>CM065746.1:31873941-31881441 GCA_033310375.1 Conus canariensis | reverse complement strand
GGCTGTCATCGTTCAATTTTTGTCCTTTAAACGAAAGTTTCTGATTCTTTCTCTAGCTCGGCGACTGAGGGAGTCAGAGCTGGTACCATGGTATGTACATTAGAGGGGATTTTTCAGTAACTGTACAAACCACACGAAGAGCGCTGCTCAGCATGAGACGAGATTTAACATTCGTCGTCGTCGTCGTCGTCATCATTATCGTGATCATCTCTCTCTCTCTCTCTCTCTCTCTCTCTCTCTCTCTCTCTCTCTCTCTCTCTCTCTCTCTCTTGGGGAAAACCTTCTTGGCTGACCATGTTTTAGGCTGGTAATATCTTCATCGCACTTGCAAGAATGCGATTACTTGACGGTAGCGTGTTTTCTTCTACTTTTTTTCATTAATTTTTTTTTTTTCCCGATCAGTTTCTGTTTTTCTTCGTTCACTTTAAGAGTTTTCTTTCATTGTTTTCATTGTCTTCTTTTCTTTGTTCATTCTCCCTTCCTTTCATACATTCAGTCATTTTTTTTTCTTCATTTATTTTCTTCTTCGTTCTGTGAGTCTTTCTACTTTGCTCTTTTGTTTATTTATTCATCTACGTTTTACTTTCATGTTTTTTTTTTTTTTTTTTTTCGTCTTTCTTTCTTTCATGAATGCACTTTATCTCATTCCTGTTTCATTCTGTTTGCATTTTTTCCTTCTTTCTTTCCTTCTTTCTTCCTTTCTTTCATTATTTTTTTGTTTGTTTGTTTGTTTGTTTCTTTTTTTTTTTGTTATTTGTTTTACTTCTGGTTTTTTTTTTTTTTCATTTGTGTTCATATGTCTAAGACATTGGGAACGGTAAATTTCTTCCACTACATGAATGAATGGTAGATTCAACTTCCACTGATCGATAATCGATATTGGTTTTCTTAAAAATTCTTTTTTGTTTCTTTTAAATCCCATCCTCAGCCCCTTCTTATGCGATATGAATCTGTGTTTCTTTGAATAGTAAAACAGCAAACATGAAATAAACCTACAGCACATTTTCGTTGTGTGTTTTTTTTTGTTTTTTGTTTTTTTTTTGTTTTTTTGTTTTTTAACCCACTTTTTGACGTAAAAACGAAGGCTTTCGATTGACAGCATAAAGAGCGGGGTTTTTATTTTGAAAATTTTCTTTCTTTCTTTCTCACTTTCCATTCTTCATGACTTTTTCCTCTTTCTTTCTTTCTTTCTTTCTTTCTTTCTTTCTTTCATCTTTACTTTTGATCGTTCTTTTCTCTCTTCTCCTTTCTTTAAAAGAAAAAAAAATCTAGTGCTTTCCTTACTTGGTTTCTTCTTCTTCTTCTTCTTCTTCTTCTTCTCTCATGCGTCTTCTTCTTCTTCTTCTTCTTCTTCTCTCTATCACTCTCCTTCTTCTTCTTCTTCTTCTTCTTCTTCTTCTTCTTCTTCTTCTTCATCTTCTTCTTCTCCTTCTTCTTCTTCATCTTTTTTTTTCTTCTCCACCGCCTCCTCCTTTTCTTCTTCTTCTTCTTCTTCTTCATCTTCTCCTTCTTCTTCTTCTTCTTCTTCTCTCACTCTCGCCTCTTCATTTCATTGTTTCTTTCTTTTTTACTTGTCTTTTTTTGTGTGCCTAAGACGCATACTCTGTCAACATAAGAAAAAGGTCAAAGGGGTCAGGCCATGAATAGATCACACAGTGCTTGGTCGACGACGACGATATCTTCGTAAGATCATAGGATCTCCAGTCATTTGTGGTCTCTAATCCCTTTCATCTGATAGCCTGGCTTACGTTTGAAGTGTCCCTTCTTGCTTGGGACACGCGTCAACATTGGATGCTTTTTCCCCCCTTCGCTTCGCTCTCTGTCTCGGTCGGTCTGTCTGTCTGTCTGTCTGTCTGTCTGTCTCTCTCTCTCTCTCTGTATTTGTGTGTGCATGTGTGTATGTATGTATGTATGTATGTATGTATGTGCGTGGATGCGTGCGTGCGTATGCGCGTGCGTATATGTGTGTATGTGTGTGTGTGTATGTGTGTGTGTGTGTGTGTGTGCGCGCGCGCGCGTGTGTGTATGTGAACGTGTGTGTGTGTGTGTGTGTGTGTGTGTGTGTGTGTGTGTGTGTGTGTGTGTGAGAGAGAGAGGGAGAGAGAGAGGTTGTTTTTGTTTGTTTGTTTCACATATTTGAGAACGAAAATTGTCCATACATTTCTAATTTGTTGCGGACAGACGATACCTTTTTGTTTGTTTGTTTGTTTGTTTGTTTTTTAACCAGTCGAGATTGTTGAAACTGACTTTAGTCTTTGGTTTTCAAATCATTGTGGGAAAATACAGACATTGGTGCATGAAAATGGTCTATTTTAGAACTGGCTGGTCAGTTTCACACATTGTCCCCATTGATTAGTTCTTAACACCCCTGCCCACATACACACACTCACGCACAACTCAAAACTGCACCTCTATGCCCCAGTTGCTGTTGCTGTTGCTGTTGTTGTTGTTGTTGTATATTAATCCTATTCACAATCGTTCCTCTTATGACTGTGAACTAGATTTTTCTTCACGCTTGGTTTGCTGAATGATCAATGGAATCATAAACAAACTAACACAGTTACAACTGTTGGAATCAACACGTGAAGAAATGATCGGCATGAAAGATGCTACAATTCACCACCCTTGTTTTCGAATTACTGTCAGTTTTTTTTATTATTTTAATTTGACCCAACTGACAGTAATTCGAAAGCAAGGGTGGTAAATTGTAGCGTCTTTCACGACGATCATTTCTTCACGTGTTGATTCCAACAGTTGTAACCGTGTTTGTAGCGTAACTCTTCCTCCCACAAGAAAACATAACTCCAAAGGAATGCTGCTTACGACACCAAATCACCTAGCAGACATGACAGCACAGAGCACACAGAACAAACAAGGAGACATCCCCTAGGGGATATGTCTTTGTTTGCTCTGTGTGCTCGGCATTCCTTTGGAGTTATGTTTTCTGGTTGGAGCAAGAGTTACCCTACTTGTTTGTTGTTTATTGTGTACTGTTCCCTGCCTCATTTCATATTCAGTTTAATTATAGAGGAATGTTTTTGAGCGATGTTGGCGGTAAAGTATTTGGTATAGTGATAAATGTCAGATTGTAAGAATGGGTAGAAGAAAACAATATCACAGGTGATTATCAAGCTGGATTTCGGAAAGGAGACTCAACAGTCGACCACAATGTTTTCTTTATTAGCTCTCATTCAGAAACAGTTTTGTTACAACCGGAAATTTAACGTTGCATTTATTGATTTTGGAAAAGCATTTGACACGATCAATCGAAATCTCTGCTGACCAGTTCTTTTGAAAATTGCATTAAAGGTAAATTATTCAAATGCACTAAGAACAAGTACAATAATGTTCAAGCTAGAGTTCGATGTTCGATGTTCGATGTGGTTCATTAAAAAACAGATTACATTGCCTGCACATCGGGTTTAAGACAAGAAGATGTGTGCGGTCCTGTTCTGTTTTTTTCTTTTCACTAATGAATTAGCGGTAAAAATAACCAACAAACGGAAGTTATGGTGCTAATTTTTTGTTAAACGCATTTGAATTGTTTAGTCTATTACTGGCTGACGATGTCGTTTTAATGGCTGAAACAATTACAGGTTTGCAGACTCAATTGAATAGATTATATAATCATTATATTGGGTATTTATATAGCGCCTATCCTCGGTCACAGACCAAGCTCTAAGCGCTTTACAATAAGCGCACTACTTCACTCACTCAACGGGCTGCCTACCCAGGTAGAGCCGGCCGAAGAGCAGCCTACTGGCGCTCATTCAGTCGTTTCCCGTGCCATTCAAATATCAGTCACTCATTTTCATTTATCTCATTTATTCCTCCAGTTTCTCACACAGGATGCATGCGATGTTTATACGTGTCCTCCATTTCCACCGGTACACGATAACAGTAAGTGACAATTTTTGTGGCTTGGTAAGAAATACCAGGCAGCTATTTTCAACCTACATCAATTTTGCCAGGGCAGCGGGGAACCCCCTGCTCTTTTCGATTTTCAACTGCCGTGGGTTCTTTAACGTGTGCAGGGGGCCAGGAAAGCACACGGGTCCGACTCGCTTATAGTCCCCATCCGATGGACTTGACGTTCAGTTCGATTTGTCATTCAAACTGGGAAAGAAAGGGCGAGAGAGGCAGGGCTCGAACCCACGCACTTCTCACACGTTGGATTGGCAGGCGAACGTCTTAACCACTCTGCCACCTTTCTTCCTTACAGTGTACCACAACATCTCTTCAGCTTAAAGTTAATATGATTTAAGCAATATTTTAGTGTTTTGGAAGGATGGCTATTTGAGTGTGAGAGAAAGATTGTCATTTAATAGTGTGACATTGCCTGTAGAAAAAAAAACAGAACTCAAGAATATTCTTCTCCACGCTCTTGAGTTTTGCCGTTGCATGCATAGACCTTCCAAACAGACCTAAATGTGTTTTGAATTGTGTTCTGAAGGGGTTGTATGTGTTAAACAATTTGTTCATGAAAGTATTTGAATCTCAAATACAGCCAATTGTGCAGTATGGCTCGCAATTTTGAGGTCTATATGATGCTGTTACTGTGAATCAGTTCATTTATTTGGTTTAAAGACATTTTTAGGGACAGAAAGGCGAAATCCGAATGGTAAGGTAATGTTGCTTATAGCCCACCCGACCGCAAAGGGCCATATCAGGGCTGTCAGTGCGTTAAGCGAACACCCAATGATCTTATTTATGGTGAAATGAACCGATATCAAATACATACAAATTCTGCTGTTAAGTGTATTCGCTACTGGCTTAAGTCGACCCAAATGGAAAATTACAGAATTTCACGTAAAGCGTATGATATGTTGTATGAACTGGATGGACGAGGAAGAAAATCTGGGCAAGTAATGTTTGCTTATGCTTGGTTAAAGATGGATTTGGGTTTGCTTGGGCGAGTCAAGGTGTCGGAAGTGCTCATAGTTTTATATGTTGCTTCCGACAAAGGCTTATTGACTGCCGGTGGCAAACCTGGTCCGATCATATCAAAAGTAGTGATAGATTCAGCTTGTACAGAACTTTTTTGCAGCGATCATAATATAAAACCGTATTTACACTTTGATATTGATAAGCATTTGAAATACACATTACCGCTGGTTTTAGGCTGGGGATATCCGAGCTGGCAGTGCACCGTTACCGATACAAAATGTTTATGTCTAATGACCTCATTTGTCCACCTTGTACTGAGGACCAAGAAAATGAAGTGCATTTGCTCTCTGTTGCCCAGCATTCAGGCATTGAAGCGTTAATCAAGCTCAAATATCATTGACTGTTATCTTCACTTTGAAATATGCAATACATTTAACATGAAGTTTTAAATAAAAATAAAAAGTTTCCATTGAAGTGCTCTGCCAGTGGTTGTATTTCATGAGCAATATTTTTGACAATACGATTATAAACAAACAAAAGGTTCGTTAATATTTTTTGTTTATTAGCTTATTCTTTTTCATTAACGTCAGTGAATTTATCATTCACTTCTATTTGTTCTATTAGTACGTTTAAGGGTTAAATCTAATTTCAAAATCAACTTCTGATTTGAGAAAGAGGGTGATGAAGTGTTGTGAACGAGTTTTGATCTAAGAGACATTACTCATATGCTTTTACTTTTAGAGCCTCCTTCTGATGATAAACAGTTTTGATGGCAACCGTCAAGAAAACCTGAACCAATACAACAGTCATTACCGCATCAACATGACTTGAGAGTTTCTGTTGTATGAATCCATGCAACAAACATTCTACAACCCCAAGCAGTGACAACATCACAACATCCTTCACTGTTCAGATTAAAGTCTGTTAATGTCACCGACCGTACCTGATGGCGGACGTAATCTTTATTTGTTTTTGTATAAAGGATTTCAACTAGGAGGCGTTGTGGCGGACTGAAATGTACCTGAAAATATTTCATATCATCATTCATTTTACTTTTGAATCTTCATCCAGTTGAATGTTCACATTCCACTTCATGATGGGCTGAGGCCTGATATGAATAAGATATCTTGGATCTTGAGTCTTGAGTCTCTCTCTCGCTGCATCCTTTTCTGCCTCTGTCTGTCTGTCTGTTAGACTCTGTGTGTGTGTGTGTGTGTGTGTGTGTGTGTGTGTGTGTGTTTGTGTGTGTGTGTGTGTGTGTGTGTGTGTGTGTGTTTGCGTGCACGTACGCGTGAGACTGTACAGAAAAAAATGTAACTAGATCACTCGCTCACTAAAAAAAAAAAAAAGAACAACAACCAAAAAAATTCAGTTATTGCAACAGGGCGGTCATTCAGTTCCTCCATCAACCTATCAATCACTAGGCCATCATTTGCCCTGTATCAGTTTTCATCCTGCCTTCCAATGCATGCATGGATGCGTTCACTCATGGATCCAACTATCTTTTGATCCATCTGTTACACATCAATACTATCTCCTTTTTCACAATCTTACGTTACTGCTAGATAAGAAGTGACCGAGTCACGTGGATCCACTGAACTGAATCGCGGAAAACTATCTCGGTGTCTTTTTTTGTACTCCCAGTTCTTATAGAACAGGGAGAACTTTAGGAACGAAGAAATGCTGTCTGGTTGTGTGTCTGTCTGTCCGTCCATGGTCAAAATGTGTTCCACTCGCTCCAGACAAAACTGCTGGACCGATCTTTCTGAAAATTTGTAGTTATGTTCATTACGGGTCACGGATGATGCCCGATGTTTATTTTACCAGATTAGCCGTTACTAACGGCTATAAATGATAATTTTGTGATGTACAGTATAAGCAATAACCGTTTATAAACTTAAGTGTAATCAAATTCTGGAAGTTCCTCAGTAGTATAGTGGTTAGTATCCCCGTCTGTCACGCTGGCGACCCGGTGTCGCGTGAAATCTGGGAACGCGATATCTGGGAAGGCTTCCCAGATATCACAGATTTTTGGGGGAACGCGTTCCCACAATGTACTGTGATATCTGGGAAGGCCCGTGATATCTGGGAACGTGGTCTTTCAGAGCTCAGAAGGGCAGAAAGAAGACAAAAAAGAATGGATTTTCGAGATAAGGTAGGAAACAATTTTATTTAGGTGCAATTGAGATCTTTGGCCTTCTTGTCACTTTTTTTTTTTCGCACACGTTCCCAGATTTACCGTGATATCTGGGAACGCGTTCCCAGATTTCACGATTGGAAGTTCAAGAAATCTGGGAACACGTTCCCAGATATCACGGTAAATCTGGGAACGCGTTCCCAGATATCACGGTTCCCAGATATTATACGACACCGGGTTCGTTTCCCCGTCGGCGAGGGGCAGTTTTTTTTTCTTTTCTTTTCTCTTGCATACACGTACACAATTCCTACCACCAAAAGGGAAAAAAGTGCTATAGTGACTGATTTATATATATATATATATATATATATATATATATATATATATATATAATTGTTTGTTTTTCTTCTTTTTTTGGTACAACTTACTGGGAGTACGTTTATATGCTTTGCATCTTGTTTGTTCTTTGCTTAATC
>CM065746.1:31848941-31851441 GCA_033310375.1 Conus canariensis | reverse complement strand
AATACCTTTACATATAATTGAATGTATTAAGTATTTTACATCAAATATCAAATCTTTTCGTACTTTTGTATTCCAGTTTTGCAGACTGTTAAGAACAGATTTTGAGTCAACAGAAAGCAAAATGCTATAAATCGCAATATCAATATCAGCTATGAAGGATAAGGCCATAAGAATTGCATATAGTTCTGCAGTAAATACAGAAAAACCTTTTCCTAGACAAAATGACTTTCTTATCTTTAAAGCAGGAGTAGCAAATCCAGCCCCTGTGTATGATTCCAAAACTGAACCATCTGTAAAAATCTTTAAATGATTCGGATACTTATTTTCTAGATGTTCTTTTGCTTCAACGGATATAAGATTGATGTTATCCTTTTTTTTTTTTTTTTTTTTTTAGAGTTGTATAATCTGTATCAAATCTAGCAGAAATATGCTCCCATTGAGGTATAATGGGTATTACGGCACTACTTGAAATTGATGTAATATCTTTCTTCTTCTTCTTCTTCTTCTTCTTCTTCTTCTTCTTCTCCATCCTCTCCTCCATCTTCTTCTTTTTCTTCTTCTTCTTCTTCTTCTTCTTCTTCTTCTCCTCCTCCTCCTCCTCCTCCTTCTTCTTCTTCTTCTTCTTCTTCTTCTTCTTCTTTTCCTCTTCCTCCTGCTCCTCCTTCTCCTCCTCCTCCTCCTTCTTCTTCTTCTTCTTCTTCTCTTCCTCCTCCTCCTCCTCCTTCTTCTTCTTCTTCTTCTTCTGAGGAGGAGGAGGAGAAAGAGGAGATCCACACTTCCCTCCACTAGGTCGATTGAGTTGACGCTCTAAATGGAATCGACTTTGAGGGTGTTGCTCCAATTGCCCGACCAACACGTAAAGTGTCTATGTCTTTAAATCTTGACACGCCATGTGCCTATGTCTTCAAGTCATGATTGATCTCCAGACGTATTGCAACAGTAAGCCATGACCTACAGTCTCAGACCAGAATGGAAATCCGCAACATCATTTTCAGCCTCCTCATCCTCATCGATCTACATTATTAAAAAGCTTCAAATTCTGTGGCCGTTCATGCCCTGCTCTCGTCATGTTGACCTCAGTTTCAATTTCTTCTCCATGTCTATGTCCTTAGTGGGTCAGCAGTATCGGCAAATTCATGGGGACTGTCGTTGGGTGGACATGGTGACACCCTGCAAAGGGAGGGCTCCCTCACGCTGGCTCCGCGACTAAGCAATTATTGTCGTCAGTAAGGGGGCTTAGTAGGTAGTAGGGCTGGGATATCGTCGCAAAAACGTATCGATATTATCGCGATATTTTTTGGCCGTATCGATATTTTCAAACGATATATCGGCAAATTTCAAATACCTTTCTTCATGATGAATGTTACAGCTAAAAGCATCAAAAACATGTCTACATAGAGACAGAAACAAAATATAGTGGTGGCAGTATTTTATTCCAAGTGTACAAACACAAATGACTAGAAATAAAACGTTTATTCTGTGCGTGTATACTATACCCGTCGTAATTAGTACACATCAAAAAAGAATTAATAAATAAAAAAAATGCACCATTGCAAGTAAGATCATTTCAAAGATGTTATGCACGTACAAAACTACAAACTAGTAGAAACACCTGTACATATGCGCAGTCATGCATTCACGGCATTAACTGAGATCACTAGGTAATTAAACACTAAAGTAATTGAGAATCAATAAAGTACAACGTGGTCTTCTTAACAGTCCTTTCTCAGGAAACGGGATCAAAAGTAGTATCAAAATAGAATGAAATCTGAGCGTGCATGTACTTGAATACCTAGTAAAATAAACTAAAAGTGATTCATATTATAAACCAAAATTACAAGCATGCCAAGCACACATTTTCATAGCATTCACACACAATAAAAGAACCCTCCTTCTCGAAATATCAGCTGACAAGAGAAGATAGCTGTCACATACGCCTACACGAAGTCCGTGCAGTTCGCAGAAGAGCCCACAAATTCTTAGAAACAGTGCTTTCGGTTCTAGTTTCGGTTTTGCTTCTGTTACAGTATATCGGGTTGCCGCAACCCGTATCGATATATCGTATCGTAGCATGTCCGTACCGATATTTTACTACATATCGATATTATCGCCCAGCCCTAGTAGGTAGTGTCCTGCGTATGTTGGATTCGAACAGTCACCTCTGAGCACCATCGAAGTAACTCGGCAGCAGTGCAGTGTCTCCTCCGGTGGGTTACCTCACGATGCCTTGACACTGACTGCTCCCTGTGGATTTCCGGTGCCGAGGCTGTGGTCAAGCCACGTTGAGGTGGTGGACGGGGAGCTGGAATAAGCGGTGTTATGCAATATCACTGAGGTGGCACGTGAGCGAGGCAGAAAAAAAAGTATCTTTACTATCCTTATTGTAATATATGATCAGCGAAAGGTTATGACACCAAACTGCCTGTAAGCATATTTCTATTAATACGCAAATTCTACTCAAAACTGGCATTTTTAAACAGTGAATCAAGTTAGCATATAT
>CM065746.1:31841441-31843941 GCA_033310375.1 Conus canariensis | reverse complement strand
ATCGATCAAATTACTACGGTTAGAATTACACTCATAAGTAGCTTAAATGCGTATTGTGCGTGCAATAAGTTTATGAACGTCTAAAATCAACGGCGGTAACATTTCGATATTCATGGTAAATGAATATGCTTAAACGCGAGGTTATTTGAATGTGGACCCAAGGCATCTCTTCCTCATAACCCATCACTCTGCTACTCAAAACTTGTGGCCGATACTAATTTCATACTCTCTCAGGAAGATTTTTGTTGTTGTTTTTCTGGCCAAGACTTTTTCTTCTTCTGCATACGCAGGCTAATACTCCTGCGTACACCCCCTGTATAGGGGGGAGTGGAGTTTTGTGTGCATGACCGTTTTTTATCCCGCCATTAGGGCAGCCATACTCCATCTTCGGGAAGGTGCATGCTATGTGTAATGTGTCAGCCATACCAACGGCCAAACTGGCCTTCTCTTCCGAAAGTTGGTGATGGGATTTTACGTGTGTGCAAGATGTTATGCGTGCGTTCACACACGGAACCTCGGTTTATAGTCTCATTCGAAGGACTGTATGGGAAATGGAGTCAGAACCAATGTTAACTCCGAAGGTTTCTGCCTCATTTTCCGGGCCAGTTTTACGATGGCAATACCCCCAGACCGTCCATTCTGACTTCTTGTCCACGGCCACATCTGGTCTGATAGTCACAGCCAAAACACCGGCAATCCGCAGGGAGCAGTCAATGTCGAGTCGCCGTGAAGCAACTCAGATAGGGAGGCCCTGCACTGCTGTCGCGTCACTGTGGTGGTATACAGTGGTACCTGTCCTCATACACTGCGGTGGTATACAGTGGTACCTGTCCTCATACACTGCGGTGGTATACAGTGGTACCTGTCCTCATACACTGCGGTGGTATACAGTGGTACCTGTCCTCATACACTGCGGTGGTATACAGTGGTGCCTGTTCTCATACACTGCGGTGGTATACAGTGGTACCTGTCCTCATACACTGCGGTGGTATACAGTGGTACCTGTCCTCATACACTGCGGTGGTATACAGTGATACCTGTCCTCATAAACGCAGGATACCACCTACTGAGCCTACCAACCCCTCCCTCCCTGCATCCTCTTCCGCCCCTCTTCCCCCCCCCCCCCCCCCGCCACCCTCCCTTCTCCCGACGACAGTAAATGTGTATTCGGGGAGCCAGCAAGAGTGAGTGTTCGCTTTCGAAGGGTGCCATTACATTCACCCAGCGACAGTCCTTATGAATTTGCTTATGTCGCGACCTCGACTTAAACCAACCAACGGCATAAACGTTGAGAAGATATTGGAACCGAGACCCCATGACAGCAGGGCATGAAGGAGTATAGAATTTTAGACTTTTTTTTTTTTTTCAAAGTTGATCAATGAAGATGAAGGTGATGAAGATGATGCTATGGAGGTCCATTGTTGTTTGAGACTATATGGCAGGGCTGCACTCTACTCTTAATTTCATATTACATCTAGGCATCGATCAGGCCCGAGAGATACAGAGACCTGCTGTGTCGCTCAGAAAATTTTGAGCAACTCTGTCAGAGACTCATCTGTTACGTTAATGACTCTCCACCGTCCAAGTTCCAGTCTTCCCAGTGGAGCCTATAGCAAACTTCAACTGTGGGTTGAGTCCGGTTGGATCCGGTTGGGTCCGGTTGGGTCCGGTTCGGGGCCTAAAAATCCCGCAAATAAAATTAATGGCAACCTTTGTCAGAGCGATTTTAGTTGTTTTCTTTTTCCTTCGCATTTTCACTCTGGCTTGTCGCAAATTTAAGACGTTTTATGTCTTCTTCTTTTCTTCCCCCCCCCCCCCCCCCCCCCCCCCCCCTAAAAGTCCAGGGATGCTAGTTTGCTCATCCTGATGTAGGTATTCACCTGCACGCTGACGACGTACAGCACAGAGCTGAAAAAGCTGGGATGAGACTGATAAAACACACAGTGTTGATGCCCCATGAAGGGCCTCAGATCCGTTGCTTACACAATCAGCAATATACATAACGGCTGCCACACACACACACACACACACACACAACATTTCACATGGTACCGGCTATTTGGGGCCCTGTTAAGGTTACCTCACGCCGATCCAGAAATAGTGTACGTATGCAGTTGTATTATGCGTGCAATCATCTTGAGATCTCAGTATTCCGTCATTGCCTTGTGTAGGTTGTAAAAGGTCGTCGTGATACAAAATCAACCCACGTGACCGGATATCACGTAGGCAGGAAGACAGTATGGGACTTGAGGTTAAAACATCACATACTATCTTTTACAAATCACGTCATTGCAATGGATAGGAATTATTCAACCTCTAAGTGAGCAAAAACGGGATGATATATCAACTGCCAATAGGGAAGAGAGTTTAAAGAATAAGACTTACAGACCGTGGATTTAACCCAGGAAAAAAAAAGAAAGAAAGAAAGACAGAAAGAAAAAAACGAAAGAAAGCTAGAAAGAAAAAGAGAATAAGAAAGAAAGAGGAAAGTGAGAAAAAA
>CM065746.1:31826441-31828941 GCA_033310375.1 Conus canariensis | reverse complement strand
CTGACATAGTCCCGTGTTGCCTGACATGGTCTTTTATTGCCTGACATAGTCCCGTGTTGCTTGACAAAAGTCCTTTGTTGACTGATATAGTCCTTTATTGCCTGACATAGTCCTTTATTGCCTGACATAGTCCTTTATTGTCTGACATAGTCCTTTATTGTCTGATATAGTCTTTTATTGCCTGACATAGTCCTTCGTTGCCTGACATAGCCCTCCATGACATAGTCCTTTGGCGTAAACATAGTCATGGGATGCCTGACATAGTCCTTCGTTGCCTGACATAGTCCTTCGTTGCCTGACATAGCCCTCCATGACATAGTCCTTTGGCGTAAACATAGTCATAGGTTGCCTGACATAGTCCTTCGTTGCCTGACATAGTCCTTCGTTGCCTGACATGGCCCTCCATGACATAGTCCTCTGTCGCTAACATAGTCATGGGATGCCTGGCATATTCCTGCGTTACTTAATCCCTTGTTGCCTGACATAGTCCTTTTTTGACCTACATAGTTCTTCGCTGCCCGACATAGTCCTTTATTGACTGACATAGTCCTTTGTTGCCTGACATAGTCCTCCATGGCTTAATCCTTTGTTGACTGACATAATCTTTTGTTGCCTGACATAGTTCTACATAACATAGTCCTTTGTTGCCTGACATAATCTTTTGTTGCCTGACATAGTCCTCCATGACATAGTCCTTTGTTGCCTGACATAGTCCTTTATAGCCTGACATAGTCCTCCATGACATAGTCCTTTGTTGACCGACATAGTCCTTTATAGCCTGACATAGTCCTCCATGACATAGTCCTTTGTTGCCTGACATAGTCCTTCGTTGCCTGACATGGCCCTCCATGACATAGTCCTTTGGCGCCAACATAGTCATAGGTTGCCTGGCATAGTCCTGCGTTACTTAATCCTTTGTTGCCTGACAAGTTCTTTGTTGCCCGACATAGTCCTTAGTTGTTTGACATAGTTCTTCGTTGCCTGACATAGTCCTTTAATGATTGACATAGTCCTTTAATGATTGACATAGTCCTTTGTCGCTTAACATAGTTCTTTGTTGCTTGACATAGTCCTTTGTTGCTTGACATACTTGTTCGTTGCCTGACATAGTCCTTTGTTGACTGACATAGTCCTTTGTTGCCTGACATAGTCCTTTGTTGCTTGACATAGTTCTTCGTTGCCTGACGTAGTTCTTTGCTGCCTGACAAGTCCTTTGCTGCCTGACAAGTCCTTTGTTGCTTGACATAGTCCTTTGTTGCTTGACATAGTCCTTTGTTGACTGACATAGTTCTTCGTTGCCTGACGAAGTCCTTTGTTGACTGACATAGCCTTTTGTTGCTTGACGTAGTCCTTTGTTCACTGAAACAGTCCTTCGTTGCCTGACCCAATTAAAAGTTACTTTGCTCACTTGTTTCCGGGCTCCAGTCTGGATTGACAGTTCAGTCGTTCTTAGCATATATAATAGTTTAAAAAAAATTGATCTTCAAATGTAGTTTTTTTGACAAATATTGAAAAAAAACCAACTATTTTGTAACATAATTTTCGGGGGAATATTTTCACAAACGCGCGCGCACGCACGCACGCACGCACGCACGCACGCACGCACGCACACACACACACACACAACACACACACACACACACACACAACACACACACACACACACACACACACACACACACATAACGTGGGTCTGCGCTCGGTTTGATTCCGTATTGCGCCAAAAATGAAAGAATTCGTCCTCGAGTCCGGCTTCTCATCTTTACACGAAGTTTTGTTTAAATCCGTTAGTTTTTGTACTCCCAGTTCTTATAGAACAGGGAGTACTTTACAATGGGAACGAAGAGATGCTCTCTCTCTCTCTCTCTCTCTCTCTCTCTCTCTCTCTCTCTCTCTCTCTCTCTGTGTGTGTGTGTGTGTGTGTGTGTGTGTGTGTGTGTTGTGTGTGTGTGTGTGTGTGTGTGGTGTCCGTCCGTCCGTCCGTCCGTCCGTGGTCAAAATGTGTTCCACTCGCTCCAGACAAAACTACTGGGCCGATCTTTCTGAAAATTTGTAGGTATGTTCATTATGGGTCACGGATGATGCCCGATGTTTCATTTTCACCGTTATGGCCGTTACTAACGGCCATAACGGCCAAAAACGGTCTTCGCTCTTTATGGAATATCTTAGAAAGTACTTGGCCGTTCTCTCTGAAAATTTGTAGGCATGTTCATTATGGGTCATGAATGATGCCCGATGTTTTCTTTTACCGTTATAGCCGTTAATAAAGGCTATAACGGCCCATAACGGTTTTCCTTCTTTATAGAATATCTCAGAAAGTACTCGGCCGATCTTTCTGAACATTTGTAGGTATGTTCATTATGGGTCACGGATGATGCCCGATGTGTTATTTTACCGTTATAGCCGTCACTAACGGGCATAACGGCCCACAACGATTTTTCTTCCTTATAGAATGTCTCAGAAAGTACTTGGCCGATCTTTCTGAAAATGTGTAGGCATG
>CM065746.1:31811441-31813941 GCA_033310375.1 Conus canariensis | reverse complement strand
GGACAGTGACACTGTCGTCTGCTGTGACTCCCGTGACCACGCTGCCCTCCTGCACAACGATAGCTTGCGCATTTTGTCGGGAAGGTCACGAGGGGTCGTGCTTCATGACTCGATCTTGACTTGTGTAGACCTCAAAAGGCTGGGAGACGTCCACTACATACCTCCACTCGCATGGATAGCCCCTCCAGGTTGCTTGTAGCTTGTGTGTGTGTGTGTGTGTGTGTGTGTGTGTGTGTGTGTGTGTGTGTGCGTGTGTGTGTGTGTGTGTGTGTGTGTGTGTGTGTGTGTGTGTGTGTGTGCGCGCGCGCGTGTGCGTGCGTGTTTGCATGTCTGAGTGTGTACGCGCGCGCGTGTGTATGTAGTCTTAAAAAAATCAAGACACCCGCGCAACAAAAAGGCAGTAGGAAAAGATAAAATTACAAATTAAATCATAAGGGCTTGCCTTCCAGAAACGTTATACAAAATAAAACAATCATTTCAGTGGATTCTTTTTTTCAGGTACCTATTCTGATGCATGAAAAACTGGTATTCATATACCAAGCTAAGTATCAGTAAACAAGTCAGTACTAATAACTATCATGGAGTACGAGTAATTTTAAACAACTCGGGGGGGGGGGGGGGGGGGGGGGGGGGGGGGGGGGGGGGGGGGGGGGGGGGGGGGGGGGGGGGGAGAGATCGTTGTCTGCCAAATGTCTTTCTTGTTTGTTGGTGTCGTTAGCTGATTTCGTCTAGAGATAACGAACAGGAGAGAGAGAGAGAGAGAGAGAGAGAGAGAGAGAGAGAGAGAGAGAGAGAGAGGAGGGAGGGAGGGAGGGAGAGAGAGAATGAGAGAGAGAGAGAGAGAGGGGGGGGAGAGCAACGAGGGCGGGACTGTAGTCTACAGAGGGTGGTGTTTTTTGTTTGATAGCAGCCTTAATGTGTGTGTGTGTGTGTGTGTGTGTGTGTGTGTGTGTGTGTGTGTGTGTGTGTGTGTGTGTGTGTGTGTGTGACAAATAATTACCAACTCGCCGGCAGGCAAAAAGATAACCATGGCTGGTGACATAGGATAAGCAAGGACTCTATTCGGAGCTGTCCTAAGTTCCTACCTAGAAAACTGTTCTGTCAATGAAATGATTTCGTGCATTTCTGAACACCTGGCCGATATTCGCTATTACCGGCCTAAAACAAACGCTCTGCTCTTCAACCATCCCTGACACATCAGCTCTGGCGCTCTGGCCATCAGAGAGTGACAACTTTATAAGCGCACCATGCAGGAATCCTATCGTATTGCCAGACTGGGAACCTTGTACCCACTCGGTATGAACATCTAACAATAGCACGCACCTATCCACCCCCACCCCCCACCCCCCATATCACTGTCCCGCAGTACTTCCCACTACGTATTATTTACATCATTTATATTTTACAGCTATGTTTCTCTTCTCTCGTTTCTTTACTAACTTCCTTTAAAAAAAAAAGAAAAAAAAAAGAAATCTATTCTTTACTTATCTATCTATTCACTCCCTTTCTTACTGTGATATGAATTCATATACATGTATTCACATGTAATTCTTTTTACATATTTTTGTTTCTTTGTCCACGCCACCCCACCTTCATGTTTTTCTTTTTCAATTGTACTTGTCACTCGACAGTCTCTGCTTCTCTGCACCCAATCATGCGCCCAGCACGCAGCCACACATCTGACTCTCTTTCAGTAAACATAAATCAAAGTGCCATTCAAAATCCTTCCCCGGAAAAACATAACAATCATTTGGTGCGCGGGATTTTAATCACTCATTGTTTTCTTTTTTTTTTCTTTGCTCAACCTATATATATGTATATATCACACTTCCATAATAATCGTCAAAACATTCACATCAGCATTTTTTTTTTCTCCTTTTCTGGTTACATAGATGCTGCCGACCACCCCCCCCCCCCCCCCCCCAACCACACGGACACACACAAATCATCATGGACACACAGATGCCAAATCTCAATTGTCAAAACGTCTTTGGTCTATTTTTTGATATTTTTTTTTTGTTCTCTTTTCTTTGAAGAAAAATCAAAACATCCCTGGCGGTGGTGGACACCACACCAAAAACCCAGAAGGGGTCGTAGGGTATCACAACGATGGCGTCAAGGGCCGAGAAGGGGCTGCTAGGATACCCCCCAAACTGGGCATCAAGTACAGGGTGCTTGTCCCTAGAATCAGCAATACTTGTTCTTTTTTCATAACTTTCCTGCCGCCTCCGCTGAAAGTGCCAGGTAACCTTTTTTTTCCAAGAGCATAAATCACTGGCTGACCAATCAGGGACAAGTACCCTGTAAAGATGAACTTTAAATCAGAAACCTGTTCTTTTTCTTTTTGTTTCTTTTGTATGGGGCGCACGAGAACTAGCTTCCAACTAAGAAGCACATTTTCTCTCTCCCTCCCCTCTCTCTCTCTCTCTCTCTCTCTCTCTCTCTCTGTCCTCTCTCTCTCTCTCTCTCTCTCTCTCCTCTCTCTCTCTCTCTCTCTCTC
>CM065746.1:31788941-31801441 GCA_033310375.1 Conus canariensis | reverse complement strand
CGTCGGTCAACAGAGAAATGGAAGATGACCGGCAGTAACCCGATTGGTACCTGATTCAAGTCTTGAAGATGCCTTCAAGTCTGATGAGGGGATTGTCTCTGCTGCATTTTGTGTGACAACTCCGTTACAGAGATGTTCTAAAAACATTCACACTGACAATTCCATCTACGCTGCTGAGCTGACAGCCTTGGTCCTGGCTCTTCAAATGTTTGTAAATCAAAACATAAAGACTTCCTCATTCTGTCGGACTCTCCTTTCTGCTTTGGAGGCCATTGATGGTCGTACACTCAATCACCCTCAACTGCTGAAATTGTTTGAACAGTACACCTCTCTATAATCTGTTAGGTACAACGTAGTTTATGCTTGACTTCACGGTCATGTCAGCATTTGAGACAATGCAGTGGTTGATTAACTTGCCGAAAAGGCCACAAGTGAAGAGATCAGCAGTCTTGATCTCTCTCACAGTAATCTGACACCTAAAGCTAAGGCTTGTGGAACTCGCAGACTTGTTATACTCTTTCTAATCCATCCAAATCTGAACAAGATGCAAAGCATATAAACGTACTCCCAGTTTTCCAGATCGCTTATAAATCGGCCAAGTACTTTCTGAGATAAATAACGGCAAAATAACGATTTTTACGGTTATTTAACCGATGTGCACTTTTGAAACTGGTATTTTAGTCATCACTGGGCTAAAGCCTATGTACCTACCAAATTTCATACAGATCGGACAATATGTCAAGAATAACGGTTTTTAACGGTCAAATTTTGAAACACTATATGGAAGTGCCATTTGTGTTTGACAACCTTTCTGTATACTAAATTTCATTAAAATCCACCAATATGTAAAAAAATAACGGCAAAATAACGGTTTTAACGGTTATATAACCGATGTACACTGAAACTGGTATTTTAGTCATCACTGAGCTAAAGCCTATGTACATACCGAACTTCATCCAAATCGGACAATATGTCAAGAATAACGGTTTTTAACGGTCGAATTGTGAAACACTATATAGAAGTGCCATTTGTGTGTGATAAACTTTCAGTATACCAAATTTCATTAAAATCCACCTATATATAAGAAATAACGGCAAAATAACGGTTTTTAACTTGTTTAATCGATTTTTAGCATTACATCACTTACATATGGAAAGAGGCTCCGATTTGTCACAAGATCATCCAAACCGCTTATAAATCGGCCAAGTACTTTCTTAGATATTCCATAAAGAAGAAAAACCGTTTCGGGCCGTTATAACCGATAGTAACGGCTATTCTGGTCAAATAAAATATCGGGCATCATCCATGACCCATAGTGAACATACCTACAAATTTTCAGAAAGATCGGCCAAGTACTTTCTGAGATATTCCATAAAGAAGAAAAACCGTTACAGGCCGTTACAGCCGTTAGTAACGGCTATAACGGGGCAAACTAAAACATCAGGCATCATCCGTGACCCATAATGAACATACCTGCTAATTTTCAGAAAGATCGGCCAAGTACTTTCTGAGATATTCCATAAAGAAGAAAAACCGTTGCAGGCCGTTACAGCCGTTAGTAACGGCTATAACGGGGTAAACTAAAACATCGGGCATCATCCGTGACCCATAATGAACATACCTGCTAATTTTCATAAAGGTCGTCCAAGTACTTTCTAAGATATTCCATAAAGAAGAAAAACCGTTACAGGCCGTTACAGCCGTTAGTAACGGCTATAACGGTTAACTAAAACATCGGGCATTATTTGTGACCCATAATGAACATACCTACAAATTTTCAGAAAGATCGGCCAAGTACTTTCTGAGATATTCTATAAAGAAGAAAAACCGTTACAGCCGTTACAGCCGTTAGTAACGGCTATAACGGGGTAAACTAAAACATCGGGCATCATCCGTGACCCATAATGAATGTACCTGCTCATTTTTACAAAGATCGGCCAAGTACTTTCTGAGATATTCCATAAAGAAGAAAAACAGTTACAGGCCGTTACAGCCGTTAGTAACGGCTATAACGGTAAACTAAAACATCGGGCATCATCCGTGGCCCATAATGAATATACCTACAAATTTTCAGAAAGATCGGTCCAGTAGTTTTGTCTGGAGCGAGTGGAACACATTTTGACCACGGACACACAGACACACAGACACACACACACACACACACACACACACACACACACACACACACACACACACACACACACAGAGCATTTCTTCGTTCCCATTCTAAAGTACTCCCTGTTCTATAAGAACTGGGAGTACAAAAAGTTTACACCATGTTCCAAGCGGTCATAAAGAGTAAAAAGTCTTGTGCCGTTTGCATACGGACCACTGCCGTTACACCAATTCCTATCTCTTAAAAAGTGAAGGAGCTCCGTGGTGCCTTCCATCTGATGTACCTCTACCATTACCCACAAAGATGACAAAATTCACCCACCATCTTCTTCGATTCTGCCTCTATGGAATTACTAAAATATAATACTGATAGCATTCACTTTTTACACAGGTAAATTAACATACTTTATTCACATGCGTTAGTTCAACATTTAGTGTCAGTTTACAATGCTCACCTGGACAGAAGAATTAAGCCAGAAACCAGCCAGGCACAAATCAGTGGCAGTCCACTCTCTTTGACAGACAAAGGCCAACTGGCTGGAACACTGTTTCACGCAGCATGCTACCTTTCAGCGTTCACTGTCTGGACAGAGTTCACGTGCAGCAACCCTGTTGTACACGTACAACTCGCTTAGACATCATGTCAGTGAGGCTCACTCACAGACACTGTATTACACCTATGCTTAAGGATCCAAAACGGATGCTGCAGAGAGAAAAATCATTTAACAGTACGAGTGTTGGCACGACTGCTTTTAATAATTCCAGCATTTGTTAGTCACATCAAGACTGTGAACGGCTAAGCTCTGTGTCAACAGCCTTACCTTTGATCTCTTAACACAGACGATGCAATACGCGAAAAAAACAAATAACGAACTGTGGATAAAAACAAACGTGTAGACAATTTCTCTTTTATTCTGACAATGAAACAGAGAAAAAATGCCACACAAAAAAACTACAATAAATGAAACAAAACAAAACAAAATAAAAAAGAGGCGGTTGAAGATTTGAATAGAGAAAGGGGATGGATATAAGCATAGTTTCAGTTTCAGTTTCATCAAGGAGGTATCACTGCGTGCGGACTAGTCCATATACGCTACACCACATACGCTAAGTTTTAAAACCACACTACACGTGATTTAAAGCTGACGGAGAAATGAACTAATAACTAAGACGAGAGAATTTAAGAAGAGGGTCTCGTGGCTACGACCTAGCGGATGTCTGACCTACGCATTAGCTCAACGTTCTGGTCAGACCATGCAAGGATGATGTTGGTGGTGTGGAAAGGGATGAAGAAGTGGGTGTTGAAGTGTTAATGATACTTCTTTCACTGACAAGCACTGACGGCATAATAATAATATCAATGATAATGATTATTTCTAGCGTTTATTCTTACATAATTCCTAAGTGCTCCTAATATCACCATTGTTGTGAACAGACGTTAAATTAAAATTTCTAAGTGCTTACAAATACAGGGGGGAAAACAAAGAAAACATAACTGAAACCAGTAAGAAGATAAATATTGCAATAAGTACCATGCACTTACAAACAAGAGTGCATATTGACAGACTCTTGCACACACACACACACACACACACACACACACACACACACACACACACACACACACACACACACACACACCACGATCCCATACACACTGTCTCACAACAACGTACACGACAGCACGCACGCACGCACACACACAAACGCACACACACACACACACACACACACACACACACACACACACACACACACACACACACACACGCACGCACGCACACACACACACACACACACACACACACACACACACACACACACACACACACACACACACACACACACACGTCGCAGAATGAATTTGATGGTGAAGGGAAGGGGAAGAAAGAACTGCTACTTGATAGGTGCAGAGGGCTGTTTTAAGAGATGCCTTGAAGGAAGACAGACACATAGGATTCTGTCCAGAAACTGTGTTAAGTGATCAGGATCCTTTGTTGTGACTGTCTGGAGATGCCTTTCGTCTGCTGGTGAAGTCATCAGTAAAACTCGGGTTCATTCCAGCAGTTCACCCAGAGTAAAGAACAGAGACGTACCCACATACCATTCTGTGGTATTCCCACCATCATGCGAAGACAAATCACAACCTGGCGGCCTCCATAGATCGCTCACAAATATCAGAAGAGATAGCAATGACTTGAATATCAGAAGAGATAGAAGTGACTTGAATATCAGAAGAGATAGCAATGACTTGAATATCAGAAGAGATAGAAATGACTTGAATATCAGAAGAGAGAGAAATGACTTGAATATCAGAAGAGAGAGAAATGACTTGAATATCAGAATAAGAATATAGGTTTCTGGATTCTGGATTCGACATTAGAAAAGTAGTTAGACTCAAAATCAAAAACTTACTTGAAGAATAACGCCCTGTCTTCATCAGCTCACTGTTGCTGTTGTGGCAGCGAGGCCTGGTGGGGCGACTGTTGTGTGGGGTGAGCGGTTGTCAGGATCTGACTGTAGATGGGGGGAAGTTCAAAGCCTTGATCTCTGTTCAGGCTGGAGCGTCTGGTCTTGATTTCGATGGCTTCTTTAACTTTTCGTTTTGTGAGGAAGGGCTCTGTAGATAAGATCTTGGTTTCTTGGGGGCTGAAACTGTGTGCACTGGGACACCAAGCGCTAATTTGATAGCTTTGCTGTCTATACTTTGCAATTTTTTCAGTAGACTTTGAGGGGCTGAAAAATAAACTTCTTGTCCGTACACTAGTTTTGATCTTATTAGAGCTAGGTGCAGGAGGGTTTTTGTATCTTGAGCCCACGGTTGAATACAAATAATTTTCAGTAAGTTTAAACGTTTCCTTGTTTTAGCTATCAAGCTTTCAATGTAAAAACGCCAGTTAAGTTTAGGGGTTAAATTCACACCCAGAAATTTTATGTTTTGTGAGTACTGCAATTCAGAACCATTCAATTTGAAGCTTGGCAAATACATTGGATTGTCTCCATTACTGAAAAACATTAACTGTGTTTTTTCACCTGAGAGAATAAGCCCGTTATTTTCCATAAAGTTGTTTAATTTATCTATTTCTAACTGATATATCTTCTGTATATGGTTCGTAATTCTCTTGCCAGTATGCTTTCGGATATTTGTATTTATCCACATAGCAATGTCATCAGCATATTGTACTAAACTCACACTTTTTGATAATATCTTTGGAAGATCATGAATAAGAATGTTAAACAACATGGGGGCTATAATAGAACCCTGTGGAATTCCGATATCAATGCTCTGAAAAGACGAGTAAACTTTCCCTATTCTTGTACATATGGATCTCTGCGATAAAAAAAAAAAAAAAAAAAAAAACTCTTTAAGTATTGAAACATCGTTCCATTAATTCCTATTTCTTTCAATTTATAAAGCAGTCTAGCGTGCCAGATACTATCATACGCTTTTCTGATATCAAAAAAGGTAGCAAGTGTACTTCTCCGTCTAGCAAACTGCTTTCTAATTTGACTTGTAAGTTTCACCAAATGATCTATTGTACATCGACCTTTGCGAAATCCTGCTTGATTCACTGGGATTATACTTTCTTTTTCACAAAAATATAAAAGACGTCTTTGTATAATCTTTTCTAACAACTTTCCAACGTGAGAGGTTAGTGCTATTGGCCTGTAGCTACCAATGTCTGACCTGGGCTTACCTTGTTTTGGAACTGGGACTACAACAGATCTCTTCCAGATACTAGGGAGAGTTCCATTAAACCAACATTTTTGGTAAAATGAATGCAGTAATCGTTTCCAGTGTGAAGGCAAGTGGTATAACAGTTGATAGGATATACCATCTAGGCCAGCAGCACTTGAATTTGAAGAAAAAGATTCTAACGTCTCATAAAATTCATCATATGTAATAGGAGCGTTTAAATAATGGAAATGATTTGGTGGTGGATCCTGACAGATAGTTCGTTTTTCTTCCTCCTCTCTAAAACACCTGATAGATGGACTGAGACTAGACAGCAAGTTATTTTCTGAAAATATTTTGACGATCTACAATTACATCAGTCTTTCGTTTTTTTTTGTGTTTTTTTCTCGTTATGATCAGTATAGAGTAATACTCTTAGAGCTAGATCTAGTTGGTGTGTACTGTGGAGTCTAGGCTTTTAGATAGGCTAATCTATCATTTGAGTCTAACGCTGAATCAGTAATTTAGATCTAGTTTTATTAATTGTAGCCTTATAAAATTAGTGCTCATTGGCTGTGTTTGTGTATGCTGCAGTAAGATATGAGCTTGAACTGTATCTATGTGATTATGAATAGGTGAAATGTATGTGTGTATTTGAATCTGTGAGTGTGGAAGAATCACCCAAAAGAAAAGGAGATCATTATGTTTATTGTCTCTAGACGGGGGTCTTAGGAATTAGCGAGCCTGACATATGGGTCAAAACGGTCAGTTGGAGTTTTGGCAGTGAAGGGTTAGAAAGTTTTCTCCTTTGCTGTGGATTTAAGTGTGATTCGGTCACAAAGCTTGAAATTAGCCGTGTGTGGCAACTTGCCTGTGCTGATCTACTGTCCATGTTTCCATGTGATTGCAGAATTCGGGAGAAGGTGCCTGAAATTTCTGTGAAGTGATGTGATAGTTTGTGCGAAAAATTCGTACGTAATGTGACATCGGATAACACCTTGATTCAGCAGCTTTTGCCAGTCAACTGTGTTTATCCTTCAATGTCCAGCAAACCAGATAGGGTAGTGATTGGATATCATCACATCTGGATTTTCTGGTGTGCTCGTCTTGATGAATGGTTTCCTGTTGGGCTTTTTATTTATTATTTTGTTTGTTTGTTCTTCTTCTGGAAGAAATATGTCTTCGGAGGGGTGACAGCTGCGGAGAGGGCAGCGAAGAAGTGGGAAGGGCGTCGGAGGAGCAATGGAACTAACCGTCGTTCAAGCGTCAGCAGTGCCATATGTGCGCAACGTCGGGTGTAAGGGCTGTTGAGCTCACGTGTGTATAAGAGCCGAGTGATGGCTATATGTGTGCTCTAAATATTGAGTTTATCTGTGTATACACACGGCCCACAGCCGCTAACGTTTAATTTATGGAGGCCTCCACGTGGTATCTTCATAAGCTCTAAACCTGGACAATTATTCGGGCAGAAATTCTATGAACAGAACTACGGCTCTTCAAGGACAGTCCGAGCAAATACTCGGGAAGAACAGCAACATCCTACGAAGAGTGTGTGCGTGAATGTGTGGGAGAGAGGAGATCTGATTAGTGAACGGTTGGTATGTGAAGATAGAAGTCGTGTGTTGGTGAACTAACTTTGCAAATAGTTTCTTTGAATTGACAGTTATTTGAATTTCAATGACCAAAGTGGCCATTATAGTGTGAAGAACAATTTTGACGTCACTGGTTGACGAGGAAAGGGCTGTTGTTAATTGACTACGATGAACTCCTAATGGAGAGGATTGTGTCAATTGATGCATAGTCTAAGATGCCATTTGTAGTTCTAAGGGTGAATGTGAGTGAATGCTAGTGAATGGACAGTGTGCGAGAAGTGAATGAATGACAGTAGTGTGAGTGTAAGTGTATAGTGGCAATGAATTATGTTGATGTACTTCTGTGATGTGACGTCGAATGCAGGAATAAATGTGGTATGAATACTATCTGAATTTTGATTGTCCTACTCTGTATTGGGGAAGTAGCTAGTTTAAGCGTTAAGTTTTGTCTGTCCATCTGTAATTATAGTTCAGGCCTTAGCGAGCCAGACAAAGGGTTATGTGTAAATGTTGTCAGACTTAAAAACTGGAAATTAGTTCTTGTTAGACTGAAGACCAGATTTGTCAATGGGCGACCAAATCCAGAGAAAGTGTTTTATTATGGTGGAAATGTTAGAGACATTGTTAGCTCGTTCAGGTATCTTGAGGTAACTTCTGATCAAAATCAGAACTTTTTAAAAACGAAAAAAAAACCCTAAGACCCAGCACAAAAACAATGCTTACTTTGTTACATACTGATATGAGTCAACAACTTCCCTTCTGGTTATTTTTTTAAATATTTTTCAAAGAACATTTAGTCCTGTTTTGCTTTTATGGTTATGAGATCTAGAGGTACAAGTATGTGATGATTTGGTAAAAAGTTTTGACAGAAAATTTGAAACACTCATTTAGATTGTTACAACAATGATAAAAAAAAAATAATAATATGCCTCATCAAAATGGCGGAGAAACTGGTTCGTATCCAATCTCTGTTCTGATCAAATGTAGAAAGCGCGCGCGCATGTGTGTGTGTGTGTGTGTGTGTGTGTGTGTGTGTGTGTGTGTGTGTGTGTGTGTGTCGCGCGCGCGCGCGCGCGGTGTGTGTGCGTGTGTGCATATGTGTGTGTGTGTACGTGTGCGTGCGTGCGTGCGTGCGTGCGTGCGTGCGTGCGTATGTGTGTGTGCGTGTGTGTGCGCGTGTGTGTGTGCGTGTGTGTGCGTGCGTGTTTGTGTGTGTGCGTGTGTGTGTGTGCGTGTGTGTGTGTGTGTGCGTGTGTGTGTGTGTGTGTGTGTGTGTGTGTTGTGTGTGTGTGCGTGTGAGTGTGTGTGTGGTTGTGTGTGTGTGTGTGTGTGTGTGTGCGTTCGTGCGTGGTGTGTGTGTGTGTGTGTGTGTGTGTGTGTGTGTGTGTGTGTGTGTGTGACACAAGATCGGTTAATCGAGCAATGATATAATGAACAAAATCATCGGCTGGTCAAGGAAAGAAGTGGGCAACTACTTCTTTCCTTGACCAGTAAAATCAACCAGAGCGCCAATCAACCCCAACAACCGATCACCTAACTGATCATTCAGTCATTAATTCTTTCACTAACTCACTCACTCCCTCAACCACTCACTCAGCACTCACTCCCTCAACCACTCACTCCGTCACTCACTCCTTCACTCACTCACTGACTCCTTCACTCACTCACTGACTCCTTCACTCACTCACTCACGCGCTCACTCATTCAATTAAGCAATCAGCAATTCAACCCGTCAATCCATTATCCAAATGACTCGATCAACCATCCTAATATCCGCTCACCAATCCATCTCTCTCCAGTCCACCCGCTCATAATTCGACAGATGACACTTTACAGCTGAACTCAGCATCATTATCATCTTTATTTTTGAGGAGTCATCACGCCTTTTCAAAGTTCTTCACCGGAGCTCCAAATCAGCCAATCAGAATCCAGAGATGCTGACCGGTGCGGGTTAGCAGTATGGCGGCGGCGGCGGATTTTCCCTCATCAGTAGTGTTTCCCGTTTGCAACAGTTTGATAAGATACATCAGTGTGTCTGGGTGGAAGAGAAGGAAGGGGGGTGACGGAGGACGTTGGGGTGACGAGCGAGGAAGTGGGTTAGGGGTGGGGGTGGGTGATGGAATTAAGGGAGAGATATGCTGGATAGCGGTCAGGGTGGGTACGGGTAGTGGGTATCAGTTACATCTGTGTGTGTGTGTGTGTGTGTGTGTGTGTGTGTGTGTGTGTGTGTGTGTGTGTGCGTGTGTGTGCGCGCGCGCCAGTAAGTGTGCGAAAGAGTCTCCACATTCTCATTAGGCATATCTTTCACACACACACACACACACACACACACACACACACACACACACACACACATATATATGCACGTGCGCACACTGCATACATGCACACCACACACTTACACCACAAACACCACACACACACACACACACACACACACACACACACACACACACACACACACACACAAACGCGCGCGCGCCTGCATATATATAGGCAGAAAGATAATTAGATAGATAGACAGACAGATAGATAGATAAATGGATGGATGGATGGACGGACGGACGGATGGACAGACGGACAGACAGATAGATAGATAGCTAGCTAGAGAGACACATAGAGAGAGAAAGAAACAGATGCTATACATGTGCATGCGTGTGTGTGTGTGTGTGTGTGTGTGTGTGTGTGTGTGTGTGTGTGTGTGTGTGTGTGTGCATATGTGTGCGGGTGCGCGCGCACCTCTGTGTGTGTGTGTGTGTGCATATGTGTGTATGTATGTGTGTGCGTGCGTGTGTGCGCGCATGCGTGCGTGCGTGCTTGCGTCAGCGCGCGCGCGTGCCATGATATATGATCCACACAGTAACTGGTGGCAAACCCTCTTTACTCACAGTAGAATTTAGGGAAGTATTTCGGATATTAGTAGTAGCGGCCGAAGGAAGGGTAGAGACCTCCAAAGCCTTTGCCCAAGCCACCAAAGCCTCCGCCGAATCCGCCAAAGCCAAAGCCTTTGCCGAACCCGCCAAAGCCTCCGCCGAACCCGCCAAAGCCTCCGCCGAACCCGCCAAAGCCTCCGCCGAACCCGCCAAAGCCTCCACCGAGTCCAGCAAAGCCAGGTCCAAAGGGTCCACCGTAGTATTCGACGCCAGAGGAGAGGGCCACGAGGGCACACAGAAGCGTGACAACTAGGGCGACCTTCATGGTAGAAGTCTGCACAGAAAACCATGACGTCACCGTCAGCACCACATGACGTGAGAGGTTTCAAAATGGAGGGTAATAACGGGTCTACTTTTAGATGGTGTGTGTGTGTGTGTGTGTGTGTGTGTGTGTGTGTGTGTGTGTGTGTGAGCGCGCGTGGCTTTCATGTTTGGTTTTATTGTTGGTCTGGTTGGTTAGTTGCTTGGTTTTAGTTGATGATGACAGATGTGTTCAAGGTTGATCCAGTATTAGATATTTTCCTAACAAGGTGAATATGGAGATGCGGATACCCGAACCAGGAAAATGGGTGGACAGAAATGAGCTAACATAATAATGATGATGATGATGATAATAATAATAATGAGGACACTTTTTTTATAGCGCCCATCCTAACAACGTAGGCTACAGGGTGCTTTAGAAGTTTTAATAACTCACATCTAAAAAATAGAAGTAGAACACACCACACAACACACACACACACACACACACACACACACACACACACACACACAACACACTTTTGCTTTCACGAGTCATAAACATACACACACACACGCACGCACGCACACAGCACACTCGCGCGCGCGCACACATACACACACACACACAACACTCACACACACACACACACACACACACACACACACACACACACACACACACACACACACACACACACACGCACACACACACACACTGGAACATAATGTTGCATACATAAACATCACACTATTATCACCAGAACGACAATATGATAAGATGGGTCGCGAAAATATTTCATTCATTTAAGGCACCAGCAGGATTGGAACTCAGAGGCCCTGACTGTAAACTCTGTGTTCTGACCACTGAGCCATAGGCTGCTCACTTTGCTCTTACATTATTCCTACCTTTGAAAGGGTGAAAGAAAAAAGGGGAAAACGACCATAGAGCACGTTTTGTGCGATTTCACTGTGTACAAACTGTCTGAGTCAGTTTCCTTGTTTCACGCTTAGTGTGTGTTGTGTGTGTTGTGTGTGTGTGTGTGTGTGTGTGTGTGTGTGTGTGTATGTGTGTGTGTGTGTGTAGTGTATGTGTGTGTGTGTGTGTGTGTGTGTGTATGTGTGTGTGTGTGTGTGTGTTGTGTGTGTGTGTGTGTGTGTGTGTGTGTGTGTGTGTGACAAACGGCTTGACGATTTCTTTTTTTTTTTTTTTTTTTAATTATTATTATTAAGAGTTCGCGGATTTTGTAGCTGAGTTGTTTAATTTGAGCTGTCGTTAATTCAGTTCGCCCGTCTCTTCTTTCCATTCCCCCCTCCCCCCTCCCCCCCCCCCCCCCCCCTTCCCCCTGCTGTTCCTTCATTCGCGGTGAGCTCATTGTCTGCTGCTTCACGTGCAGCATATCCTTCTCAGGTGCACATCGCACACACTGTCTTTCCCTGTCTCTCTCCTTTCCTGTGCCCTCTCACCTTTCACCCTTCTGTCTCTCGTTGCCTCCTGTCTGTATGTCTGATTCTCTCTCTCTCTCTCTCTTTCTGTCTCTCTCTCTTCTCTCTCTCTCTCTCTCTCTCTCTCTCTCTTCCTTTTTTTCTCTCTCTCTTTCTGTCTCTCTCTCTTTCTTTTTTTTTCTCTCTCTCTCCTTCTGTCTTTTCTCTCTCTCTCTCTCTCTCTCTCTCTCTCTCTTTCTTTCTCTTTCTTTCCTTCTCTCGCTCTCTCTCTCCCTCTCCTTCTATCTATCTCTTTTTCTTTTTTTTCTTTTCTTTTTCTCTCTCTCTCTCTCTCTCTCTGTCTCTCTCTCTCTCCCCCCCCTCTCTCTCTCTCCCCCCCCTCTCTCTCTCTCTCTCTCTCTCTCTCTCTCTCTCTCTCTCTTCCCCTGTTGCGTAGGTGAACTTGTCAAGCCGCTTCAGCTTCAGCTCCCATGATCCCCTACTTTGCGGCCTCGTTTT
>CM065746.1:31781441-31783941 GCA_033310375.1 Conus canariensis | reverse complement strand
ATGATGAATTTATTGCTTACATCTGTTAATGGTCTTTTCAGATATGGCCGCCTCAGTTATGTGGATTATAGAAGAATAAAAACAAAATAAAGTGAAATGACCTTTCCAACGACCTCTCGATTTATGTCCGAGTGGTAAGTGCTAAACCTGGATTATGGGTAACTCCTTTTTAACAAGTCCCAGTTTTGTCTGAACTCAGAATCTTCCATTCTGCTTGTGGAAGGCACTAACTTCCAACACACACAACACACACACACACACACACACAACACTCTCAACACACCACACACTCTACTCCACACACACACACACACACACACACGCATACCTATCTATCTATCTATCTATCTATCTACCTATCTATCTATCTTTCTATCTATCTATCTAGCTAGCTAGCTATCTACCTCTCTATCTATCTATATATCTCTCTATCTGTTTCTCTGTCTATCTTTTTTGTGTGTGTGGTGTGTGTGTGTGTGTGTGTGTGTGTGTGTGTGTGTGTGTGTATATGTATATGTATGTAAAACTTAAAACACGTCCAGTTAAGAACAGTCCAGAGAATTATTCGACTGAACACATCTCTGAAACAAAGTTTGATTTATCGAAATAAAACTAAAGATTATCAATTTTGGTTGTGACATATTTTCAGAATTCACTAAACATCTCTTCTGGAGATTAACGGTTTTTTTTTTTTTCAAATCTTATGATCAGCCTTTGAAACGTCCATCGAGAGTAATGCAGAAATGAATTTCAACCAAATAAGGAACAGGTTCCGTTTGGTGTAACAAAAGATTTTGCTGCTTGAAATTCTTTGTTCACTTGTCATAAACTTCTTAATCATCGAGCGAAAAACAAACATGCAAATACAATCCAGATCAGATTAAAAAAGCTGACTTCACAAGGCTATTCATTTTGATCTAGTTGCAAAGATTCAACGCCTATCTTGTGCTGAAGACTGTGCAGAAAAGTGATTGCTCGTTCATTTTCGTTGCAATCATTGTTTTGTATCTTGCCTGAAGAAGACCTAAGAGGTCGAAATGCGTCACGTTTTGTCTTGTAATTCGTTTGTCCACGTTTGTTTTAGGCGGTTCGCTAACATTTATTTAAGATTTATTCATTTTGAGTCAGCTCTTGGTACAAAATTGAAATACGTGTGTTTTCATCTCAAATGAATCGCTGCGCAAAGAGGTACTATTTTGCCTTGCGTAGCAGTCAGTACCCAGCAACAATATGTGGCTATCTTTCTTTTGAAATTAATGTGTTGTTCATATAAGTTTGACTTCGTCAATATAAATTAAACACACAGGCAACTTTATGACATCACATTAGAACTCACTGTTCGTAATACATCTACAATACACTCTCTCTCTGTTTGTCTCTCGTCGTCTCGTGTGTGTGTGTGTGTGTGTGTGTGTGTGTGTGTGTGTGTGTGTGTGTAGATATTAAACCTACATTCACGTCGCCTTCGAATTAAAGATAGACTTCATTTTCTTTAATTTAATGTACTTTATTTGACTTTAATTTTTTTTTTCAACTTCGTTTAATGTCCAATAAATATAATACATTCACGAATGTAGTCACTAGCTGTTGTGGTTCTTATAACTGTCCAGGAAAAAAATCGCTCCTGACGTATCTTATTTGTTTTACCAAAATGGACCGGCAAATTTGTATGTAGATAGACATAATCATGTTCTGCGATTTTTTTTGTTGTTTGTTTTTTTGTTTGTTTGTTTGTTTGAAACCCAAGTCGTAACTTCAACATAAACGACTTTGTGTCCACTCGCGATTCTTTGATTTTCAATCTGCAGACACTGGCCAGCGACAAACTGTTGATAAACATGCAAAGAGAGTACTACATTGAACCTGTCTTATCTTCACAACCCAGCTAGGTCATAACATTTTAACACGTTCAGAAGGCTGCTAAAACGTCAAACAGAGGAAGGTGAGATCACAGATAAAGGTGTGTTCACACATGGAAATCCAAACACCTGCTGTAGGAGTTTTCACTAAATCAGATATCCAGTCGAAAGTCTCCTTGGTTTTGTCCAGTCAGATCCCCCTTTTGATCAAAGGGAGCTAACTCACTGAACATCTTTGTCTTGCACCTACCTTTTATGATGATTGTAGCATGCATTTTCTTTGTGCATACTCGCTCGGTAAATTCCAAACTTGGTATCATTTTAGGTTAAAAAAAAAAAAAAAAAAAAAACTTTCTGTTTTCTCACTGTGTTACCAAAAAAGGACTACTAGAAAAAAGAAGAATACAGTTCAACTTTAAAAGTGACGTCATCAGTTGTTCTTGTCCCTGGTGCTTTGCTTCCTGGCTTTTCTCTCTCTCTCTCTCTCTCTCTCTCTCTCTCTCTCTCTCTCTCCTCTCTCTGTTTTCATATATAGATAGATAGATAGATATATGTCCGTCTGTTTCTCTTTCCTATGCATCTTTCTGTTTCTATGTTTGCCTCTGTCTGTCTGTCTGTCTGTCTCTGGAAGAAAGATGCGG
>CM065746.1:31758941-31776441 GCA_033310375.1 Conus canariensis | reverse complement strand
CGCTCTTTAGGTGAGTCTTGTTTGTTCTTATTGTTCTTTTCTTGTTCTTTTTCTTCTTCATGTTCTCTCTCTCTCTCTCTCTCTCTCTCTCCTCTCTCTCTCTCTCTCTCTCTCTCTCTCTCTCTCTCTCTCTCTCTCTCTCTCTCTCCTTTATCGTGACTATTATTTGGTCACTTTGTTTGAACTTGGTATAAGAACAAATTTGTACATATATATCATGAGCGATTTTGTACTGCTTAGAGTGGAAGGTGGTAAGCCTTTGATAGATGATAGAAACAGTACAACTGGAATTAAGCAAGGAAATGTATGCCGTCCCATGTTGTTTTCTACGTTTATTATTGGATTGGCAGGAGAACTTAATAATTCGAGAAGGTATGGTGAACAGTTCATTTATGACCTTTTTGGAGATGTTCGTCCTTCTGTAAACAGTTATTGTTGCATAAATATCTGAACAAATAGTTAGTTTACAAGTCAAGGTGACATAGAAAGAGCAGCTGTTTTGTTTCAATGAAAGACAGATGAATAACTGTCTTCAGAAAGGTGGACTATCTTGCTGCCAGATAATGTGGCCAAACGTAATGGTGTGACCATGCTTGTTGTGGATGTTCAAAAGAACATGGGCGTACTGAAACGTACACGGTTCGGTTGTAACGATTTTTCAAGCTGAACTAATGACTTTTATTTTACTGTATACTGCAAACAAAATTAATTCTTAATCATCTACCTTATTCATTTATTTTTCCTTTCTTGACATTGAATGCAGATGATGGTAAAATGTTGTGCTGAGCGATCGGGTTTTGATTCATCTGTAATGCACATTGGCACGGAATGGATTTCTTGAAGAACTGTCGGAAACACTGAATGATTCAGGATACCGAAGATTTAAGTTAATGTACAACACATTTGATTTCTCTGGCACTAATTTTATAACTGACTTTAAGTAAGTGTTTATTTCACTCCCAGCTGAGTACGTTGCATGAATATCAAAGAGAGTAATTTGACTGTCGACTCAGTTAGAATAACAGTTTGACAAGTGCGACCGTCCTTCTCCAACTGAACACACGTATGAATTGAATTCATGCGATGCATGCATTCAACGCCCATCTTGTGCCGACTCTGAGAAGATAAAAGATTGCTCGTTCGTTGTTTCTCTTGCCTGAAGAAGACACGAGAGGTCGAAACGCGTCGTGGTTTGTCATGTCATTTGTTTGACCCGGTTGTTTGCCGGACTCATTAACAATATATATATATATATATATATATTTTTTTTTTTTTTTTTTTTTTTTTTTTTTCAAATTCAGCATGGATGCTCCAGTGATGTAAATAATATCGTCTGCCTTCTGAAACGCCGGACTTTCATATTGTACCAAACAGGTTCGTGTAAACCAGCGAAAAAAAAAAAATGACATAACTTGTCATCACCCTAGGGAACAATAACACGTCACGTCATGAGGTGCTTATGAACGTCATGGGTTTCTGTGCACAGACGTCATCATGAAGGTCGTTCTCGTGGCTCTGCTCCTGTGTGCCCTGGCAGCCCTGTCTTCCGCTGCTGGGTTCTTCGGGGCGCCGTTCGGGTTCTTCGGAGGGTTCCGCCCCTTTGGCTACGGAGGTTATGGGGGATACGGGGGGTACGGAGGATACGGAGCATACGGAGGCTTCTCCCCCAAGTTCGGTGGCTTCCCATTTTGTGAGTACCAGACATGGCCGTGATGGGGAATGTGGGGAAGATTGATGCAGATGTCAGAAATGTCTGTCCCGTGTATGTAGGTGCCACCCATTTTCCGCCCCCCTCCCTCACCCCATTTGTCTGCCTGTCTGACTGTCTGACTGTCTGTCTGTCTGTCTGTCTGTCTGTCTGTCTGTCTGTTCTGTCTCTCTCTCTCTCTCTCTCTCTCTCTCTCTCTCTCTCTCTTCCAAAACAGAATAATGTGTCTGAACCGACTCTCTCTCTCTCTCTCTCTCTCTCTCTCTCTCTCTCTCTCTTCTCTCTTTCTCTCTGTCTGTCTGTCTGTCCCTCTGTCTCTGTATCTGTCTCTCATTTTGAGAAGCATTTATTATTCCCTATTCATCCTCTCAAGCACATACTGTTAGTTAGGCAGAATGATCTACCACTGCAGATATGAATGCTTATCTTCCCATATTTCTTCAATCTAAGACATAAGAGCAAGCTTTGTGTATAATTGAATATTTCTTGCAGTCATTGCAACACCAAGCTGCTCTGTAAGTTGCTGGAATGGTGCTCGGTTACTTATTCTTAGAATTTATTAGTTTATTCTAATTTAGTCCCTTGCGGATTCATTCCAAGTACTGGCCCTCAGCACCTGTGTCTCGAGAGGTTATCTTTTTTTATATTTTCTACTTTTCGCAAGAAAATGTAGCTTGTTTTGCTCTTTCATGATTTTCTTTCGCTTCTTAGGTAGCACCTTTGGTTGGTTTTTTGAAAACTCAACAAACATACTACGGTATTGCACACCAGCCTTTTTCTGGGGTAGCATTCTTCTTAAAACCGAAAAGGCAGAGAACTGAAGTTACCACTTTTCGCGGTCACTGAGGAGAAACAATCAGATTTCGAAATATTGGTATCCGACCAGGAGTTATATGTTTGTGAGTTTTCTTCCCATTGGAGACTATAAACTTGCTGAAAGCTCATTTTGAGAAACATCTGTTATTCCCCTTTAACTCTCTCAAGCACATACTGTTAGGCAGAATTATCTACCACTGCAGATATGAATGCTTATCTCCCCCTATTTCTTCAATCTAAGACGTAAGAGCAAGCTTTGTTTATAATTGAATATATATATATATATATATATATGTATGTGTGTGTGTGTTGTGTGTGTGTTCGCGTACATACAGACAGCAAGCACACATGACACACACATAGCACACCTATCCGATCTCGATCTCTCAATCATGTATTTCTCGCTTTCATTTCACGTTTACATCCCACGCCGGGTTCCCTCTCTGTCAGATACACCAACATTTCGTGTCACACTGTTGCAGTCGGTGGCGTTGGAGGTTACTACTGATTCAAAAGGAAAACAGTCCAGCAGGCGCCATTTTCATTTCTGCACACACCAGCCAGTCTGCATTCTCATTGGCTAATGATCTGCCGAAGAAATCAAAATGACTGGACATCTGATGGAAATGACCTATTAAACAAAAGAAGATAGAATCTGGCTGAAAACGGGTTTGTAAGTGAAATAAATGCGTGTGTGTGTGGACGGTAAGTGAGTGAGAGGCTACATGACTAGTGGGTTCAACAGCTGTTGGTTTATTCACGTTATTCGTCGGTCAACAGAGAAACGGAAGATGACCGGCAGTAACCCGATTGGTACCTGATTCAAGTCTTGAAGATGCCTTCAAGTCTGATGAAGGGATTGTCTCTGCTGCATTTTGTGTGACAACTCCGTTACAGAGATGTTCTAAAAACATTCACACTGACAATTCCATCTACGCTGCTGAGCTGACAGCCTTGGTCCTGGCTCTTCAAACGTTTGTAAATCAAAACATAAAGACTTCCTCATTCTGTGGGACTCTCCTTTCTGCTTTGGAGGCCATTGATGGTCGTACACTCAATCACCCTCAACTGCTGAAATTGTTTGAACAATACACCTCTCTATAATCTGCTAGGTACAACGTAGTTTATGCTTGACTTCACGGTCATGTCAGCATTTGAGACAATGCAGTGGTTGATAAACTTGCCGAAAAGGCCACAAGTGAAGAGATCAGCAGTCTTGATCTCTCTCACAGTAATCTGACACCTAAAGCTAAGGCTTGTGGAACTCGCAGACTTGTAACACTCTTTCTAATCCATCCAAATCTGAAAAAGTTTACACCATGGACTGACATTGTAGAATCAAAAAGAATACTGTTGGAAAATCCAGGAAGATTCATTACATGTTTGTGTTACAATCTTTGGTCGATCTTTTCAAACGAACTGAAAAGGAACTACGTTGTGCTTTTGTTGACGATCAATATGCTTTTGACACAATCTGTAGACAAGAGGTATGGTGGAGAGTTTAAAGGGAAGGAACCAATCGCAAAATTCTTCTAAGTATTTTCAATGTGTATAAAAAAAATCTTGTACTTTCTCACTCACTCACTCACTCATTCACTCACTCAACACTCACTCCCTCAACCACTCACTCCGTCACTCACTCCTTCACTCGCTCACTGACTCCTTCACTCACTCACTGACTCCTTCACTCACTCACTGACTCCTTCACTCACTCATTCAATTAAGCAATCAGCAATTCAACCCGTCAATCCATTATCCAAATGACTCGATCAACCATCCTAATATCCGCTCACCAATCCATCTCTCTCCAGTCCACCCGCTCATAATTCGACAGATGACACTTTACAGCTGAACTCAGCATCATTATCATCTTTATTTTTGAGGAGTCATCACGCCTTTTCAAAGTTCTTCACCGGAGCTCCAAATCAGCCAATCAGAATCCAGAGATGCTGACCGGTGCGGGTTAGCAGTATGGCGGCGGCGGCGGATTTTCCCTCATCAGTAGTGTTTCCCGTCTGCAACAGTTTGATAAGATACATCAGTGTGTCTGGGTGGAAGAGAAGGAAGGGGGGTGACGGAGGACGTTGGGGTGACGAGCGAGGAAGTGGGTTAGGGGTGGGGGTGGGTGATGGAATTAAGGGAGAGATATGCTGGATAGCGGTCAGGGTGGGCACGGGTGGTGGGTATCAGTCACATGTATGTGTGTGTGTGTGTGTGTGTGTGTGTGTGTGTGTGTGTGTGTGTGTGTGTGTGTGTGTTGTGCGTACGTGTGTGTGTGTGTGTGCGCGCGCACCAGTAAGTGTGGGAAAGAGAGTCTCCACATTCTCATTAGGCATATCTTTCACACACACACACACACACACACACACACACACACACACACATATATATACACACAAAGGCAAGCGTGCGCGCGCCCGCGCATATATAGGCAGAAAGATAATTTGATAGATAGACAGACAGATAGATAGATAAATGGACTGAGGGATGGATGGATGGATGGATGGATGAATGGATGGACGGACGGACAGATAGACAGACAGACAGACAGACAGATAGATAGATAGATAGATAGATAGAGACAGATAGAGAGAAACAGATGCTATATGTGTGTGTGTGTGTGTGTGTGGTGTGTGTGTGTGTGTGTGTGTGTGTGTGTGTACGTGTATGTGCATATGTGTATGTGTGCGTGTGTGCGCGGGTGCGCGCGCACCTGTGTGTGTATGCATATATGTGTGTGTGTGTGTATGTGTGTGTATGTGCGTGCATGTGTGTGCATGTGTGCGTGCATTATGTGCGCGCATGCGTGCGTGCGTGCCAGCGTGAGCGCGCGCGCGTGCCATGTGAGCCACACAGTAACTGGTGGCCAACACTTCTACTTACAGTGGAACTTAGGGAAGTATATCGGATAGTAGTGGAAGTGCCCGATGGAACGGAAGTGTCCTCCAAAGCCTTTGCCGAAACCACCAAAGCCTCCGCCGATCCCGCCAAAGCCTTTGCCTCCGCCGACCCCGCCGAAGCCTCCGCCGAACCCGCCAAAGCCTTTGCCTCCGCCGAACCCGCCAAAGCCTTTGCCTCCGCCGACCCCGCCAAAGCCTCCACTGATCCCGCCAAAGCCTCCGCCAAAACCTCCACCGATCCCGCCAAAGCCTCCGGTGATCCCACCAAAGCCTCCACCGATCCCGCCAAAGCCATGTCCAAAGGGTACCCGTGTCCACCGTAGTAGTAGCCGCAGGAGGACGGGGCCACCAGGGCACACAGAAGCGTGACAACTAGGGCGACCTTCATGGTAGAAGTCTGTGCACAGAAAACCATGACGTCACCGTCTACACCACATGAGGTGAAAGGTTTAAAAAAAAAAAGGATGGTACTAACGGGTCTACTTTTAGGGTGGTGTGTGGTGTGTGTGTGTGTGTGTGTGTGTGTGTGTGTTGTGTGTGTTTGTGTGTGTGTGTGTGTGTGTGTGTGTGTGTGGTGTGTGTGTGTGTGTGTGTGTGTGTGTGTGTTGTGTGTGTGTGTGTGTGTGTGTGTGTGTGTGTTGTGTTGTGTGCGTGTGTGTGTTGTGTGTGTGTGTTGGTGTGTGTGTGTGTGTGTGTGTGTGTGTGTGTGTTGTGTGTGATTGTGTGTGTGTGTGTGTGTGTGTGTGTGTGTGTGTGTGTGTTGTGTGTGCGTGTGTGTGTTTGTGGTGTGTGTGTGTGTGTGTGTGTGTGTGTGTGTGTGTGTGTGTGTGTGTGTGTGTGTGTGTGTGTGTGTGTGATTGGTGTGTGTGTGTGTGTGTGTGTGTGTGTGTGTGTGTGTGTGTGTTGTGTGTGTGTGTGTTGTGTGTGATTGTGTGTGTGTGTGTGTGTGTGTGTGTGTGTGTGTGTGTGGCGTGTGTGTGTGCGTGTGGTGTTTGTGTGTGATTGTGTGTGTGATTGTGTGTGTGTGTGTGTGTGTGTGTGTGTGTGTGTTGTGTGTGTGTGTGTTGTTGTTGTTGTTGTGTTGTTGTCTTCAATTTTAACGTCTATCCACATTGTGATATTAGACGGTGGGAGGGGAGGGGGAGGGGAGGGGGGGGGGAGGGAGGGGGATCGGGAGGAGGAGGAGGGGGAGGGGGCCGTATTGTGTGTGTATATATTTATGTCTCTTGGCTAAGGAGGGAAAAAAAAAGTCAGAAAAATGAGCATTAACAAAAATCACAATCAACTAGTCTAGAACAAATGTCCTACAGGACTATGAAGTAAACATTTCGCAATATTAAACAGACTAGTAGCATTTTTGAAAACGCCTTCAATACAATTTTCAGAAATCACAGGTAAGATTGGTCTTAACCTCCGACATTCAAAAATGATGTGTTTGCTAGAAATTTGTTCACCACATAAACATCTAACATTTTTGCTGTATTTTGTAATGAACGCATTAAGGTTTATCCTGTAAGATAGCGAACTAATCTGTCTGAGTTTGATTACGCCAGTATGATTCAAATATAATTTGTTATCCAAACCACGAGAATCAATATATATATATATATATATATATATATATTCTTGGAGAGTCTATCTTTTCTCTGGGTATAGCCTTTAACTCTATTCCATACTGCTTGTTCCAGCAAGTGATAACCCTCCTGAATGGATAAAGGAACATGAATTTCAGTGGATTCTGTGCCTTGCCTTGCGCCCTTTTTTGCTACTTTTTGTCAGCCCACTCATTTGAAGAAAATCCAAGATGTGAAGGAAACCAGCAGAAGGAAACGTTGGTCCCTTTTAAAGTTAAGATATGAATTAATCGACTGATTTCTAACATAATTTTGGTCTTTTTCTTGTAATCTGATGATCTTAAAGCATAGATTACCGATTGAGAATCTACACAAAATAAGATTTGAAAAAAACTGTAATGGAAAATCAACTATGTAACTGAGAGCCATAAGAATAGCAATAAGTTCAGCAGTAAAAATGGATCCATTTTTGCCAATGTAGTATGACTTTTCCTTTTTTAACGCTGGTATTACAAAAGCTGAACCTGCCCGGTGATCTTCTAGGAGTGAACCGTCTGTATATATCTTTAAATGATTTGGATAAGTGTTCTGTAAATGTAATTGGACTTCAGTTTTCATAATGTTTGGATTTTCATTTTTCTTCATGTCAATATAATTAATATCAAACTGCGCTCTATTCATCTCCCAAGCAGGACAACGGGAGGCCGCTTGATTTGTGTCAATATTACTTGGATTTATATCAGATCTTTTGAGTAGATCTGATACGTAAGTGGCAATTGGTTTCAATGATGATATCTGCTTAGCTCGTTTAGGAAAAGAATTTTCAGATGTAATTTTCAGTTCCTCAGATGCAAAGTTGTTACTTGTCGAACTTCTAAGAACGTATTTAGGGCATGCAAGACTTCAGTATTCGTCCAAAGGCAATTCTCCAATTTCTTTATAAGTTCCAAGCGTTGATGCGTGAAAAGGCACACCAAGAGCAAGCCTATAACCCTTGCAATCTATGCTTTGAAGTTTCTTAAGTAAATAATTAGGGGCGCTAAAAAATACCTCTTGTCCATAGAACAATTTTGATCTAATCAGCGACGTAGAGAGATGTTTCAAAACTTTTGCAATCTTGTCCCCAGGCTTGTTTGCTTATAATCTTTAATAGATTTAAACATTTCCTTGCCTTAGTAACGATGTAGGTGATATGAGCGTTCCAGGACAACTTTGGTGTAAGGTAGATACCTAGAAATTTCACGATATCTTTGTACTGAATAGTCGTATTTTCAATTTTAAAAAAAAACGGCAGTTCTGATGGATTGCTGCCATTATTAAAGAGAATCATATGTGTTTTCTCTGTAGATAATGTCAGACCATTTTCGTCCATATAAATAAATATATGATCGAGCTCTCTTTGATAGATCTTCTTGATGTAGTTCAAGTCCCTGTTTGATGTTTTTCTTTTCATTGTAACATTCATCCAGATGCATAGATCATCAGCATATTGTACTAATACAACATGCTTTGATAAGAGCGAAGGCAAATCGTACATTAAAATGTTAAATAACATAGGGGCGATAACAGAACCTTGTGGCAATCCCATATGTAAAGATCTAGAATCAGAGTATGCATTCCCTACTCGAACACGTATGTTTCTTTTATTCAAAAAGCATTTGATGTAGTGATATAAATGTCCCGAAATCCCGATTTGTTTCAATTTATAAAGGAGCTTGGCGTGCCAGACTTGGTCATAGGCTTTCTTGATATCAAAAAAGGTCGCTAGAACATTTCTTCTTCTTGCAAATTGTTGTTTTACATTTGTCGTAAGTTTCACTAAATTGTCAATAGCAGACCTGCCATTTTGGAAGCCTGCTTGATTAACTGGAATAACTTTATTTTTTTGACAATACTGCGTCAATCTTCTCAAAACTATTCTCTCTAACAGTTTACAGGTATGTGAGGTTAATGCTATTGGTCTGTAACTATGCTTATCTGTTGGAGGTTTGCCTTGCTTTAAAACTGGTACAATGATCGACTGTTTCCACTGTTCTGGCATTACGCCCTCTAACCAACATTTTTGAAACAATTTCTGCAGTAATAAGACAAAATTTTCAGGCAGATGTTTAAGCATATCATTGGAAACTTTATCTAGTCCCACGGAAGTTTTCTTATTTGGAAGAGATAGAATTGCATCTTTCACTTCATCAAGAGTAATTGGAGCCTTGATGAAATGACTATTATCATTAACTGGATCTATATAATCGTCTTTATTTTCTTCTTCTGTTCTGAAAGTTTGGTCTTTAAAGGACAGACCTTCCAAACGCATAGATTCGGAAAACATATCGGCGAATGCTTCTGTTTTTTCTGAATTAGAAGGAAATTCTTTGTTCTTCAGCTTGACAGGACAAGATGACAAGTTTAAACCCCTTTTCATTTCATGAAACTTTTTCCAAACTTTTTGTAAATCTTTATGATTTGAAATCTCATTAGAGCAGAAAGAGGACCAATATTGCCTTTTAGCTTGAGCTATTACCATGTTACTGTAGTGATTCGCTCTGTTCTTGGCTATTAGATTCTCTGGTGTTTTGTCTTTTAAATGTATTTTAAACAAACTTTTTTTTTAATTATTAACGGCTGAGTCACAAGCAGGTGTCCACCAGATATTTCCTGAGTGTTTGTTTGACTTAACTGGGCGAAATTTTGGAATGGCTACATCTGCGGCGCTAAGGATAGCATCAGTAAAATACGAATATAACTGATCAATGCTATCAATATTAATATCAACAGTCTTGTATGTAACTAGTTTGTTTTTGAAAGTTTCCCAGTCAGCTGATTTATAATTATATTTTGGGATTATGTTTTCTTGAAATTCACAAGAATCAGTTATTTTATTAAAAGTTACAATTATTGGGAGGTGGTCGCTTCCTAGAGTGTCGTCAAAGGTAGACCAGCTACATTCAGAGGCTAATGCAGGAGATATCAGGGATAAATCTATTGCTGATGCCCTATGAATTGGGTTATCTGGAATTCTAGTTATGCTGCCATCATTAAGCAAATATAAACATGAATCAACAATATTTTCTACGTGTGTGTGGTGTGTGTGTGTGTGTGTGTGTGTGTGTGTGTGTGTGTGTGTGTGTGTGTGGTGTGTTCGTGCACGCGCTTGCGCGTTTGTGTATGTGTATTGCGTGAGAGAACTTTTTGTTGCAGCAGAGTTCATCGAATGATCTATATTAATTTGCGTTGGAAAGCATTATACGTTGTCAGCTTCCTCCAAGAGAAACAAAAATATTCGCCATATCTCCCGTGTTACACTGCAAGTTCTCTTTCTCTATCCCCCCCCCCCCCCCCACCCCCCCTTTTTTTTATCCTGTCAGTTATATTAATCTGCATTTTATGGCTACAGCAACAGAATTTTTATTGTTTGAATGTAACACAAATCGCTTAACAATACTCTATATGTATCCTTAATAATAACAAGAATAATGATGATAACAGCAGTAGTAGTTGTAGTAGTAATGGTGGTGGTGGTAGTGGTAACAATAATGATGATACTAATTCTAGTAGTAGTAGTTATAATAATAATAATAAAAATGATAATAATAATAATAATAATAACGATAATGATGATAATGCTGATAATAAATAATAATAATAGTAATAATAATAATAATATTAACAATTATAACAATAATAATAACCGTACCCAAATCACAACCACAGCCACAACAGCAATCACCATGATCATCACCATTTTCCTTGATGACGTTAATATTTTAAATTTCAATTAGCAAGGTTGCTTAAATACAGAATGAACTGTTCTCTGAATTTTCTACGTTCTGGACAAAATCATCTTTTTTTCGTCGCGTGAAGTAACCTACAGACCAGATGATATTTCCCTGGATGCTGTTGTTATTCATTGTGAAAAATAACAAACCCGTCTGGCAGATTGTTGAATAGAGATGTCAGAGATATCAAATGGTACTTTTGCCCTCATGCATTTCCATCGTATATCATTAGGCATTGACATGTGATTTGGCGGACAATGTAAACTATGCCACATCCTATTTGCATCAAACATGTCATTATTTTGAATGTGAAAGTCTTAGTGTTGCCGTCTAGAGTCAATCAGTATTTCGCTTAACACATGAACAAAAGTTTGAACATTTCTTACACCCTGACTGGACCTTTCAACCTCACGTCTTCCAACAACGACAGCCCCTCACCCATTGTTCGCTTCCATTCCTTTCCAATCATTATTATCATTATCCACACCCCCACATATAACTACTATCATCACAATCACCCCCCATTAGGTTTTCTTCCTCTTCTTTGAAATGTATCATTTCTGTTCCTCACCACTAAGCACTATATCAATCCACCATAATCACTACCGCCACTAATATATCATACCATTCAACAATAATTACAAAACAAACAAACAAATCCTACTGTTTCACCCCCTCCACCCCCACTCCCACTCCCACCCCTTTTTCTTAAAAAACAACAACAACAAAAAAAACCTTTACCAGTATCCCTCCTTTTATTATATAGTCCGTTACCATTTGTAACAAGAATAATCAGTTGCAGTGCAAGACAACACAGTTCTAGCCCTGCTTGCGATACTTTTACCCGCGAATTAAAGCTTAGAAGAGTTGAAAAATACGGTGCTGAATATCCAACATTTACGACTGGTGTCACAGTTCAATTGTCTGCCCATCTTTCTCTTACAAAGAGGTATCATCTTTCTTCTCGATTCTACTGTATTGCTTTTATTCTTTGCATTCAAATGAACAGAATCAGCCGCTCGTTTTTAAGCTGATTAACTGAGTTTGCAAATCATTTGCAGTCTCCGCCACCAATATTGTATGGTCAGCTATAAAGAGAAAGAGGATTTCGAAGAAGACGTCGTTTGTATATATACTACTAAAAACAATTGAAGTACCACCCCTAATTTTTGTATGCAATTTTTAAAAAGCTCTGATAAACCAATTAATATTGATAATTGAATAAACTCTGCTGGATAAGCTTACCCGGTTCTCAAATACTACTCCTCGTGCATTTTTGTTATGTTAAAGTCGGTCAGCAGTTATCTACCGCGTCGCATCTGAGGCAAAAAAATCCCGAGAAATTATCGAACTTGTGTCGCTCCCAGATTTTGACACAGACACAGCAAGAAAAAAAATGTGATGCACGTGAAAGCAAGGTCTTTTCTGAGCAGAATTGCAATCAGTTAGCACATTTGACGGGTATAAAAAGTCGCGAAATTTAGGAAGATTTAACCATGCCTGCGAGACAACGACTAAGCAGCACCGACAGAGGAGGAGCGATAGCATGGTACCAAGAAGGTATTGGCTTGAGGGAGATTGGTCGACGGCTTGGAGTGAGTCACCCAGTCATTCTGAGGCTCAGAGACCGTTGGCTTAACACTGGAAGTGTTGAAGAACAGCAGGGACGTGGACGGACGAGAAGCACCTCCAGACAGCAGGATCGGTTCATTGTTATCGCTTGTCTGAGAGACCGTTCAGCCAGTGCCACAGTACTCCGAGACCAGCTACGACAAGCCAGCAATGTCAACGTCAGTACCCAGACAGTTCGGAACCGGCTCCACGACGCCAACTTGAGGTCAAGGTCCCCAGCAGTGAGATCAATACTGACCCCAGCGCATCGAGCTCATCGTCGGGCCTGGGCAGCATGTCATAGAAGGTGGACAAGAGCTGAATGGGCAACAGTACTCTTTACAGACGAGTCAAGGTTCACCCTCAGGTTCAACGACGGGCGGGTTCGCGTCTGGCGACGTCCTGGAGAACGCTACGTTGACGCTGCCGTCAGGGAGCATGACCGCTATGGAGGTGGGTCCGTGATGGTGTGGGGTGGGTTCAGCCTACGTCACAGGACCCCCCTACACCGTGTTGAAGGCCGCCTGACCGGTGCCACCTACCGCGACACCATCATCCGCCCCCTTGTGATGCCCGCCCTGAGGGCAGTTGGCCAGGGCGCCCAGTTCCAGGACGACAACGCGCCGTGCCACCGCGCCGCCATCGTGAATCAGTTCCTACAAGGGCAGCAGGTGACAAGAATGGACTGGCCTGCCAGGTCACCAGATTTGAACCCCATAGAGCATCTGTGGGACGTGCTGGGGAGGCGAGTGCGGGCCCACACCCCTCCAGCAGACACCGTGGACCAGCTGTTTCAGTTGCTGGAGCAGGAGTGGCAGGCGATCCCCCAGGACACTCTCCGCCGCCTGGTGCACTCCATGAGACGTCGATGTGACGCTTGTTTGAACGCGAACGGTGGTCATACCCGTTATTAACATCATGACATCTACCATAACTCTCGTTACTTTTCATTTTGGGGGTATGCCTCTTTAATCAAGTGTAAAACAAAGATAATTTTTTGTCACGGTGTTTGAATAAATTGGAATGGATTGAGGAATAATAAAAATAAAATATTCAATCATTAAATTATGTTCAGCTTTGTTTTCTTTCGAATGACAGCAGTTTTCCTAAGTGGTACTTCAATTGTTTTGAGTAGTGTATATGTAGCACCGTGTCTTTCGGAATTTTTAACGTATGTTGTCAATGCATTAATAAATGCAGAAAACAAACGCGGACAAACAAATATCGCCGTTTAATTGATTCCAGATGCACAGGGAATGTGTTGTGATAGGGCTGTTCCACAACTCTACCTCGCCCCAACAGTCATGCGTACTCGTGATACATTTGCATGATTTTTTTCACCTACGTAAATTTAAAACAAGACAGGCCAATGCATCGTGCTATTAGCGGAGTCAAATGCCTGAGAGAGAGAGAGAGAGAGAGAGAGAGAGGGAGAGAGAGAGAGAGAGAGAGAGAGAGAGAGAGAGAGAGGCAGACAGACAGACAGAGAGACAGACAGACAGACAGACAGACGGAAACAGACAGAGACAGACAGACGGACAAACAGACACAGAGAGAAAGAGAATGTTAAGAGAGTTGACCTTTGGGATTATATTGTCATTGATAAACTGTTCGTGTGACAAACCAGCCATTGAAAATCTACCATCATTATTAAATCATCGGTCTGGTAAACAAGAACAAATGTTCTCAAGCATTGAGACTTGCTCAAAAATAAAATTACAAAAATGAAAGCTAACTGACTAGTTCGCAGGATGTTGGACCTCTAAGCAAACAATGAATACATAAAGAAAAGAACTTAACCATCCGAAACATGTGGAAGAAACACAGTCTTTTCCTTACGTAAACAACGCTGTCTACAATCATTCAAACCTGTATTTTTTCTGTCTAATATTCCAAGTGTCTGCTATAAATTTTGCAATAATTATGTTGTGTGTAATGAATCCATCATCTGGCGACAGCGTACCACTTGACTATGTACGTGTGTAAGTATTCTATAAAAATGTATGTATCTGTCTGTCTGTCTATCAGCCTGTCTGTCTATCTATCTGTCTTTCTGCCTGTTATCTGTCCATCTGTGTGTCTCTCTGACTGTCTGCCTACCTGCCTGTCTGTCTGTCTAATGTCTATCTATCTATCTATCTATCTATCTATCTATCTATCTATCTATCTATCTCGTATCTGTCTGTCTGTCAATCTACAGGCCTGACATGGACCCTCGTGGTCGGCTGGACTATAAACAGCATGACTTTTTAAAAAATCTATGAATGAGTCATCAGTTCATATCAACACTCCTGAACTGTAAATATTTTCAAAAGAGCAACAGAGTGACTGGATTTTTATTTTATTTTATTTTATTTTTAGATAGGCAGGTGCCAAGATTACAGATAAGATTGACGTGCTTAAGATAGTTTTCTTTTCCGCCAGTGACATGGATTTAAGCAGAATTAGCTGGTGTAAGTCTGATTACTGAGCCAGCCTATCTGAAAACGATTTGTTTTGTTGTTGTATTTTTGGCAACTCAAATAGAGACGGACATTCAAAGAAGAAATATCTTTTTATATCGATGTTGTCACGGCTATCTGAACACCTGTTATTGTCTTATATTATATATATATATATATAAATATATTTGTTAAAAATATTTTTTTTTAAATGAAGTATAAAAATCTACAAGCTTGTTTCAAGCCTTGCTATCATCAGGATGATAGCAAGCCTGATGATAGCAAGGCTTGAAACAAGCTTGTAGATTTTTATACTTCATTTAAAAAAAAAAAAATTTTTAACAGATGTTGCTCCCCAAGGGGTTGAGCATTTTCAGATTTTTTAAGGACACTTTTATATTGTTCATGATATATATATATATATATATATATATATATATATATATATATATATATATATACAATTATAAACTTATCCTTGGAATTTTTAGTTTATTGTTTATTATATATATATATATATATATATATAATATATAAATATATGTATATATCATGCTTCTTTGTAGAACGAGTCTATTCTCTTATGTTGTTTGAAAAAAAAATGACATCGTAGATTGTTATCATACTTTGTGAAGCGCTATACTTCAAACATCAAAACTCATGAAGAACATGCAGACTTAGCACCTAAGCGTGGATGTGAACGAATAAGCATAGAAAAATTAAGCATAACAACCAGACCAAAGACAGGGAAGACTAACAAAACAATACTGGCCGAGACTCGAATGTTAAAGAAAGAAAACTCACTTCCAGCCTTAAGAGTGAAGCTCCAACGGTGCTGTAGAACGGCTCTCCCGGTACTGGTAGAGGACAGGCAGAAGATGACGGGTCTCCCACTGCACAGCACTATTTATACTTGTCCACCACATTACGCAATGACAGGCCGCGCTTCTTCCTTGGCTGGTGATGAATTATAATTGCTTGGGTTTAAAGGCCTCGTAAAATAAAAATCTCTTTCTGTTCACTGAGTGCGTTCGGGTTACCTGTCTGTCATTTAGGGCTGGGATGTTTTCACGACCAGTTCATCATGGACGTCTCGTAGGTCTTTAAGGCACAGTCTGACCCAGACGTACGTACAAACAAGCAGCAAAGATACGGCTGCATGGATATTTGATTTTTTTTCGCGTGAGGGCATATGCTTCAGTGTGTGTGTGTGTGTGTGTGTGTGTGTGTGTGTGTGTGTGTGTGTGTGTGTGTGTGACTGTGTCTATTGTGTGTACGTATGTTTATCTGTATGCACGCTCTCTCTCTCTCTCTCTCTCTCTCTCTCTCTCTCTCTCTCTCTCTCTCTTCTCTCTCTCTCTCCCGCTCTGTCTCTCTCTTTCTCTAAATGGTGGTTACTTATCAAAATATTAAAAATGGGTTTATGGTGGAGTAGAAATTAGAGTGACAAGTAGCTATAAATACCTTGGGATGTTATTCACGACAAAATTAAGCTTGAGTAAGGGCTGGCTTGAGATGTGCAGAAAGGGAAAGAGAGGTGTCATGGATATTCTGAGGAATATGAAAAAACTGAACTCCAACGATGTTAATCTGTTTTGGAAATTATTCGATTCGCATATACAGCCTATTTTGACACATGCATCAGAAGTCTGGGGAATACTGGATAACAGCCAAATGGAAAAAGTCATACCTATACGATAAAACGTATTATCCACGTACCCTTGCACGCATCAAATAAAATGGTTTATGGCGAAAGTGAACTATACCCTCTATTTATCATAACTTATGTTAGATGTATTGAATATTGGCTGAAACTAGTAAACCTACCAATAACCAGACTCTGTGCTCAGGCGTATGAAATGCTCATGCTGCTACATGAAAATGGAAAATTTAACTGGGCCTCCTGAGTTCCGACCCAGCGGACGACAGGCCTCGGAGCAGGCAATACGAATATATCTGCCTTCAAAAGGGATTGCGATGGTTCTCTTATGCAGCTAGAGAAGAGTTTTCATATCTGTAACATATTTTCTTAATTTCATGTTCCCAGTTTCTCCATCTTCAAACTCCTCCCCCCCCCCCCCCCCCCCCCCCCCTCCTTTAAGTCCAAATCTTTGCCAAGTCATTACTATGAAGACAGTTCAGTTGTTGGCCTGCGCTTGTTTTTCCCCCACTGTTAGATTGTTCGTCTATGTATTTGTCCGACTTTATTCAAGTTTAAAAGGCTGTGCCAGTCTTGAATAAAAGTTACTCTGTGTTAGGTTTTCTTATGGGAGCAAAAAATACCCCACTTGTTTACTGGACCTCCTGTGTTAAAATACTGACAGAGAATGGTTTTGGCATAGTTTGGTTGTCACAAGGAGTCGGTAATAAAGCACGATTTATTTCTGAATTTAAGGACCGTTTAATCTGTACTTATAAATAAAACTGGCATGCTGGCATGCATGGAAATGATAAATACGACTGGTTCCTCTCATTCAAAAGTAATCCCGAAGCAGAGAAATGGCATGAATATAGTTTAGCAACATTTCGAACCAGAACGCTCGGCCTTAATACAAAGCAAAGCTGGTTGGAGAAATCGAATAATAGCTCTTGTCAAATATGTAGAGAAAGAGTGTTGAGAATGAAGTACATTTTGTGTTTGATTGTCCCCCATATGCCAATATCCGCAGAGGTTGTA
>CM065746.1:31748941-31753941 GCA_033310375.1 Conus canariensis | reverse complement strand
TGTTTGTCTCTCTCTCTCCTTTCTCTCTCTCTCTCTCTCTCTCTCTCTCTCTCTCTGACATTCAGCCCTCATTTCGTATTTTTCATAGTTTGATGGTCGAAGAAGACGGATTGCTGAGGTGTGTGTGTGTGTGTGTGTGTGTGTGTGTGTGTGTGTGTGTGTGTGTGTGTGTGTGTGTGTGTGAGTGTGTGAGAGGAGGAGTGTGTGTGTGTGTGTGTGTGTGTGTGTGTGTGTGTGTGTGTGTGAGTTCGTGGATGGGTGGGTGAGCGCGCGCATGGGTTTGTTGTTGTGTGTGTGTGTGTGTGTGTGTGTGTGGTGTGTGTGTGTGTGTGAAGAAGAAGAAGAAGAAGAAGAACAAGAACAAGAACAACAACAACAACAACAACAACAACAAGGAGAGAGAGAGAGAGAGAGAGAGAGAGAGAGAGAGAGAGAGAGAGAGAGAGAAACATGTTTGTATGGGTATGTGTTGTCCAGTGTAGATTTGAATTATTTCTTTGAATTGTTCGCTTTCTCTTTTCTTCTGTTACATGTCTGCACCACAGTCCATTGATCGTAACCCCCTTGCCAACAGGTCTTTTTTGCTACTGGCAATAAAAATTGTCAGTATCTTTCTCTCCACCTCTCCCTCCCTCCCTCCCTCCTCTCTCTCTCTCTCTCTCTCTCTTCCTCTCCTCTCTGCCGCCCATTCTTTCTCTCTCGCTCTCTTCTTCTCTCCCTCGCCGTTTCTCTCTCAACCTCAAAAGAGAGGGGAGAGAGAGAGAAGAGGGGGGGGGGGAGCGTGAGGCGGACAGTGGGAGGCAGTGGGAGTGAGGGTGGGAGAGAGAGTGGGAGAAAAGAAATGAGAATTGCCTGTTGAATCCTGGCTGGATCGTCTGCTAAGAAATGGCTGCCCATAGATCATTATTATAGAGTATGGCTTTGAACTCTTTGACTAACGATAGCTATTGTCTGCATTTCAATCATTTTCCGATGGTTGCTTTGAGTTATTAAAGTTTGAATTCTAGGGATCCGGACCATCAAGAGACTCCTCAGGTCAGCAGGCAATCTAGACACAAGTGTACGAGTCAAGGGTCAACAAGACCCGCGGGACAGGATACGACAGGGTCACAGGTTGAAAAGAAATAGGAAAAACTACAATTAAAGTGAAAACAACTGAAGGAATGTACCAACCTGATACATAGAAAGCGACAAGTTTATGGTAATTTATCCCCATGGGGCTGCTAAATCCAACGAATATAAGCAACACAAGTCCAACACCACACGAACACGACCACAGAAGAACACACACTGAGTGTCAAAGGTTAGCATGACAGCTATTGTTATATAGACCCAAGATTCGGGGTCTACTTATGCAGTGTAGAGGGTGATATGCTAATTTTGCGCATGCGTAAACGAAGTATTAGTACGACTATCCGGCCGGGTCTGGATGGTTCGCCGTGTCGTGCAGTTACCTGGGTAGCGGACGGGTGGCCCCGCGGCTGTTTGTCCGGGTCTTGTCGGATGACCACTGCCTATTATTAAAATAAGTTAGGCTATATGACAGTAGCTGAAACAGATTAAGTATAGAAAATAGTACACTATTGATCCAGACCTAGTCTTACACAGCGATGTAATAGATACCAGCAGAATAGTTTCAACTAGGAACCTATGCAAATAGATAGGTTGGTGTATGTGGAAGTAATGTTCATGTTTGAAAATGATTTATGGATTACTACGATTGATACATTTTGTTAGTACGGGTTTGAACGCTAATACCTCATTATAGATGGTTCTAAGAGTTGTTGCCCAGCTAAAGTTTTCAATTATTGTATGTTAACATTTCGGGTCAAAGGATGAGATTGCTTGTGGTGGAATACATGTTGAATTGTTAAAATGTTTAGAGCGATACTTCATAGACTGGTTGCGTTATAAATATTTATGACTACTATCAATTGTTGCATGGAGAATTATACGACGCAGGTGTAGAAAGGTCTTCACTGTATATGTAAACGATAATACGACGAGGGAACTGAAATAGAAAACATGTGTTTTGTATGCTAGTATCAACAGCATTCATATCATGAGTTTTAAAAATAATAATAATATATATACTTACATTACGTTCATAAGTCTAATTAAGATAGAATTCTGCATGTACATACTGTCATGGAAGAATGTTTTGTTGCAGACATAGTAAATTTTGTTAAAATTATATCAACTTGAATTATTTCTTGTTGCTTACTCATGTGAATAGGCTGATGGCCTCACATTCAAGTCACGACTCTCTCTCTCTCTCTCTCTCTCTCCTCTCTCTCTCTCTCTCTCAAATCGGAAACAGCCCCCAGAACAATAACTGTGAAGATGTGCATGCATGTGTATGCCACTACATGTAAGAGTTTATAAGTTTGCCTTTCTCTGCATATGTGCATGCATATATCCGTGTGTGTGTGTGTGTGTGTGTGTGTGTGTGTGTGTGTGTGTGTGTGTGTGTGTGTGCGCGTGCGTGCGTGTGTGTGTGGTGTGTGCGTGCTGCGTGCGTGCGTGCGTGCGTGCGTGCGTGCGTGCGTGCGTGCGTACGTGCGATGCTGCGTGCGTGCGTGCGTGCGTGTGTGTGTACGTGCGTGCTTGTGCGTGTGTGTGTGTCTTCTTCTTCCTAAAATACTGGTTCACTCAAAATTGAGTAGATCACCAGTGTTAAAAAAAAGAAAATGCGACTCAGCCTGTTGGCCCTTGGAGCAAAATTTGGCAACAAGGGGTCGCAAGGTGTGTGTGTGTGTGTGTGTGTGTGTGTGTGTGTGTGTGTGTGTGTGTGTGTGTGTGTGTGTGTGTGTGTGTGTGTGCGTGCGTGCGCGCGCGCGCGCACGTGCGTGCATGCACAGGTGGGAAAAAATCCCTTAATCAACAACGGTTGCTTTTCTCGCGAATTGTTTAGCTTCTTCATTCTAGGATATCTTTCTATTTATTCACAAGTTTTGGGGGAGAGACCAGATTCCCCCAGGGAGTGCACAGTCTACAGGGTCATCCCAGAAGGATATCCTCCAAGAGGAGCTGACTATGTCACTTTGTGATCGGGGATGGATACTAAGAGAAGTGAAGGGGGGAAGGGGGAGGGGGGGGGGGGTCGCGAGATATACAAGGGAGAGAACTCAACATCTTCCTGCACGCCCCTCAATCATCCAGGGATCGCCTCCCCTAACTCGATACAGAAATTTCATCTGCAAGCACCGCATCAAAGCATCCTTTCATAGGTTTTTATCAGTGTGAAACCCTCCCCGTACTTCCACCCCCAGCCCCCATTCCTTCCCTCATTCCCCCCATTCCTCCCCCCCCCCTCCCATTTCCCCCTACTTACTACACACACAGAGGAAAGAGAAAAGTATGCCTATTACAGAAAAAATATTGAAACGCATGAACGGTTAATGTCTGCGTAATCATGTGCGTGCATCAAGTATGATGCATGTAGAAGACGCCCCTTCTTAACCTGTGCTCCTCCACCCACTACCCGCCCCCTGTAAGTTTTGCTCACCTTTAGGAAAAGGGGGGGGGGGGGGGGGGGGGCTTAAGCTGTTAAAACGTTTTGAGTTGTGAAAAGACTTGTTGAGCGTTCATGAACGGAAACAGACAGACAGACAAACAAACAAACAAACAAACAGATCTAGCTGCAAAGTGAGACGACTGCTGGTGGCAGAAATCTAAACAAATCTTAACTAAATGTTAGGGAACCGCAAATAATAAAAAAAAAAAAAAAAAAAAAAAAAACGTGGACAAACCGGTCACAGGACAAACAGACGAACAAACAAACAACTGCTCAACACCTGGGTTTCCTGTCACCAAGATCTAGACGCTGTTGGAACAGACAGATGCATACCCACTGAAAAACAAAGTGAGAGACTCACGTATATATATATATATATATATATATATATATATATATATATATATATATTCCCTCCTTTCAGTCAGATCAACAGAGTGCTGAAGAATCAGGAAAAAAAAAAAAAAAAAAAAGGAAACGCAGGATGGCCAGTTATTGTACCACCGGTGGCTACCTCCCTCCTGACTGCCTGAACTATTTGGCCCACTGATGCAGCATCTCGCTGTCTACCGAGAAACAAACTGAACTATGTGCTGTAGTAATACGCTCAACCCCTCCACACCCCCTTTTTCGGAAAATCGCATTTTGGGGTGGTCAGACATTCGAGGAATCCGTGAAAACTCAGGGAATACGTAGACACCTTTGTAGACTCACGTGTGCATCATGGACACAGCGTACGCAAAAACACCGAAATTTTGGGCTTGGAAGCTTGGAAGACGTTTTGCCATCCTCAGCGGATAAAAAAGGAGTTCCTTTGAGACCTCCATTCTGGTGATTTAGATGTTTTTTTTTTACTCACGCGTACACAACTAGCATGGGTATATGTTATAAATATAACCTTTAATGCAATATCAGCAGTTGTGAAAAAAACAAACAAACAAACAAAGATCAGATTACTAGAGTCTCTTCGTAATACAGTTAGATTTACGAAGGGTGTGATTGGATTGAAACCACTGGCATCAGAACTGGAAGACTGGATGTGGACAGTTTCTTAGATTACTTTCAAAAGCAAAAGATCTACACAGGACTTAATAGTTAGCAGTTTACGTTGATACCATGCGCGCTACTGTCGTTAGCAACAGCGCAGAGAATTAAAACAACATGTTGAACCAAACTGCATTTGTTCAAAATTCATATTTGAGCTCTAGTGTTCAAGTGCTTCGGCTGTTCGGATGATCCCTGAAGTCTTTTAGCCAGGGTATGACAACAACAACAACAACAAAAGCAACATAAGTGAGCAGTACGTCCTTGATCGACGAAAATCCAGAACTTCTGTGGCTAATCGGGCTTGTGAAGGTGTACAATATGCGCTGATGTGTTAAAAATGAAGATCCGGGGTAGAGAAAAAAGGTACAGGGCAGAGAAAAGGATTAATGGTGACTCTGTGAACATCAGTACCTTGAGTATCACAACAAGATTGGAA
>CM065746.1:31738941-31741441 GCA_033310375.1 Conus canariensis | reverse complement strand
CGGGTGGGGGTTGGGGGTGCGGGGGGGGGGGGGGGGGCGCGTTTTCCGTAGGGGCTGATCATTTAAAAGTGTTTCGGGGTGCGCTAGAGGGGAGGGGTTTTAGTTCAACGCGGAAGTGCAGTGGCCGCGAGTGGAATAGAGGCACACGTGTGCATGGGCTTGCTATCTATGAGCCCTCTTCCCCCCCCCCCTCCCCCTCCCCTCCCACCCCCACCACCCACCCGCCGCCCCCTTCCCCTCTGTCCGTCTGTCCGTCTGTCTGTCTGTCTGTCTCTCCCTGTCTGTCTCTCCCTGTGTGTGTGTAGTAGTAGTAGTAGCAGTACTTTAATTTAACGTCTTTCCACAAACTATGTGATATCAGACAAATGTGTGTGTGTGTGTGTTGTGTGTGTGTGTGTGTGTGTGGTGTGTGTGTGTGTGTGTGTGTGTGTGTGTGTGCGCGCGCGCGCGCGCGCGTGGTAATGAGATGGGTGATGTATGTGCTAAAGAGACAGCTTCTGGGAAATCAGCGTTCAGTGTTTTTAATATACCTCTTTCTGTCTCTGAAGCTAATAGCATTTTATCAAATGCAATTTGTTAAAAAAAAAAAACGACAGGAACACAGTTCGAATGATGCTGGCCTCAAACACAGATGGGATGTGACTATTTCTGGGAAACGATGCATTAAACCCCCCCCCCCCCCCCCCCCCCCCCCCCCCCCCCTGGACCAATCCCAGTAGGAAATTTTATTCACCGACTGCGGGTTAACGCATGGTTGGAAATATCTTTTCATCCTTCCCCTGTCTGTGTCTGTGGTCTTCAACTTGACAAGACTCATTTCTTATTTGAATGCACGAGCGCAAGAATTTACTTTCAATCACTCCATGAAAAGATCGTACTTCCAAATATGCCGCTTACGCTTCCAAGTGTATTGCAGCCGACTGGAGAGACTGGCTGGGCAATGACTTTAGTAGCTGCACATTTGATTAAAAATCATCCGACTGGAAGTTTAAAAAAAAAAAAAAAGTATTTGATAATTTTAAGGCATTTCAAACCTTTCTAGTCAGTTGTGTGAGTTTTTCTTTTTAAACTAAAGAATGTATTACGCTATTCATAAATGGATGTAAAAGAGAAAGGAAGGAGGGAGGAGGGATGCGAATGTGTCAGTATAATTGTGGGTTATAACTACAATTTCATTGTGGCATTGCGTCAGATTTACAAGTAGAGCAAGGCACTGTCTTTCAGAGCTGTCCGACCCTTACATGTAACACGTCGGTCTAATCCGTTGTGAAATTGTATTTGACATGTGTGTGTGTGTGTGTGTGTGTGTGTGTGTGTGTGGCGTGTGCGTGTGCGTGTGTGTGAGTTTGTGTGTGTGTGTGTGTGTGTGTGTGAGAGAGAGAGAGAGAGAGAGAGGGAGAGAGAGGAGAGAGATGAGAAGGAGTGCGCATATATACGCATGTACTTTTGCGCCCACGTATGTGTGTGTGTGGGGAGGGGGGGGGGCATGCATATGTTTATGTGTGTGTGTGTGTGTGTGCTTGTGTGTGCGCGTGCGTGCGTGCATGCGTGCGTGTGTGTGTTTCCTGAGTACTCGCCCAGATGAGGGGAAGAGAGAGAGTGTAATGATAATTCTATATTACTCTATTATGGATATAAAAAGATGTAAGAAGGGTTCTAGGGACGGGGGTAAGTAGCAGTATGAGAGAGAGGAAGAGAGTGATATTCGTATGTTCATTGGACTTTGGTCCCCTTTTCATCAATATTGTCAATCATTTCTTTACAATTTTCTCATCTCTGAAAAACTCAAAATTGACAGTGTGTTATACATTCACCTTTAATTATTTATTTTCAATTCACTTTTCTGAATTTGTGTTATTTATTTTGTTTAAAATGTCAGTACAACCTATGGTTAATCTGACAATAAATGGTTTCAGTTTAGTTCACTGTGTGTGTGTGTGTGTGTGTGTGTGTGTGTGTGTGTGTGTGTGTGTGTGTGTGTGTGTATGTGTGTGTGTGTGTGTGTGTGTGTGTGTGTGTGTGTGTTGTGTTTTTTTTTGTTCTGCTCGCTCTCTCTCTCTCTCTCTCTCTCTCTCTCTCTTCTCTCTCTCTCTCTCTCTCTCCAGAAAATGTTCGAAAAGTGTCTTTCTTTTTGTGAAAGGTATTCAAGTGTAGAGAACGTCTACCTCTTTGAAGTTCTCAGTAATTTTGTGTTTTCATAATTATCCTTTGTAACATGTCGCGTATATTTGTTTCAAATGTACTATATTCATACCCCTTCACATGGGGCCTAGGCCTGTGTGAATAAACCATCCGAATATCTCTCTCTCTCTCTCTCTCTCTCTCTCTCTCTCTCTCTCTCTCTCTCTCTCTCTCTCTCTCTCTCTCTCTCTCTCTCTCTTCTCTTTGTCACAGGAAACAGAAATACATTTTGTTTATGCTGTCCAGCTCTCAGAAACATCAGAGAAAAGTACATCAAGCCTAAATATTATAGACAGCCATCTTTGTTTAAATTAAACCT
>CM065746.1:31723941-31733941 GCA_033310375.1 Conus canariensis | reverse complement strand
AAGACGAACTGAAATCATTTATTGTCAGGTTAGCCGTAGGGTTGTACTGACATTTTGAACAAAATGAATAACACAAATTCTGAAAAGTGAATTGAAAATAAATAAGTTAAAGATAAATATATAACACACTGTCAATTTTTTTTTTTTTTTTTTTTTATCAGAGATGAGAAAATTGTAAAGAAATTATTTGCGATACTTGACTAGAATTGAAATGCGACCAAAGTCCAATGAACATATGAATATCGCTCTCTTCCTCTCTCTCATACTCCTACTTACCCCCGTCCCGAGAACCCTTCTTACACCTTGTTATATCCATAATAGAATAATACGGAATTACCATTTACTCTCTCTCTCTCTCTCTCTCTCTCTCTCGTCTGGGAGAGTACTCAGAAAACACACACGCACGCACGCACGCCGCACACACACGCGCACGCACACACACACACACACACACACACACACACACACACACACCCCGCACGCACGCACGCACGCACGCGCGCGCGCGCGCGCCGCGCACACACACACACACACACACACCTTCCAAACACTAAGGGGCAGTCACTGTTGGTACTTGGACTCGCTTGGCGCTTTGTAGTGGTTTCTCCCCTTTGGTCGATTTTCACTTAGATATAGAAAAAGAAAGAAAGAAAGAAAAGAACAGAAAACTCTCTCAAGCATGATGTTTTTTTTGTTGTGTGTGTGTGTGTGTGTGTGTGTGTGTGTGTGTGTGTGTGTGTGTGTGTGTGTGTGAGACTTTGTTTACAAGCAGTCTGAGTAACTGATTTGGTGATGATCTGGAGCGCCGATTTTTTTTTTTTTTTTTTTTTTTACTGTGTTGGGTCAGCATGTCTTTCTTTGTTTATTTGTTGTATCCAGCGGGGCACCTAACCCGTGTGCCTGCTTAAAGCAGACACTGTGGTACAGATGCAGCAATAAACAAAATGTGATTATGCACACTGAACATAAGAGTAAAAAAAAAAAGTGTTGGTTTTTTTCCTTTATATTCAAAACTGACTGTAGCTGGTTCTATGAGCCTTAAGTCTCCTTTTTTTTCCCTGTTGCATAAATGATATGCCAAAAAAAAAAAAAAAAAAAAGAGGAAGAGAGGTGAGGGGAAGTTTTTTTTTCCGCCTCAGAGTCCGTTAAGTTTGGTTTGAGGATTGAAGTTGCGCTGTATTTTCCTCAGTGCGAGATTTGCTGTTTGTTAGTTGTTTTTTTTTTTTAGTATCAATGTTGAATCTGTTACAGAGACAGAGAATATGATGATGATGATGATGATGATGATTGTCAAGCACGGACATTCAAGGGACATAATTGCTCATATTGTAAAGCGGAGTTATTGCAGCGGTCAGTTCTTTTTTTTTTTTTTTCCCGTGTCGATATTTGGGAGTTACGATGCGTGTTTGTGTGTGTGTGTGTGTGTGTGTGTGTTTTGGTCGAGTCATTTTGGTAGGTGATCGACCAAAGAGGATGGAGTTTGTGCCTATATTTGGCTGTATCCATTCTTGTGATTTTGTGGTCTGTTGCCTTGGTGATTGGTGATCTTGCCATATGGATGTGTCCCTACGTTGGTTATGTTGTTTATGCCGTTGGCGATTATCGATCGGCGATTGGAGGGATTTACAATCTGGAGTCTAGCCTATCTTGGCTATATCCAGTCCTGTGATGGTGTTGGTCTGTTGCCTTGGTGATTTATCGGTGACTGGTTGACCAACTATTGGAGATTGGTCCTTGTATATAGTTGTGTCCATATTTGGTCTTGTGTACAAGCTGTTGGTGGTTATCGATTGATGATTGGAGGGATTTATAATCTAGAGTCTGTGCCGATACACAGTTGTTCCCATATTGGGAAGTGTGGTCTCGTCACCCTAGGTGACTTATTGCTGATTGGTCCTCTGGCAAGTTGGTGTTTCGAGTCTGCACACGACTGTCTCTATCTATGCCCCTATCTGGAGTTTTGTCGTGCCGTTCCCTGGGCAACCTATTGATGATTGGTCGAAGTCAGGGTGTGGCCTTGTCAGTTTCATGGTGTCTGTCAACTCTAAGTGTCGTCTGTTTTTGACTTGTCTGATTCAGTTGTTTGCGACTCCTGGCTCGAGACGGAGGTCTTCTGATCCAGCGTTTGGTGAGGCAGTTTTGCCACTTTGTTTAGTGGGCTGCCAGGAAACCCATCGGTGTGTCCTTGTGACAGCTCGGGATTCCAAGAAGAAGTTATCAGTGTGTCGGTGTCTGCCACCAGTGCCCACGCCTTCAAGGGAGCGAGGGTTTCCACGGTCTGGAGCTGCTCTGGCGGGTGTTTGTCCTGTATTGTCTTCGTTGGTCATCGTAACTCCAGGTGAGAAGTGCAGGGCAGGTTGTTCATTGAAGAAGGGAGTTGGAGGTAGATGATTCTGGATCGGAACGCGTCGTTTGTACATAGGCGAAATGTGAGAAGCGCGATTCAGTTTAGTATGAAAAACAGAGGATCTACGGGGCCGTAAATCGCGCCGGCTTGTAGACAAGGGGGGAAGGAGTGAGAGGGAGGTGTCATATGCTTGACGCGCGCTACTGTTTCGGGCGAGAGGTTATCGTCATGCGCGCGCGCGCGCGCCGAATGTCGGTATGTGCGGCGGTTGTCGTTTTCATTGCATTGTGTTTCCGTCGTTTTGTTGGGGGAAAAAAAAAACCAAAAAAAAAAACCATGTGTTGTTTTAAATTCCGATAATTATCGAGTCAAACCATAAGTTCGTATATATGAAAATTGATGAGGATTATGATAGGTTTTTGTTTATTCTTATTTTTCTTTTGATTGGAGAAGAAAATTATTTCGTATGCCCCTCTTTTTATATGAAGGATAGCTGTTGCGCCGAAGCGATAATGGGAGGGGGGATGGTGGTGTGCTTTGACCTCGAGTAGGGGGAAGAGGGAGTGTGAAGGTGATCATTGTAGTTGGAAAGAAAATGGTGTATGGGTTGTTTGTGTGAAGTTGGTGAATTATATGACATTGGTGGTTTGGATTGATGAATATTTGCGGTGTTATGCATTGATATATTTGATGCATTATGTTTTCTTTTTGTGATTATGATTGGAAGTTGGAATAGGTAGTTTTTAAATTTGTTGTGTTATTTTTAAGTTAGTGCAGTGATTTTGGTTGCAAGTTGAAATTGATTAGGCGTATGCCTAGTCACGTACAGCCCAGCAGGTGGGCGCCGTCCTGTCGCCCCACTTTTGTTAGTATGTCTGGGTCTTCGTTGCTATGTATGGCCTCGCCGGTCATTTGTTTTCGATCGCTGTCGGTTTTGGTGATACTGCGCTGTTTGAGTTCAGGGCAGTGACAGTGGTCATTCATTTTATTATTGGATTATGATATCATATCGGGGTTGACCCAATATTGTCTCTTATTCAGCAGCGGCGAGCGCTTCCGCTCTCCGGTGTTGTTGTTGTTGAATCGTTTGGCATTCATTATATGCCGTTGAAGAAAACAGTAATTCTTTATTATTTATAAATTCCCTGTGGATAATTTCCTTGATTGATTTATGGCATCATCCTGTCCCACTTGGATACATACCGATTGAGGTGTGTCGATTGAGATATGGAATAATATGATATTGATAGTGTGGTATGTGAAAGAATGGTTAATAATTTTTTTGTCACATTGACAGTATTATTAATTGACTTTGTTGACTTCGATATTCCAGAATATGGAGAAAGCCGGCGTGTTCATAATCGGAAGTTAACAACTGTTTTTTTTTTTGTGTGTGTGCACTCTGTTTGTTTTTTTAATGGATATTGTAGGCTGATTTATGTCCTATTTGGTAGAATTGTGAGTGCCAGATTGGGTTGTTGGTGTATGTGTTACACTTAGTTGGATGGCTCAAATGCCTTGGCCGACATTGAAGTCGCAGAGACAATGGGTTGTAGTTCTGGTGTGCCCGAAGTTCTATGATCAGCTGCGGGCCAGAGTAGTCATGAAACTATTATCTCCAGGTGTCGACAGGGTTTGACCGCTCTGCTGCTGCTGCAACCTCTGGTGTGAGGCATCTTACCTGGTACTGCCCTGTTTCCGACTTCTTTCTGGCCGACCTCTAGGTCATCGCTACGAACGACTGGGAGGGGGCGAGTTCATCCTTCTGCGAGCGTCAGAGCTCCCCCTCCTGCTGCTGAGATCTGCTGAGCTGCTGGGCTCTTCATTTTCTTCAATGTGTGTCACAGTGTACTTTGAATCAGTGACTCCGTGCTGAACCTTGTGACATCGTCGATTCTTCATCGTTCGGCGCTTCGTCTGCTGGGGCATCAGGACCTCAGTGACAGTGTGGTCACCAGTGCACAAACCGTGAACGTTCGTGAAGGAAGGGGAAAAAGTTGGAGTGTGGGAATTGATTGTGTGAAAAAAAAACTGTTCAAGTGTGTGAAGGGTGAATGGTATTGTGCGCGAGTTGTTTATAATTATATATATATTAGATATATATATATATATATTTTGGAATATATTTGTATGTATTGTTGGAGGAGAATTATAACGATTTTTTTTTTTTTTTTTTGTTTTTTTGGGGGGGGGGGGGGGGGGGGGGGGGGGGGGGGGGGGGCGTTTGTGTCCCCTTTGTGGTTCGTATCGCGCGGGCACTTTGGGTTCCGTGGGCCATCCTACCTCTGGATGACCCAGTCCCAGGTTACCACGTGATAGTCCCTGGAGTATCCCTGGTCCAGTATTAAACCTGTGTGGGCTGGGGTCCCTTGAGGCTTCCTGGATTTGAAGGTGGGGTGTCGGGGCATTTTTATTGTGTATTGCTGATTTTGGTGGGTTTTTTTTTTGTATTATTGTTTGAAGATTTTTTGTTTTTTTTTTGCTGATAGTGTGTGGTGAGTGTGAATTTGAATAAAATTTGATTGTTTGTTGCACCTATTATTTAGTGTTTTGATTTTTGTTCTGTGGTGTCGGTAGTTTTAGAGTGTGGGCGGGGTGGATTAAAAGGGGGTACCCTTCTACATTCAGGTATCTCTGTCACCGCACTAGGCGTAGTGACAATGATAATCTTTATTTCCAAGGTAAGCAAACACGACGCTTTTTTTCATCATGAGAGAGAGAGAGAGAAGAGAGAGAGAGAGAGAGAGGTCCTCGAAGATTAGTCTGTGACATAAGACCTGCAGATGGATAACTGGACCGGCATACCATCAATACTAGCAGCAGCACATTCTATTCGAAGAGAAAGCCATCGGGGGTATCATAACATTTCTCACAGGTAATAGAAGAATCCAATTCATTGTTTTTATCTGGAAGCGGATTCTGAATTATAGATATTTTCTTTCGATTCTTCTTAAATTCGTACTTCTACAAAGGCTGGTGTGGTGGAAACAATAGCACTGGTGCCAAGTAATGCATTATATTGATCAAGCTTTCTACTCTCGCCCCAGATTATCCTAATTCTGGAATGAAATGAAGCAGCATATTTTCACACGCCACATCAGACACATACTCAAGAAGACAAATATTCAGACTTTGGCATAACGAAAAGGAATATAATAACAACCGAAAAGAAAAAGTAAATCAATAAAGTTTTTCATTAATGCTAAAATTGTTGATCTCAAAGAGTGAATATTACAAATGTAAAAATCTGGAGCTGATGTCTGAGACAGAACACGCGCGCGCGCGTGCGCACACACACACACACACACACACACACACACACACACACACACACACACACACACAAGAATCGAAAACCCTGATGATGAAGATCCGTAAGAATACCAGATTTGCAGTTGTTTTGTGGGCCTTCTCCAGGTTAAAATAGATAAATAAATGAATAATGAAGGCGTTGCGGATGGTGGTTTCAAGACGGACTTAACGGTCATCGGTAGAATGGTACCCGCCGAAACCGCACTGCTGTTTGGCCATAAGGCAATCGGTGTCCAACTTCAACATCAGACGACAGTTGAGCATCTTTTCCGTCAATTTGCAAAGGCAGCTGGTCAGAGCTATAGATCAATGATAAGATGGATTGGTCAAGTCTGTAACAGACTCAGGGACTGGAATGAAGGTTTTTCACCAGGAGGGCGAAAGGTGCCCCATAGTCCAGATATCATTGTCTACTTTTGAACGAGTTCAGAGGCAGCATTCTAGACAGATGTTGCAGAGATGAATTCAGTTCACCAAGTGAAAAGGACGAAATAGTAGTCTTCAGTATTGTCTGAGAAAAAGTTGTATGGAGTATTTTCTTTCAGTAGCTTTTTTTTGTGTTTTAAAGCAACCGATTTATTTGCGGAGGAAGGGTTTTGTTATTGGGGAGGAAGAGTTTTCTTAAACAGCAGAGGTCAATAGATTAGCAACAGCTTGTTCAACTTTAATGAGAGCGTCTGCAAGGTTAGGGTTAGGCCTGGAAGTTTTGGTGTTTCTTCCCTTTAATTTTCTTGATTATTTTCTGGACATTTTTCTTTGACATTTTTTTTTTTTTGCAGTCAGCTTAGAACAGAAGTGTCTTCAAGACTGATGTGTCCTTCAGCTGAAAGTCTATTTTGATTTGGCTTGCAGTCTTTGATGAGCTCGAGCGCTGAGCACTAATGGTCTACCATCCGCTCAACGTTGAGCTCTTTTACGATTGTTTTTTAATGTGTTGACGGTCAGAGGTACACCTTGGTGTTTCATGCATCTGCGGTTTGTTGGGTAATTTTAAGGGTAGCGTCTTTTGCACATTTTATAGCAATATCTGTCAGGCTTTATACCGCACCAGACATTGCAGAACTTCCGCTTCGATCAGTTCATTTCGGTGAGTTCCTACAAAACCGTCCCAATTAGGGTGTTTTTGTTTTCTTGATTCATGTTTTTAAGATATAGTGCAACTTTCCGTAATGTTTCGTTTAAAGATAATTAGAAAGTGGTCACTTGCGTACAAATCATCGTGTGCGTACCACTCATAGTCCAGGACCAGTGAGGGATCGTATGCTGACGAATATATACACGAAATGTGTATTGACATATGTGTTCAAGGCTTAACACTACATGCTTCTTCGTGCAAGTTTTTAAAAGAAATTCTCAATGAGTTTTGGTAAAGGCGGCAGTGGGAAAAACAACATGGGAGTACTAAAGAGGGCCTTAAAATGTGTGTGTGTGTGTGTGTGTGTGTGTGGGAGAGGAGAGAGAGAGAGAGAGAGAGAGGAGCCTGCGTGCGTGCGTGCGTGTGTGTGCGTGTGTTCGTGCGTGCGTGCGCGCGCGCGCGCGTGTGTGTATGTGTGTGTGTGTGTGTGTGTGTGTGTGTGTGTTGAGAGAGAGAGAGAGAGAGAGAGTGGAGATGTGTGCAGTCCTATTTTATTTTCATTATTTATCAACGAGCTTGCAACTGAAATAGTAGAAAACGGTAGGCATGGTGCTAGGTTTACAAACGATCTTACAGAACTCTTTATTTTATTACTAGCAGATGATGTAGCTCTGCTCTCGGAGACTGTTGTTGGTCTGCAGAGACAACTAAATAATTTGAAATACTCAGCTGATAAATTAGAATTGAAGGTCAATTTTGATAAAAGTAAGCTTTTTGTCTTTAGGAAGGGAGGTTACTTGGCTGCAACCGAGAGATGGCTGTATGATGGTACTGTCATGCCCGTTGTAAACGTTTATAAATATCTCGGCATAATTTTCTCTACCCGGCTGAGTTTTGCTGCAGCATGTAAAGACCTTTCTAGTAGGGCTAGGAATGTATTATTATGTGTTATGAAGAAATTGTGTGTGCTACATAATAATTCCTTGGAAGTGTTTGTCAACATTTTTTATGCACAGATACAACCCCTTGTGCAGTATGGTTCGGAGCTATGGGGTTTAGATTAGAATGCTGTAGTTCATTGTGAATCGGTTCATTTGACTGGGTTAAAAAAGTTTTTGGGTGTAGAACTTAGAACGCCAAATGATTTAATATATGGAGAAACAAATAGGTATCCAATATCTATATAAATTCTGCAGTTAAAAGTATCCGCTACTGGTTAAAGTTATTAAACATGACTAATGATAGATTACCACGAAAAGCGTACAATACACTACTTGATCTCGACTCAAGGGGCAAAAGTAATTGGGTTTCAAATGTTCGTATCTGTTTGTGTGAGCTGGGATTAGGATATGCATGGATATACCAAGTAGGAGAAGAACGTAAGTTTATTCAAACAACTCGACAAAGATTGATCGACAGTAGATGGCAAGCGTGGGAAAGTCACATTCAATCAAGTAACAGATTTGATGTGTACAGAGTTCACAGTTCCTCACATTTAGTTAAAAATTACCTTTTGTTTAATATGAAAATGCACTTACGATTTACTTTCACTAGATTTAGATTTGGAATCTCTGATATTAAGGTACATGCTAATCGCTACACAAATGCAAGTTACAATGAATTGCTCTGTCCCCTTTGTAAAGAATCAGTCGAAGATGAAGTTCATTTTGTCCTGCAGTGCCCTGCTTATAGTAATCTCCGTTTGCAGCTAATACATACAAAATTTTATAACCAACCATGTATGTTTCGTTTTTCCTTGCTAATGGCATCAGAAAAAGAGAGTGTAATTCGCAGTTTAGTTCTTTATGTATATAAAGCTTTCCGGTTAAGAGAAACATTGCTTTCTTGATTGACTGCATTTTGTAATCGTAAGGACTCGTGATACTGCTGCCTTTATGATATTTTTCTTGTAATATTGTTATCGCCCCTTTCATATGGGGGCTATGGCCTTAAATGATTAAATCATTTGAATCTGAATCTGAATCTCTCTCTCTCTCTAACAAACTTTCGGATGGTTTTCGATGTATTTTAAAGAATTGTGTGAATGAATGACTTGTGAGTTGATTTTAACGTGGTGACAGCCCTGATGTGGCCCTTTGCGGTCGGCTGGGCTATAAGCAACATTATCTTATCTCTCTCTCTCTCTCTCTCTCTCTCTCTCTCTTATATATATATATATATATATATATAGATATAGATACATATACATATATATATATATACATACATACATCCGTACAGTGCCAGCATATAGGAATAATCAGAGTTCGTCCTAAAAAAAACAGAATCCTTTACATTGCGTGTCTAGAATCGACTTTCGTCCATTGATTACGACTCATCAGCGGAACCCGACTGGTAGTGTCAGTCCTCCCTTGACATCAAATGAATATTTACCACCTTTCATCATTTGGCATTCTCAATATCAAGAAAGTAAATATGAAATGAGGCAGGGAACAGTAAACAATAAACAACAAACAAGTAGGGTATCGCTTGCTACTCAAAAGGAATGCTGCTTGCGACACCGAATCGCCTAGCAGATATGACAGCACAGAGCACACACATCTCTTTGTTCTGTGTGCTCTGTGCTGTCATGTCTGCTAGGCGATTCGGTGTCGCAAGCAGCATTCCTTTGGAGTTATGGGGGTGTAGTCGTTTTCTTGTGGGAGCGAGAGTTACCCTACTTGTTTGTTGTTCAATATCAAGAGCTCAAAAACAAAATGCCGCGGTTTTCCAAACCAAGTGATGAAGGGTAGAAAGAAAACAAAAGCAAAGGGTAGAAGACACCATAAGGTGATAAGATCATTAAAACATAAAATCAGTCAGCTAAAACTAATGAACATAGGAGGAAATCGTACAGTCTATGCTTGAGGATCCATTTAAGTAAGGACGCAATGGAGGTGAAACTGTGTCAACGATCAGGGTGGTAACAACTACTCTATGGAGAGTACGGTGGAGGGTACGGTGGACCCTATAGCGGGTACGGTGGTCTCTACCATTCCTTCGGGCACTACCACTACTACCCCAAGTACTTCCCTAAACTGTACTGTGAGTAGAAGAGAGCTCGCCATCGGTGATTGCGCGCGCGCGCGCGCGCGCGCGTGTGTGTGTGTGTGTGTGTGTGTGTGTGTGTGTGACATGCGTGCTTGTGTTTGTGTGTTGCATACATGCTTGTGTGAGCATGTACGTGAGTGACTAGCTATTTGTGTACAAGTGTGTGTATGTGTGCGTGCGTATGTGCGTGTGTGTGCGTGTATGTGTGTTTGTGT
>CM065746.1:31713941-31718941 GCA_033310375.1 Conus canariensis | reverse complement strand
CTTCTGATATTCAAGTCATTTCCATCTCTTCTGATATTCAAGTCATTTCCATCTCTTCTGATATTCAAGTCATTTTTATCTCGTCTGATATTCAAGTCATTTCCATCTCTTCTGATATTCAAGTCATTTCCATCTCTTCTGGTATTCAAGTCATTTTTATCTCACCTGATATTCAAGTCATTTCTATCTCTTCTGATATTCAAGTCATTTCCGTCTCTTCTAATATTCAAGTCATTTCTATCTCTTCTGATATTCATGTCATTTCCATCTCTTCTGATATTCAAGTCATTTTTATCTCACCTGATATTCAAGTCATTTCTATCTCTTCTGATATTCAAGTCATTTCCGTCTCTTCTGATATTCAAGTCATTTTTATCTCACTTGATATTCAAGTCATTTCTATCTCTTCTGATATTCAAGTCATTTCTATCTCTTCTGATATTCATGTCATTTCCGTCTCTTCTGATATTCAAGTCATTTCTATCTCTTCTGATATTCAAGTCATTTCTATCTCTTCTGATATTCAAGTCATTGCTATCTCTTCTGATATTTGTGAGCGATCTATGGAGGCCGCTAGGTTGTGATTTGTCTTCGCATGATGGTGGGAATACCACAGAATGGTATGTGGGTACGTCTCTGTTCTTTACTCTGGGTGAACTGCTGGAATGAACCCAAGTTTTACTGATGACTTCACCAGCAGACGAAAGGCATCTCCAGACAGTCACAACAAAGGATCCTGATCACTTAACACAGTTTCTGGACAGATTCCTATGTGTCTGTCTTCCTTCAAGGCATCTCTTAAAACAGCCCTCTGCACCTATCACGTAGCATTCTCTCTTCCCTTCACCTCACCTCACCTCAGGCCCATAACTACCGAAGTAGTCGTTGGGGGAAACCTGAGGACCGCAGACGCAACCTCCCCTCTCCATCTGTCTCTGTCAGCAGCCGCCGGCAGCAGCTCACGTGTATGGAGTCCGGTCCATTCTTTGATGTTCTCATGCCAGTTCTTCCGCTGTCTTCCTCTTCTTCCGCCCTCGATGGTGATTGTTTTGGACAGACTGGTGTGTCGAGTGTGGTGCCCAAACCATATCAGCTTGCGTCTCTTCACAGTTGAAAGGAGAGGATTCTGAGGTGTGTGTGTGTTGTGTGTGTGTGTGTGTGTGTGTGTGTGTGTGTGTGTGGTGTGTGCGCGCGCGCGCGCGCGCGCGCGCGCGTGTTTGTATGTATGTGTTTTGTGTGTGTGTGTGTGTGTGTGTGTGTGTGCGTGCGTGCATGCGTGCTGTTGTGTGCGTTGTTGTGAGACAGTGTGTATGGGATCGTTCGGTGTGTGTGTGTTGTGTGTGTGTGTGTGTGTGTGTGTGTGTGTGTGAATATGCACTCTTGTTTGTAATGCGTAGGTCAGACATCGGCTAGGTCGTAGCCACGAGACTCACTTCTTAAATTCTCTCGTCTTAGTTACCAGTTCATTTATCCATCAGCTTTAAATCACGTGCAGTGTGGTTTCAAAACTTAGCGGATGTGGTGTAGCGCATATGGACTAGTGCGCACGCAGTGACGCCTCCTTGATGAAACTGAAACTGAAACTATGCTTATATCCATCCCCTTTCTCTATTCAAATCTTCAACCGCCTCCTTTTTATTTTGTTTTGTTTTGTTTCATTTATTGTAGGGTTTTTGTGTGTGGCATTTTTCTCTATTTCATTGTCAGAATAAAAGAAAACTGTCTGCACGTTTGTTTGTTTTTTCACAGTTCGTTTTTTTTTTTTTTTTTCGCGTGTTGCATCGTCTCTGTTAAGAGATCAAAGGTAAGGCTGTTGACACAGAGCTTAGCCGTTCACAGTCTTGATGTGACTAACAAATGCTGGAATTATTAAAAGCATTCGTGCCAACACTGGTACTGTTTAATGATTTTTCTTTCTGCAGCATCCGTTTTGGTTGGCGTTTTTGTAGCCGTGGAGCCCAGGACAGAGATGCCTGGAGGTCCTTGGTTGGCGGCCTGTACCCCAGGAGGGGTAATAGGCGATGATGAGGTGAATATGAGCATCCGTTTTGGATCCTTAAGCGTAGGTGTAATACAGTGTCTGTGAGTGAGCCTCACTGACGTGATGTCTGAGCGAGTCGTACGTGTACAACAGGGTTGCTGCACGTGAACTCTGTCCAAACATCGAACACTGAAGGATAGCATTCTTCGTGAAACTGTGTTCCAGACAGTTGGCGTTTGTCTGTCAAAGAGAGTGGACTGCCTCTGCTTTGTGGATGGCAGGTTTCTGACTTAACTCTTCTGTCCAGGTGAGCATTGTAAACTGACACTGAATGTTGAACTAATGCATGTGAAAAAAATATGTTGATCTACCTGTGTAAACAGTGAATGCTATCAGTATTTTTTTTTAGTAATTCCATGGAGGCAGAATGGAAGAAGATGGTGGGTGAATGTTGTCATCTTTATGTGTAATGATAGAGGTACATCAGATGGAAGGCACCACGCAGCTCCTTCACTTTTTAAGAGATAGGAATGGGTGTAACGGCAGTGGTCCGTATGCAAACGGCACAACACTTTTTTCTTCTAAATGACCGCTTGGATTGGTGAACACTCTTTCAGATTTGGATGGATTAGAAAAAGTGTTACAAGTCTGCGAGTTCCACAAGCCGTAGCTTTAGGTGTCAGATTACTGTGAGAGAGATAAAGACTGCTGATCTCTTCACTTGTGGCCTTTTCGGCAAGTTAATCAACCACTGCATTGTCTCGAATACTGACATGACCGTGAAGTCAAGCATAAACTACGTTGTATTCAACAGATTACAGAGAGGTGTATTGTTCAAACAATTTCAGCAGTTGAGGGTGATTGAGTGTACGACCATCAATGGCCTCCAAAGCAGAAAGGAGAGTCCCACAGAATGAGGAAGTCTGTATGTTTTGATTTGCAAACGTTTGAAGAGCCAGGACCAAGGCTGTCAGCTCAGCAGCGTAGATGGAATTGTCAGTGTGAATGTTTTCAGAACATCTCTGTAACGGAGCTGTCATACAAAATGCAGCAGAGACAATACCCTCATCAGACTTGAAGGCATCTTCAAGACTGGACTCATGTACCAATCGGTTACTGCCGGTCATCTTCCATTTCTCTGTTGACCGACGCATAACGTGAATAAACCAACAGCTATTCAACCCACCAGTCATGTAGCCTCTCACTCACTTACCGTCCACACACACACACGCATTTATTCCACTTACAAACCCGTTTTCAGCCAGATTCTATCTTCTTTTGTTTAATAAGTCATTTCCATCAGACGTCCGGTCATTTCGATTTCTTCAGCGGAGGCAGATCATTAGCCAATCAGAATTCAGCGGAGGCAGATCATTAGCCAATCAGAATGCAGATTGGCTGGTGTGTGCAGAAATCAAAATGGCGCCTGCTGGACTGTTTTCTTTTGGAATCAGTAGTAACCTCCAAACTTACCGACTGCAACAGTGTGACACGAAATGTTAGTGTTTCTGACAGGGGAAAACCTGGCAGAGGATGAAAGCGAGAAATATATGATTGAGAGATCGAGATCGGATAGGTGTGCTATATATGTGTGTGTGTGTGTGTGTGTGGGGTGTGTGTGTACCGTGTTATATATATATATATATATATATATAAAACACGGTACCCACACATATACATATAATATACATATAATAGTACAAATGAGAATCAGACGTGCTTTGGAATCGCTCGGGATAAATACAAATTGCGGTGGGCACCGGGTGAATGTGAACTGGCCAATCAAAACCCCAGTGCGGTTTTAACTTACACCAGGTGCACATGGCAGTTTCGACCCACATCGGGAATGCACCCGATCGCCCTAAAGCATTAAAACAAAATATGTCGTGATGAGAGAGAGAGAGAGAGAGAGAGAGAGAGAGTATGGCTGGGTGGGTGGATGGGTGTGGGTGTGGATGTGTGAGGTAACAGCCCTGATGTGGCCCTTTGAGATCGGCAGGGCTGTAAACAACATAATATGAATCATGTGTGTGTGTGTGTGTGTGTGTGTGTTGTTGTGTGTGTGTGTGTGTGTGTGTGTGTGTGTGTGTGTGTGCACGTGGTAAGGCACGAAAATCAAGCTAAATACACAAAAATGTAAAGAACAATATTACAACCACTGCATGGAAACATTTGGAAGAAAGAAACAATAAACAAAACGTGAACTGAGAGAGAGAGAGAGAGAGGGAGAGAGAGAGACATAGACAGAGACAGATACAGAGACAGAGGGCCAGACAGACAGACAGACAAAGAGAAAGAGAGAGAGAGTCAGTTCAGACACATTATTCTGTTTTGGAAGAGAGAGAGAGAGAGACAGAGAGAGAGAGAGAGAGACAGACAGACAGACAGACAAACAGACAGACAGACTGACAAATGGGATGGGGGGGGGGGGGGGGGGCGGAAAATGGGTGGCACCTACATACACGGTACAGACATTTCTGACATCTGTATCAATCTTGCCCACATTCCCCATCACGGCCATGTCTGGTACTCACAAAATGGGAAGCCACCGAACTTGGGGGAGAAGCCTCCGTATCCTCCGTATCCTCCGTATCCTCCGTACCCCCCGTATCCCCCATAACCTCCGTAGCCAAAGGGGCGGAACCCTCCGAAGAACCCGAACGGCGCCCCGAAGAACCCAAGAGCGGAAGACAGGGCTGCCAGGGCACACAGGAGCAGAGCGACGAGAACGACCTTCATGATGACGTCTGTGCACAGAAAGCCATGACGTTCATAAGCACTCATGACGTGACGTGTTATTGTTCCCTAGGGTGACGACGAGTTTTGTAATTTTCTTTCTTTTTTCTTTTTTTTTTTTTTCTCGCTGGTTTACAAGTACCTGTTAGGCACAATATGAAAGTCAGAAGGCAGACGATATTATTTACATCACACCAGCCGCCGTGGCGAAGTGGTTAGCGTCGCGGACTCCCGGCTGGGAGGTCGTGGGTTCGAATCCCATCAGAAGTCATGTGGGTTTTTT
>CM065746.1:31703434-31708841 GCA_033310375.1 Conus canariensis | reverse complement strand
AAAGCTGACAGAGCTGCAACTAGCAGCGGTGCAAAGGACGAGTTATTCCTGTCGTCTGATGATTGTTTTATGCTAGTTAATGTTTCTGATTTCTTCTTCTTCTTCTTCTTCTTCTTCTTCTTCTTCTTCTTCTTCTTCTTCTTCTTCTTTCCTGTACTCCACCTCCTCCTCCTCCTCTTCTCCTCTTCTTCTTCTTCTTCTCTTCTTCTTCTTCTTCTTCTTCTTCTTCTTCTTCTTCTTCTTCTTCTCACTGTTCTCCTTCTCCTTCTACTTCTCCTTCTTCGAATCCTTCTTTTTTCTGATGATGACCTCCCAGGTAGGCGTTTCTCTCAGCCTCCATTGCCTTGGAGAAGGAGAGCATGAATAATAGGTAATGCATCGGAGGACCAGTCACAAAGCATCACTGTGCATGGTGCATGGGGAAAATATATTATATTGGGAGCCAGATTAGCTCAATTGGTAGAGCGCTGGACTTGTAATCTTGATGATCCTGGGGTTGCGGGTTCGAATCTCCGCCGGGCCGTTTCGGTACAGGGGGATTTTTTCCCTCGGAGTTAACATTGGTTCTGACTCCATTTCCCAAACAGTCCTTCGAATGAGACTATAAACCGAGGTTCCGTGTGTGAACGTACGCATAACATCTTGCACACACGTGAAATCCCTTCACCAACTTTCGGAAGAGAAGGCCAGTTTGGCCGTTGGTATGGACGACACGTTACACATAACATGCACCCTGCGTAAGAAATGATAACGAATGAAGGAAGTAAGGAAATTGAGTGATCGATACTGACTGAATGACACGGGAAACGACTGACTGAAGCGCCAGCTGGCAGCTCTTCAGTAGGTACCACCCAGGTAGGCAGCCCGTGTGATAAACGAGTGTGGATTGTAAAGCGCTTAGAGCTTGGTCTCTAGCCGAGGATAGGCGCAATCTAAGTATTCATTATAATGATATGATAACATGTATGAAAGATCTCTCGGCTTTTAATCACGCCATTCCGACCCATAATCATGGTAGCTGCTGTCTTGACCTGTGTTCATACTGGAAGTCACCGCTCGTTTCAGAACTTGTTCTGTTGTTGTTGTTGTTGTCGTTGTCGTCGTCGTCGTCGTCGTCGTCGTCGTCGTCGTCGTACCCTGGCTAAAAGACTCCAGAGATCATCCAAACAGCCGAAGTACTTGAACACTATGGTACAAATGCATCAGCTGGGGATGAGAACATTACGTGTGTGACCGTTTTTGATTACCCCGCCACATGGGCAGCCACACTCCGACTTCGGGAGATTTTGGAGACTGATGATGTTACGCTAGGAGCTTGTCACAACTGAAGACAATCCCCGCATAACTATGCAGAGCATAACAACATTTTGATGTAGCCGTGGTGTTCTAGCCTATGTCAATTGGCCTGACACAGCCTTAAGCCAAGGCGGACTTGTTCTGTTAGTATATCATATCAACAAAATGAAATAGAATGCCAACGATTCTTTCTAGCCATCAGAGGACGGTAGCGGTTTGTTTGTTTCTTTGTTTTGTGCTGTGGGGGGGGGGGGGGGGGAACACAAATAACGGTTGAATACGATTGAAAAGATATCTTTTTTGCCCTCCTTTCTATTAGTATGTGATATCAACAACAACACAACAACAACACAGAGAGGTAGAAAACCGACGATGCTTTCTAACAATCACAGGACGTTCTTTGTTTGTTTCTTTGTTTTTGTGCCTGAAGACACAAATAACGGTTGAACGCAATTCGAAAAGATTTGTTTTGTCTGACCTCTAGCTTTTCAGGCAATATCTATCATCTTCATATTGAGGAGGAGACGGATTTGAAATGGAAAGAGCTTGAACGAGAAAAATGGATTGCTTGCGCTTCGTCTTCGTTTGTGCTCTCTGTGTCTCTTTGGATACAGAGAGAAATGTTAATGCGGTCTGTTAGGCTACGTTGTCGGTCGAATTCTGTTAACTTCCCTGCGATTGGGAGAAAGAGTCTGCGGCATAGACCTGCAGCTGTGTGTGTGTGTGTGGTGTGTGTGTGTGTGTGTGTGTGTGTGTGTGTGTGTGTGTGTTGTGTGTGTGGTGTGTGTGTGCTGCGTGGCGTGCATTGCGTGCGTGTGTGTGTAGTGTGGCGTGCGCAGTCTGAATGAGTGCGTGCGTGTGTGTGTAATGAAGGGGGGGGGGGGGGGGCAGAGAAGAAGGGGGGTGAGTGTGTGTGTGAGAGAGAGAGAGAGAGAGAAGAAAGAGAGAGAGAAAGAGAGAGAGACACACAGACAGACAGAGATAAAGAGAACTGTGTGCATGTGTCAATGTGAGCTTTGATGTATGCACGTATCTGCGAGTGTAATGTATATACATGTATGTGTGCGTGCGTGCATGCCGCGCGCACACACACACACACACACACACACACACACACACACACACACACACAACACACACACACACACACACAACACAGAAGAACACAACACATTCGCTCACGTGTTCATCTTGCAAACCCGTTATCATAAATCGCATTGTAAGTTACCACACACCTTACTCTAACTCTCGCACTCCTCGAGGGTTAGAAATAAACGAGGAGGAAAAAAAGAAAAAGAAAAAAAAGCAGAAATAAACTAAGACCCGAAACAAACACAAAAAAATGAAAAAAAAAAAAAAGTCTGCAAATAAACTAAACAAAAACAATTATTTTAATTGTGAAATGAGATGCACAAACCAAAATAATACCAACGTCCTTGAGCAACGCGGATAGGAAAACAACTCCCACCCACCCATCTGCCCCCCCCCCCCCCGCCCCCCCCCTCAACCCCCCTTCCCCCCAAAACACACACACACACACACACACACACACACACACACACACACACGCCCTCCGCCCCCCTACTTTTAACCCCTCGTTTCCCCTCAACCGTCTCCAAAGCGATCAAATCCTTATCTGGCTTGCCAGCGCGCATGTCCGGAAATCAAGGGAAGAGCACCCGTGAGTGCTGTTTCCGGTGCGCGCGTCACGCTTTCCAGCGTTTTCAAGGCCTCGCTCATAATGTCAACACAAGCAGGGCCCCCGAACAGACTTCACGCCTCGGTTCGCTCCGAGCGGCGGCGGAGTTGAAAGCGGCACAGCTCTACGCTGTACTGGCACTCTGGTTTGTTCATTGCAACGAAACGGTACACTGAGCAGAAGAGAGCAGTAGACGATTTTAGGAAGCGGAGCAACCAATTTTTTGTGTGTGTGTGTGTGTGTTTTTTGTGTGTTGTGTGTGTGTGTGTGTGTGTGTGTGTGTGTGTGTGGTGTTGCTCATTCAACCTGTCCGGACTCGTTCTGCGTCATTTGGCACCGTGTTAATTGTTGTCAGATTATTTAGCGGACTGGTTGCGAGTATGGGCGGGTCTGAAGAGGGAGACGGTTGGGTAGAGGAGGTGAGAGAGAGAGAGACAGAGACAGAGACAGAGAGAGAGGAGGGGGGACAGAGAGAGAGAGAGACAGAGAGCAGAGAGAGAGGGGGGGGAGAGAGAGAAAGCAGAGAGAGGGGGGGCGGAGAGAGAGAGAGAGAGAGGGGGGAGAGAGAGAGAGCAGAGAGAGGAGAGAGACAGAGAGAGACAGAGAGATAGAAAGCAGAGAGAGAGAACAGAAAGAGAGACAGAGAGAGAGAGAGCAGAGAGAGAGAGGGGGGAGAGAGAGGGGGAGAGAGAGAGAGAGAGAGAGAGAGAGAGCAGAGAGAGCAGAGAGAGAGGGGAGAGAGAGAGCAGAGAGAGAGAGGAGCAGAGGGTATTTAAGGGGAAACCTCCTCACATTGACAGGACATGCACACACACACACAGACGCGCGCGCGCGCGCGCGCGCCGCGCGCACACACACACACACACACACACACACACACACACACACACACACACACACACACGTACGCGCACGTACGCGCGCGCGCACGCACACACTTACACTCACACATAGACACACACATGCGCGCGCCCGCCCTTCGGGCAGTTAAGAGCGCGCGCTCGTGCGCACGCGCGCGCACACATACACACACACACACACACACACACACACACACACACACCACACACGTGCGCGCGCGCGCAGATTTTATACATATCTGTGCACGTGCGTGCACGGAAGCGCCAGTGCAAACACACACACACACACACACACACATGCGCGCGCGCGCACACACACACAAACAACACACACACACACACACACACACACACACACACACACACACACACACACACACACACACAATCTTGATTAAAGTTTTTTTCTTTTTAATTGGACAAATCTGAACGTTAGAGAAATTGTTTTGACTCTCGTAGTCCGTCTCTAAACATAAATTTTGTTGAAGAGAAAATACAGAACCACTGATCCCATCAGTTAACCACTTGAGAAGCAAACTTCAGGCTGGGTCCCTTTAAAATCGTATCAAGTTACCAGAAAATACCCCCGGTCCTAATTCACGACCCATTTTTTCACCCACACACGATATCTTAAAGAACACACACACACCCGTTCCCCAAATGTCCGAGGCTTTCTCTCCATTGGCTGAAATACTGGACAATGCTGATTGCTGAGACGACGCAGCTTTCAGAAGAACCAGAGATATGAGCCCGGAAACATCAAGCTGGAAGATCTGAACATGGTAAAAGCTTGGTACCTAATCGATATTCCCCAAGGCCTTTTGACCGGACGCATGAAAGAGATGCGGGCTCAAAAATCAGGCCGTTGGATCTGAGTAGGTGCGTTAGCCGGGCAGTAAGCGGTGCAGAGCAATTGCGCGAACCCGTGACATTTCGCCCTGGGGCTTTTTTTTTTATCATGTGACATACCTCGAACAAAACGGGTTCCAAGTACTCACTGATATTATGTTTGTTGAGTATTTTTGTTAAGCCCCCAAGGACAAAACTGACCAACTGGACAAGTCTGGAGCTATCTACCAAATACACTGTCGTCACTGTGATGAGAACTATGTCGGGGAAACTGAAAGAAACCTTCGAAAACGCTTGACAGAACACAAAAGGGATCATCACCAGCAACATCAGTTCAAATATGACAACATCAGCGTTCTCGACCGTGACAACAGATGGTTTCAGCGTGGGGTGAAGGAGGCTATCCATATTGCCGCCAACAACCCCACACTCAACCGGGACCGGGGCAGACACACCTTGCCATCGGTGTACAACACCCTCATTGTTCAGTCACATGACCAGGGTTCGACTCGTGGTCATGTGCACTGAACTCCAGTTCACTCAGTAGCGACACCACCGCTGACGAAGACGGACGGAGGTCTGTCAAAAGCTCCAAGTAAGTGCTTATTTCCCAGCTGAGTGACCTGTCTAAATCCGGTAGTCGTTTTGTAAAGCTTGTTTTCTTTTTCTTCTTATTCAGACAAGAACCCCAGAGGCACTGACA
>CM065746.1:31693434-31698434 GCA_033310375.1 Conus canariensis | reverse complement strand
GCCATCAGTTGCTTTCCTCGACCACACGACGACGACGACGACGATGAGTAAGATGTCCAGTGTTGAACTAATGCGACAAGACATGGAAGCACACCTCGACAAACGGGCTCTATCTCTCTCTCTCGATCAAGCATCATCTCTTGGGTGTGCGCATGAACGGTTCATTTCTTTCTGCTGCACACACACACACACACACACACACACACACACACACACACACACACACAAACACAGACACACGCACGCACGCACGCACGCACTCACGCACTCACGCAAGACAACACACACACACACACACACACACACACACACACACACACACACACACACACACACACACACGGAGAAAAATGAAGCGTTTAAGAACAAGCCAAAGGGATGGTGCTGGAGAGGCAGCTGACGAAGTTCACAGAGGAGAACCAGAATGTTCGTCTGGACCTCGATGCTGTCGGGGAAGACAGATGTGTCAGACGGAAATCTTACCTCGAGTATCTGGAGGGATAAAAAAGGAGAACGTTAAGACACAGGAAGGGACGAGAGGCAATACAGATTCCTTTTCCTCGGTCTTTTTCGGCGGAGTGACACACGGGTGTCACGTGAGTCGAAGAAGACAGGGTGTGTCTTATTCATCATGACATAAAGATGAAAGACCCAATGAGCATAGAGCAAAACCATTCTAGTACGATTTCAGTCTATAAAACGATGACACAAGAACGCTCAAAAACATTCAGTCACCTGTTCATGTACGGGAGAACTTCTCCCAAATTCGTACGACAGAACGTTCCGGTATAGCACCCCTGATGAACCGAATGAGTAACGATGGGCAAAGAGCCAGACTACGCAACAACTAACATGTGACAGACAGGAATCACACACATGAATGCGAGAAGCTGGACAGGAGACCAACAACATCACGACAAACGGAGGACTTGGCAGACGGACAGAGGGACAGAAAAGCAGTGGGAGAGAAGGCTGGGTGCAGACAGTGGTGCTGATCCAATCCATCACCTCCAGAGATACCAGCAAACAATCCTCTTCAGACTGAGAACTGGCCCCTGCAGACTGCTGAGCCACCTCAGCTGAATTAAGATTGCTCACAAAGACGAATGTCCGTGTGGCACTGGGGTCTCAGACCCATGATGTTCTACGGCATCAAACCTGACCAGAGGGCGCAGAACTGCAGATGCAGCTTTGAGGCAGGCGCTGAGACCTCGAGAAGACTGGGTTTTATCGTGGCGATAGGATTGAAGATCTGTCGCAACAACAACGAAAAAAAAAAAAAAAACGACCGCAGAAGAAGAGAGACGGGACAACATGAGGACAACCGCCGTGACACGAACTAACAGCCACCGCCGAGGTCAGAGGGTCCTGCACAGAGGACTACGTCTGGTCATTGGAATGAATCACCACCAGTTCACTTCCCCAACCAAGACCATCCCAGGGCATATTACAAAAAATCAACGACATCGAACACCGCAACAAACAACAGGACAGGACATGATCCACCGTTTGGTCAGCGTGACAAACTGGACACGTAGGGTCATCCAACATTCCCCATTTCAACAGATTTGAATTCGAGGACAGGAGGTCATATCTACAGATCTGAGGATGAAACTGATTCCAGTACGTGACATGACATGTGTCGGATGTCATTAAAGCGGAGTTTTCTGTGAAGTGCGTGTTTCCATGCTGTTCACCGCCTCTGTTGGTCTCGCTGGACTGCTGTCTGGATTCTCTTAGCGTCCCATTCTCTCTAAACTCCTCCATGGCCATGTCTGTATTTGTGTTCCTCCATGACCATGTCTCTCTTTGTGTTCCTCCATGACCATGTCTCTCTTTGTGTTCCTCCATGACCATGTCTGTCTTTGTGTTCCTCCATGACCATGTCTGTCTTTGTGTTCCTCCATGACCATGTCTCTCTTTGTGTTCCTCCATGACCATGTCTGTCTTTGTGTTCCTCCATGACCATGTCTCTCTTTGTGTTCCTCCATGACCATGTCTGTCTTTGTGTTCCTCTATGACCATGTCTGTCTTTGTGTTCCTCCATGACCATGTCTGTCTTTGTGTTCCTCCACGACCATGTCTGTCTTTGTGTTCCTCCATGACCATATCTCTCTGTGTGTTCCTCTATGACCATGTCTCTCTGTGTGTTCCTCCATGACCATGTCTCTCTGTGTGTTCCTCCATGACCATGTCTGTCTTTGTGTTCCTCCATGACCATGTCTCTCTTTGTGTTCCTCCATGACCATCTCTCTCTCTCTCTCTCTCTCTCTCTCTCTCTCTCTCTCTCTCTCTCTCTCTCGTTGTTTTCCTCCATGACCATCTCTCTCTTTGTTTTCCTCCGTGACCATCTCTCTCTCTCTCTCTCTCTCTCTCTCTCTCTCTCTCTCTCTCTCTCCTCTCTCTCTCTCGTTGTTTTCCTCCATGACCATCTCTCTCTCATTGTTTTCCTCCATGTCCATCTCTCTCTTTGTTTTCCTCCATGACCATCTCTCTCTCTCTTTGTTTTCCTCCGTGACCATCTCTCTCTCTCTCTCTCCTCTCTCTCTCTCCTCTCTCTCTCTCTCTCTCTCTCTCGTTGTTTTCCTCCATGACCATCTCTCTCTCTCTCTTTGTTTTCCTCCATGTCCATCTCTCTCTTTGTTTTCCTCCATGTCCATCTCTCTCTCTTTGTTTTCCTCCATGTCTCTCTTTGTTCTCTGCTATGCTTTTAATCATCATTTCATTTCTGTTGACCCCCGCCCCTCTCTTTTTCAGGTTCTATGCGTCCTATCATTTTCCTTCGTCTTGAGGTTCTCCTTTGCCACGTCTGTCGCGTCCCGACCTTTCTCACCTCTGCCTGTCTGTCGCTCGGGCTGGATAGATCTCATGACCTTGCGTCTGGAGTCCTCAGGCCATGCCATCTTCCTGGAGGACTGTTGTAAGATGTCTGGGGAATCATACTGGCCTGCAACACAGACATCCTGGTACAGACCATATTGTACGCTGTATGCAACTATTCTACAGACCATATTGTACGTTGTATGCAATTATTCTACGGACCATATTGTACACTGTATACAACTATAATACAGACCCTATTGTACACTGTATGCAACTATAGACCATATTGTACGCTGTATGCCACTATTAAAAAAAAAAAAAAGTTTGTCTATAAAGGAAGGAAATTTTTATGTGGTATTTTGTTGACTTATCAAAAGCATCTGATTCGGTCAGAGAACTATGGTGAAAGCTCTTTATAACGCTGGCACTTAGCCGGTATATGTAAAACGCTATTAGAGCAATATCATAAGAGATGACATTATGTGTTAAAAAGCGGAATGAAAGTACATACTTTTCTGAATACCTTCAGAATGTTTGCAAAGGTTGTGTCCCACTCTATTTTCTATAATAACAAATTAATTGTCCACAAGTTTTTGAAAATCAAGGGAAAAAGGGTATTATATATTTTTTTTTTTGGGGGGGGGGGGCAGTAGTAATTCATACTCTTTGAAAACAATTTGCCTCTACTGTCATGTCCTACGACAATTTCTGACCGCAATGTGACTGCGTTCTCAAATTTTGATTTGATCTTCAATTTAAATTGATGGCGAAAAGACAAAGATTAATGTTTTCGGAACAGAGAGGTTTATGAGCACACATAAAAATGGTTTATTGATTTCGTTTCTCCAGAAGTTGTTAACAAATATGTTTATCTAGGTTTTACTTTCCTTCATCTATAAAAGCAAACAATACTGAGCTCCGAAAGGGGACGGGGGGTATATTTTGATGTATTGGAAAAGAAAAAAAAAAAACAACTATTTCCAAGAAAGAGTTTTCCAAACTGTCTGATGTCAACATAAAACCATGTTTTTGTAGTGTTCTAAATGTTGGGGTTTTCTGGGAGTAAAGAATCCGGTTGAGAATATGTATTTATTTACCTCACACACACACACACACACACACACACACACACACACACACACACACACACACACACACGCGCGCGCGCGCGCGCATACACACCACACACACACACACACACACACACACACACACACACACACACAACACACACACACACACACACACACACACACACACACACACACACACACACACACACACACACACACACAGAGTAAGTTATTGTACTCCAAACAAAATGATCCACGGTTACCTCAGAACGTATGCTGTTCGAGTGAAGTGTTTTGTGCCTGTTGTTAAGTACTTATTTCGTTTATTTCAAATATAAAATGTACGCTTGCCAAAACAAGTATTTCAGATGTTCATGAATTCATATAATGCCTGATTTTGTTACTTTTCGTCCGTGCGTTTGTTTGACTGTATTCAAGATAGAAACGGCTCTGTCAGTCTTGAGTAAGAGTTCATTTGTATTTGTTCGTTTCTTCCGTTGTTGCTGCCGTGGAGATGTGTCACATACTGGGTAAATGGGCAAGCTTGGAGCATCCTTCTTTGGAAGGGACATCACCTTGTTTGTTCTGTGTGCTCTGCGTTGCGTTGTTCATTTCTGCTAGGCGATTTGGTGTTGTAAGCAGCATTCGTTTTTGGAGTTAGGAGCATGTCAATATTTCATCATGGAAGCAAGACTTACCCTTCTTGTTTGTTATATAACCAAACTGAGATGCCGGATACAAAAAAAAAAAAAAAAAGGGGGGGGGGGGGAGGAGGGGGGTTGGTTTTGGTCAGCCGCCTCCAGTTATAAACAACTTGCTGTGTTTCTTGTTATTATTTAAGCCAAGGCTTTATAGCATGGGTTGTTTTTGTTGTTTTTTTTCAAGAATACTGTTAAGCATAAATGAACAGATTCAACTTACATGCAGCTTTTAAGTCTTCAGGCATGCCAGAATCATTATTAGATCGTATGCAACAAAAAATTCTTTAGAGATTTTGTTGTCAGAGTCCGGTTTAGGATGAATGATATTAGACTTCATATAAAAAAAAAAGAAAAAGAAAACTCGTTACGTGCGTGTGGATAAGAACGTTTAACAATGCCTGCC
>CM065746.1:31673434-31675934 GCA_033310375.1 Conus canariensis | reverse complement strand
TGAGCAAGCCCACGGCACACAACCACGGTGTGAGTGCATATATGTTGGCCCTGTTGTTTTTGTTGTTGTTGTTGTTGTGTGCTAATTGTACTGTACAAAATGCACACACAACACACACACACAAAACATGCATCCCCGCAGGGGCCTCAAGTTCGTGACGTAGTCGGTTAGCGGCTCTTCAGATTCGGAGACAGACAGGTCAGATGTGTTGAACAGATAGATTTTTTTTTTTTCTTTTTCAATTCCAAAAGAGGCAGGTACCGTTTGTTGAAAGCGTGAACAGGTATATGTATGAAATAATACCTTAATGTAGAAATCAGCCTACAGTTCTATGAGACACCCCCCCCCCCCCCACAACTCACTTATTTATATGCCACGCCACCCAACTTTGCTCATTCTTTGGGCGACATAGCCTTTACACTTTAATACAGTACAGTGCTGGCTATTTAGGGCCCTGTTAGGGTTAGTTCATACCGACCTATAGACATAGCGACTGTTTGCAAGGTGTACGAAGGGTGCAGTTGTCATCACAGTTGTTGTACATGTAGCCAGCCAGAAAGATCCAAAAGCAAGTAAAGTTATCAATAAAAAAAAAAAAAAAAAAAACCCCTGATATGACACAGAATCTGTCACCCACGCACGTTAACATCAGATTAACCAGATGGTATCGATTTCTTTCAAAGATAAATTAAATAAATGAATGAATAAGCAAATAAATAGATAAAGAGATGAACAAATAAGTGGATGAACAAATGAATAAATGAATATATGCATACATGCATGCATGCATACATTATGAACAGATAAATAAATAAAGAGATAAATGATCAAAGATAAATACATACATAAATAAATGAATGAACAGATAGATAGATAGAAGATAATAATCCAGACAGTCAAAAAGCAAGTCATCAATAAAAAAAAAAACTGATCTGACACAGAATCTGTCACCAAGCACGTTAACATCAGATTAACCAGATGGTATCGATTTCTGTCAAAGGTGAATTAAATAAATGAATGAATAAACAAATAGATACATAGATAAGTAGAGAGCAAAATAACATACATGAATACATACATACAATATAATACATTAATAAACAATAAAAATTAAATGAATAAATACATAATAAATCAACATAAATAAATGAAATAGATATAATAAATAAAATAAATAATAATAAACAATGTGAATAGAATAAATAGATAAATAAATGAATAGATAAATAAATAATAATAATAATAAAACAATGACTCCAGGTGGAGTTTCTACGAACAAATTCCTCTCCGCTCTCAGCTCTCATAGAGATGAATGTGAACACATTTAGTAAGCAAGCCTCTGTGTGAACTGTGCTCACGCATCTGGTGAATCAAGCTCTTAGCATTACTGTTTCTGATAGTCTAAGCCAGTGCATCGATGCATGTGTGTGTGTGTGTGTGTGTGTGTGTGTGTGTGTGTGTGGTGTGTGTGTGAGAGAGAGAGAGAGAGAGGAGAGAGAGAGAGAGAGAGAGAGAGAGAGAGAAGAGAGAGAGTCGTTTTAGTACACACGAAGAATTAACAATAAAAAGTTGTGAAACGCTTTGCTCAGATCTCACCGTGTCTTCCATATTAAATAAAAATTTTCTGGGACGACGTATTCGTTGAACACTTTGTAAAAAAAATAACAAAAAAATTCTTTTCTTGGATTCTTTCTTCTTCTCTTCTTTCTCTTCTTCTTCTTTCTTCTTCTTCTTCTCTTCTTCTTCTTGTCTTCTTCTTATCGTTATATGAGTTTTTTTATCGATGTTACTTACTTTTAAATGTATTTGTTGGCAGATTGTAAAAGCCTCATGACCTTCTCACCTAAAGATTCATTCATTCATCCTTCATTCTTCTTCTTTTCTTCTTCTTCTTCTTCTTCTCTTCTTCTTCTTTTTCTTTTCTTCTTCTTCTTTTCTTCTTCTTTTTCTTCTTCTTCTTCTTCTTTTTTCTTCTTCTTCTTCTTCTTCTTTCTTCTTTCTTCTTCTTTCTTTTCTTCTTCTTCTTCTTCTTCTTCTTCTTCTTCTTCTCTTTCTTTCTTTCTTTCGTCCGTTCTTTCTCACTTATCTCTCCGTCTTCCCTTCTTTTTTATTATCATTTTTTTTTCTTTTGTTTTGGGGGGGGGGGGGGGGGGAGGAGGTGAGGAGGATTGATCCTTTCAAAGTTACTTTCTTTTCTTACTCATCATCATGTTGTTCCGTGGCTTCCAGGAAATGCGTGAGGAATCGGACCGTCGGATTCGGGGTGGTTTTCTTTTTTTTTTTTTGTTTTGTTGTTGTTTGTTGTTGTTGTGTTGATGATGATGATGTTGATGATGTTGTTGTTTTCTTTAAACGTGGTTGAATTGGGGAATGGAATGTAGGGTAAGGGAGAGGTCCAGAACATCCAGGAACATCAACCCCCCCCCCACCCCCACCCTCCCCCTCCCTCCCCCCCTCCTCCTTCTTCACCCCCCCCCCCCCCCCCCCCCCCCCCCCTCAT
>CM065746.1:31645934-31653434 GCA_033310375.1 Conus canariensis | reverse complement strand
TGGCATCGGTCCTCAGACTTTTTAAGGGTTGCAAAGCTATGACCGTTGCTTTACAACTGTACATAAGTCAGTAGGCTACAGGATACGCCGGTAACTGCAACAGCAGGCTACAACACCATGCCAAATTCCAAGCCAGCGGCTCGCTCCAGAGTCGCACGTTCGCACTGCAATACAAAACGATAAAATGCAAAACGGTTATACAACGAAATACAGCGCGATAATCATAACTATGATTTTTCATTGTCATTTCCCAGGCGACGACACGGAGCCTTTTCAGCTTTGCATTAATAAAGTTTGAGTTTCAGGTTCTGTTTCATAAAAGATGTGTCACTGCGTGCGGTTTCCCCGAAGCTGGAGTATGGCTACCTTAATGGCGGGATAAAAATCGGTCCTACACATAAAACTCCACTCCCTTTGTTGGGTAGATGGGATTAATACTTGCCTGTCCATATAGGGAGTGTCCGCAGGAGTATCAGCCTGCGTACACAGAAGAAGAAGAAGACTGCGTGCGGGACTAGTCCATGTACGCTACACCATGTCTGCTAAGTTTCGAGACCACACTGCTGCAGAACTTGCATCTGATGGATATGTGAATTAATGACAAAGATGAGAGTCAGTTTGACCGTGAGGTGACAGCAGGCGGAAATTAAAAACAGATGTTGACAGGAATTTCAAGTAACTCTGCCAGTTAACATGGGCAAACAAAGTACAAGACAAAACACGACCTCTTGGGTCTTCTTAAGGCAAGATTAACAACAATCAGGACAATGAAAACGAAGAACGAGCAATCACGTATCTTCTCAAATTCGGCGCAAGATGGACGTTGAAAAGATGAAAGGATTTGAGACGCGGGTCTCATGGACACGAGTTAGCAGATGTTTAACCTGCGCATTAGCCCAATGCTAATTAAGCGTTACAGTAGGGTTACAGCACTTGAGCAAGGAAGCGCTTTATTTCGATACAACACAGCACGGTGCAGTACAATACAACACAACAGAATGAATCTTAAATAAATGTTAGCGAACCGCCCAGAGAAACGTGGACAAACGAGTCACAAGACAAAACACAACGCGTTTCGACCTCTTAGGTCTTCGTCAGGTGAGAAACAAACGAATAAAATAACGAAAATTCACTTAGCTTTGATCGCTTCAGAATGATACAATACAACACAATAGAATGACACAATACAACACAATAGAATGATACAATACAACACAATAGAATGATACGATACAACACAATAGAATGATACGATACAACACAATAGAATGATACAATACAACACAATAGAATGATACAACACAATAGAATGAAACAATACAACACAATATGATACGATACAACACAATAGAATGATACAATACAACACAATAGAATGATACGATATACGATACAACACAATAGAATGATACGATACAACACAATAGAATGATACGATACAACACAATAGAATGATACAATACAACACAATAGAATGATACGATACAACACAATAGAATGATACGATACAACACAATAGAATGATACAACACAATAGAATGATACAATACAACACAATAGAATGATACGATACAACACAATAGAATGATATGATACAACACAATAGAATGATACAATACAACAGAATAGAATGATAAAACACAATAGAATGATACGATACAACACAATGGAATGATACGATACAACACAATGGAATGATACAACACAATAGAATGATACAATACAACACAATAGAATGATACGATACAACACAATAGAATGATACGATACAACACAATAGAATGATACGATACAACACAATAGAATGATACGATCTCTTGCTGTTCCAGAACACAACCACCCCAAACAGCACGCAGCGATACAGATGCAATACCACACAAATCGGTGCGATTACAATTCAGTACAAAGCAATTAAGACAGTCTGAAACAACACGATGCAAAACGTAACGGTAGGTTGGAAAACTACCACAACGGCCGCACACCAAAAATGAATGCGCCAAGGCCTTGCTCAAGGTGTTGAGTATTTATAGGACTGGCGCAGTTAGATTGTTTTGAGAATTCTTATTGTGACTGAAAGCTGATTCTCCACATTTTCTTTCACATGGCGATCAAGGTACAAGCCCGGTGGTTCCAAGCAGACAGATTAAAGTCAAAGAAATGGGACTATTTGGGGGGGGGGGGGGGGGGGGGGAGGGGGGGGGGGGGGGGCTTCCACCTGGCGCAAGGATAGGGTCACGGGAGAGCGCAAAGGCCTGAAATATGACGTCAACTGAGGGGAAGGCCATGTATTTGAAGATTGTATGTGATGTCATCGAAAGAAATCCCCCCCTCCCCCCCCCCCCCCCCCCCCCCCCCCCCCCCCCCCCCCCCCCCCGCCCCTCAAAACAATGGACATAATTGGTGGGGAGTTGTTCTTTTGATGTATTATCAGTTTTAACATTAAATGCTGGCTCAAAAACATGGTAGGCCTCAAAACGCTGACATGAACTATACGGTGCTTTAATGCAAACTCCTAATCGTGGCGTGTGGCCAATAGCAAGCATGGCAAGCGATGCACTCACTCCAATCCCGTCACATCACAACGCAGTGCGGTACAACACAATGCAATACGATTCAGATGCATACAACACAACTCTACACAACACAATACAAAACAACAAAGACGATGCATCGATTCAGTACAGCAGAAAACAATGCGACCTAATACAACATTTTGCAGTACAATACAAGACGATGTAAACAGCCGTCGTGGCGAAGTGGTTTGCGTCACAAAACTCCAGACTTGGGGGGGTCGTCGGTTCTATTCCCGTCAGAGCCGTTTCTTTGTGGGATTGTTCTGCCCCGACCGGCTCCAACCCAGAGTTGAGTTTGCTATGGGCTCAACTGGAAAGACTGGGACCACACGGTCGAGCTTCATCCACTTAATGGATGCGTTTCTGAGAGTGTTGCTGAAATTTCTTGTCCAACACTGCAGGTGTCTGTATTTCTCGGGCCTGACTGACGCCGGGATGCAGTATGAAAGTAAGCGTAGTAGAGTGCAGCCCTGTCGTGCAGCCTCAGGTCAGAATGGAGATCTATGGCATCATTTTCATTATCCTCATCCTCGTTGATCATAATCAAAAATACAAGACCACGTAAATAAATACTATGAAATATGATTCAATGCAGTGAAAGACAAGACAATAATAACTGGAATGCGTCAATGTAGTATGGCAGAAAAACAACCCAAACCAATATGATTTAGTGCAAAACAACATAGGACAATGTAATTAAATGCAATTCAACACAATGCAGTGCAAGGCAATATAAAATACTAAAATGCAAAATACAATCAAATGCAACACAATACTAGCTGTGCACACAACACAACACAACACAACACACACACACACACACACACACACACACACACACACACACGCACGCACGCACGCACGCACGCACGCACGCACGCACGCACGCACACACACACACACACACACACACACACACACACACACACACACACACAAATGCAATACATACAATGCGATACAACGCGGTTAAATTTATTTCAATGCAAATGTACCATATGATACAACGCAATGAAAACTTAAAGCAACAAAACACAAGACAACGCAACGCAACAACAACAATAACAAAAGAGGGCGGTGGGGGGGGGGGGGGGGGCGTGTTAAAAACCTTCAGCCTAATGGCCATGGGGGGGGGGGGGGGGCAGTGAAATATTGGAGGTTCACCGTGTCTAAGGCACGGCATGATGACGTAAGGTAGAGCCCATCCCCTCTCCTTCTGCTGCCTTTATACTTTCCCTGAATTGATTCATGTACTCATTCACCGTTGGATCAACAAGAGGGTTTCCAAGCCCGAGACAAAAAAAAAAAAAAAAAAAAATCCGACCCCACGAGAGGTTCGAACTCCGGACCGTCATTTCCCGCAGGCAAAGGCTCTAACTCTTTGACCAAGCGCCCCCCCACACACATCGCAACTACGACGTGTGAAAATGTACAGTTCACCTTGACTGACGCTTATCAAGAAAATGGTCATCTGCATGGCTGATGTATATTTCTCTTCAGCCGTCTATTCTTCCATCCCGGAGTTGTTAATCAGCAGCCAGTTTTTAAGTTGTTGCGACACACACACACACACACACACACACACACACACACACACACAACACGACAGCGACGTCTGCAGCAAAAGCAGACTTTAAGACAACCAACGCTGACACACCACGACGCACTATGACATTGCAAATATAGCAAAGCAACCAACCTGCTTCCTTCAGTTCTTGTCCTGCCAACCTTGCTTGAGCCTATCACTTTTCCATTGCGTCTGTCCTCCCCCCCCCCCCCCCCTCCCCTCCCCCGCCTCGAGTTCTATACCCCTTCCCCTATCCCTCCCCCACCCCCACCCCTTCTTACTCCTCTCAGTCACCTCCACCTGCCCCCCCCCCCCCCCCCACCACTGCTTCCACCTCTACCTCCCCACCCACCCACCCACCTGCAACCTATGGCATCCTACCTCCCTCCCAATCCTCCTCCTCCTCCTCCTCTACCCTTTCCACCATGCAACTGCATTCAAGCACCCGGTCCCGCCCATCTATGCACCCCCCCCATCCACCCCCCCCCCCCCCCCACCCAGTTACCCATCCACCCCACTCGTCGCGGCAGTCCCGGTCGTTCAGGTGAGCGTGCGCAGGTAAAAAGGAGGGAGAAGGTAAAAAAAAAAAAAAAAAAAAAAAAATAGAAAGAAGGGTGGGGGGGGTGGGGGGGGAGGAAAAGCTGGCGACAGGTTCGATATGTCACGTGATCTCTTTCACACCTTGGTTAGCCCTTCCCCTTCCACCCCCCCCCCCCCCCCAGCCCGCTCCTCCCCCCCCCCCCCTCCTCTCTCTCTCCTCTCTCTCTCTCTCTCTCTCTCTCTGTCTGTTGTCTCCTTGTCTGTCGTTGACTTTTTTGCCCCAGTCACCGGCGTGCAACTATTAAGGGCGTGTGATAATGCTCGGTGGTCATTTTCATCTCTGTGTGTGTGAAGAACGGTTTTACTTGTGGGTCTTGCTTGTACTGATACAGACTGATACAGACGTCAGAGGTTAGTTAGGTTTTGTGTCCCTTGTGGGGGAGAGCTCTTTCGCTTGCGGGAGTTATGTGTAGTAGTTTCGGTTTCACTTTTTTTTTTTTTTTTTTAACTATTGCTTTCGAAGTACTTTTTTCCCCCTCCTCCGAAGCTCTGACATTATTTTAAGCCGAGAGTCCCAAGAGTTTGGGGGAGACAATTATTAAGGTGGAGTGTCGAAGAGGTAAAAGTTGTCGCCACGCTCACAACAGACTTACAGTTTTGATTTAATTTCCGTTGCAGTAGGATATTTTACTTTCCTAGAGTAAACAAAATTTTCATTTAGGAATCTTTGCTTTTTTTTTTTTTTTTCGAGGTTGTGATCAAAATTCTTCTTTTCATTCAAGCACTTTAGCGATTTGGGTTTAGGCCTGGCTTGCTTACATTGTGATCAAAACTTGTCTTTTCAGTCAGGGATTTTCGCCATTTTTTTTCTTCTTAGGTTTGGCTTTAAAACTGTGATTTAACCCACCTGATTTAATATTTCAGCGTTACCTTCCGTGATCAGTGGGTGACTAGTAGGTTGAACGTCATTGTGAACAGTGATTCAACACTGACAAAGGAAATAAACATTGGCAGTTTAAGTGGTGTTTCGGTACTTCTAAACTCACTGTGCTTTCTTTGTTGTGACAGACGGTTTAACGTGAGGAGAAAATCTGATCATGAGATTTTTTAATAAAACGTCACAAGGCTGAATTTCACGTTCGGTTTCACAGCAGTTTGAACTCATTTCTCGGTGGTGAAAGTTAAGCTTGTCCCGAACTGTCTGTAGACAAAGGGGAATAAACCGATCAACACAAATGTTGTGAATACGTTGTGTGGACAGAAAAAAAGTGAGAATTTGCACGGAAGGACAGCCACAAAAAGAGCCTGAGTGACATCACCGATAATTCAACCCCCAAAAATGACTGAATGCTAGGTCACCATAATTTCTGTTAAAACTCTCTGACAAGGATCATTGCGCTGTAAGCCAAAATGATGATTTAAAGACCACAGTAATACGCTGAACACAAAGGTTGCCTAAAAACAAAGATCATGGAAAAGACTCGGCAACAAATAGCATCCCGGCAAACAAATCTTCAGACGGTGTAAAAAAAAAAATTGAAAAAAAAAAAAATCAGCTAATATCTTTTTCTTTTTTTTTCTTTCATTCAAAATGTGGTCTGACATGGGAAGTATATGACGTATAGTTTCGTTAACAGAAAAGCGTTCTTTCTTTGAATTCATAAAAAGACATTGCTTTTAATTTCTTTAAGTGTACCTAAAGGAAATAGCATATATCTTTTAAAGTGTGCTGCCAAAAATATTTATGCACACACACACACACACACACACACACACACACACACACACACACACATTTTCAAGAAAAAAAATACGCGCACATTCTCTTTATCTGAAGGAACACGACAAATCAACAAGTAAACAAAAATCAATTTAATTGACAAGAAAACCGAGTGACGGCTAAGGAACAAAGTGATCGAATTAACAAAGAAGAAGAAGGAAGAGAAGAAGAAGAAGAAGAAGACAGAAAAGAAGGAAAAGACACATAACAGGAACCGAAACAAAAAGGAAATACACTCCACTGGAATAGAACGACCCCATTCTACCGTGTTCTTATCCGTTGTTCTTATCTCGACTCAAGTTCTTCACAAAAGAATTTTTGACAGTGACTTGTTCCGAGCGAGAAAACAATTGACCTCCCTTCCCAACCCAATACCCACACGAAAGTCGACGACAGAAACTCCGAGTATCCCGTGCTCTGAGTGTGAAAGACAGTAGCAGGGCTTAGAGTCCTCCAGTAACACCGGGACCAGCGACTGCCCTGTGTCTTGTTAACAAGGAGAGAGAGGAAGTATCCAGTAACCTGACACCCCCCTCCCCCCCCCCCACCACCACCACCACCACCCAGGACCGAGCCCTATCCAGTATCCCAAAGCTCCGGAACTGGCTCGGCGGGGCCCCGTGGGGGAGGAGTCACTCCGATGTTGATGTCCAGAGGTTTCAAACCAGCAGGTGAGAGATGTGTCTTGTCACACAAGTTATTTTTCTTGACTCCTGGCAGTTCGTTCCTTTGATTTTCGAGCATCGGTGATTGAAGTTTTTTGTTTGTTTGTTTGTTTGTTTTTTTAATACATTAGCATATTCAAAACTTTTTTTTTTTTTTTTGGGGGGGGGGTAATAAATGAAATACTTTATTAAAACAAACCTATACAAACATGTTTACCAGGGGGAGGGGGGGAGGGGGGGAGGGAGGAAATTGAGTCATTTTTATATTGTTGCGTAGTTAGTGCTAAAAAAGAAAATTTTTAAGCGAAAAACTCAAAAACTTGAAGAGGTGTGTGTGTGTGTGTGTGTGTGTGGCGAAATGTGTTGGTTCCTTCG
>CM065746.1:31633434-31635934 GCA_033310375.1 Conus canariensis | reverse complement strand
CATTTAAGAAGTGAGCGTAAAATACTACATTCATTAAATTAATTACTAAATTAATAAATCTTAATTTCTATTTGGAGATAATAAAGTGTTCTTAACTTGACTAGACATTGGTATGCCTACAATCATGTGAGGGGGGAAAAAAATCATCCTACAGCGATTAAGCCCCGTGTGACCAGCTATTCTCCTGTACTCTTTGATAATTATAACGTCCTACCCCCACCCACCCCCACCCTCTTTTTTTTTTTCTTTTCTTTCAAAGCCTAAATCATCTTTTTTTTTTCCACGTCCCTTCACCTGCAAACAATACCATAGTTTAAGCGGGGATATTAGTATCTTTCATTCAGGGAACACTTGTTCTTACGTGTGCTTTTATTTCTTTGTTTGTTTGTTTGTTTTTTGTTTGTTTGTTTGTTTTTTTTTTTGTTTTTTTTTTGCATAGACTTCATTATTACCGACGATTCTCCATGTGTTCCATTGTAGTTTGCGTGTGTGTGTGTGTGTGTGTGTGTGTGTGTGTGTGTGTGTGTGTGTGTGTGTGTTGTGTGTGTGCGTGCGTGTGTGTATGTGCGTGCGTGCGGGCGTGTGTGTGTGTGTGTGTGTGTGTGTATGCGTGTGCGTGCTTGCGTGCGTGTGCGTGCGTGCGTGTGTGCGTGCGTGTGTGCGTGCGTGCGTGTGTGTGTGTGTGTGTGTGCGTGTGTGCGTGTGCGTGCGTGTGTGTGCGTGCGTGTGTGCGTGCGTGTGTGCGTGCGTGCGTGCGTGCATGTGTGTGTGTGTGTTCAGATATAATCGTGCAAATCCAAAATATAGATCTGACAAATGAAAGCAAATCAGTCGCTTTACCACATGTTTACGTAAATTACGTTCCTTTCTCCGGGTCCTTGTATACGAATATCCTCCATTTTTCTTTAGTCGCAACGTGAGACGACTGCAGGCGGAAATGTAAACAAATTTGAAAAGTTGTTGATAAAGCACCGCTAAAGAACGTAGACGAACGAATCACAAGACAAAACACGACGCGTTTCGACCTCTTAAGTCTTCTCCATTCAACGCCTGCCTGTCTGGCGCCGACTGGGATGAAGATAAGTGATTGCTGGTTCATTTTCGTTGTCCAGAGTGTTGTGTGTCTTGCTTGAAGAAGGCCTAAGAGGTCGAAACGCGTCGTGTTTTGTCTTGTGACTCGTTTGTCTACGCTCTTTGGCGGTGCTTTACCAAGAACTTTTCAATTTTGTGTGTGTGTGTGTGTGTGGGGGGGGGGGGGGGGGGGGGGGGTGTTTGTTTGTTTGTTTGTTTTGTTTTTGTTTTTGGTAGAAATTAATACGATCAAAAAATCGGGCACCCGTGCAGTGTCTCCTCCGGTGAGTTTGCCTGTCGCACGACCTGTCAGGGAGAGGCTGTCTGTGGGGGATACAAAATAAGCGGCTTGGGGAGATTGCCACTGAAGAAGCATGGGTCATGACTGACAAAGAAAAACAAACATGAACACTGTAAAAAAAAAAAAAAAAAAAATTTAATCTAAAACCACAGCAATCACTTTTTAGGGTGAAAAAAAAAACTACCTTAATCTGCAACAGTAATCAAAACGAATTTATTTTACGGGCATTACACAGGGACACATTCCAAAAGAAGGAAAGAAAGAAAGAAAGAAAGAAAAAGAAAAGAAAAGAAAGAAAAGGCGACGAGAGTTTTTTTTCTCCGTTCCCAACTCCCCCCCCCCCCCCCCCCCCCCACACACACACACACTCTTCGCCCCCCCCCCCCCCCCCCCCCCCCCCCCCCCCCCCCCCCCCCCCCCCCCCCTCCCTATCCCTCCCGTAGCGGATCCCGATCTAAATTTTCTAATCCATTTTTTGTTTTTTTTTGTTTTTTATGATGATGACAATAATAGTGATAGTAATAATAGGAATGATAATTATAAATGTGTTATAGCTTTGATATCTATACATGCTGTTTTTTGTGTATTTATGATGTGCCTTAACTTTTTTTCTGCTGATGTGCCTATTGAAAAATAAGTAATTATGATAATGCAGGAACTGATGAAAGAACACAATACTCATCATAATGCTCTTTAAAAAAAAAGAAAAAAAAAGATAAAAGCACTACCACAACTCTAAGACAATTACCCACCTCGGCAACGGCAACAGCTACTGCTTCTAGTACTACCGCTGTTGCTGCTGCTGCTACCTACGGTAATAATAATAATAATGATAATAATAATAATGATAAATGATAATAATGATAATAATAAATGATAACAATGATGATAATAATAATAATAAATGATAACAATGATAATAACAATAATTATGAGTATGGATTTGATTATGATATAAAGATAATTCAAAACACAACAACAGTAACAACAAATACAAACGCACACGCACGCACGCACGCACACACACACACACACACACACACACACACACACACACACACACACACACACACACACACACACACACACACTAAAAGCAGACGATCCGTACATTTTGTTTAACACATT
>CM065746.1:31623434-31625934 GCA_033310375.1 Conus canariensis | reverse complement strand
TTTTTTGATTCGTCAAATTTTATCAAATAACTATAGAATGAAGAAAATACTTTTCTCATTACATTACTAGGCGGAAATTATTCATAAAATAGGTGCTGATTTGTCTGGGTATAATAAGTTAAGTAATTTCTGGAGTGATGTGTTCAAAGCATATACGGAAATATATGAGATTGTTGGTGTCAAAACTGTAGTAGAATTCGGTTTAGAGCCTATGTTTTGTAATTTGAATGTGAGGATTTGGGGGCAGATATATTTTTTAAAAATAAAAATTGGATAGAAAATGGTGTATTCTGCGTACTGAATCTTTTAGACGAAAACGGTAATTTTTTTTGGTGTCTAGTCATTTGTCAATAAATACATCAGTACCGATTTTGTAACATATAACGGTTATATCAGCGCTGTGAGGAAATATTCAAGAGAAGTTGGAGTAGAAGTGAAATGTTATGAAGAAGGTGAGTCAAGTTAAACTAATGTCTGTGATATGTTCAGTTTCAAGAGGAGCCTCACTTTATTACGATTTACTGAATCAAGACACTCTACAGCCAACTTTTGGCAATAAATGGAATTAAAAATTACCAAAGATGTTAACTGAGCTAATTTTTTTCAGAAAATCCGACAGATGAAAGATATTAAGTTAAGATGGTTTCAGCTTAGAATTAATAACAGGATACTGGCAACCAAGACTGTTTTGAAAAACATGGGCATTGAGGATTCAGAAAAAAAATGTTCTTTTTGTGTCAGAGAGAATGGAAACATTCAACATGTACTTCGGCACTGCCATCATGTTCAAACTTTTTAGGCAAGAATTTCAAAATATAATGAACAGAAAATGCGAAACTATGATTCTGTGTTGAACGAAAATATTGTCCTACTTGGTTGTGACAATGGTTTTTGATGGGATAAAACGTTTGAGTTAATTCTGTTGCATGCCAAATTCTAATTTACAAATGTAAATATGAAAAAAAAAAAAATATCATTATTTCAAGTTATTGTGCATTTGAAAGCAAGATATGAAACAGAAAAGTGTGCTGCATGTCTTCAAATGTTACTCACAAGGTTTGTTACACAGTGGCTCCCAATTTTTTTTTTTTTTTTTTTTTTTATTTAAGATTGATGCTCTTTTGCAAGGTTTTCAAATGATATGGCAACGGTCCAGTTGCTTTTTTTCTCTGTTTGATTAATTCATTTGCTGTTTCTCTCATTTTGTTTTCATTTTTTGACAATTATTGTTTCTTTTGCGGTCATTATTGTGTTTATATGTGTTCATGATTCCATTTAAAGAAAACGCATACGGTGTTTATTAAGGGACTGATGTTAGTATTTTAATAGTAGAGTAGTAGTAGTAGTAGTGGTAGAGTAGTAGTAGTAGTAGTAATTGTGTGTAGTAGTAGTTGTGGTAGTAGTAGTAGTCCTAATAATGGTATTAGCAATCACAGCAGTAGCAAGGTGATGATGTTGATGATGAGGAGGAGGAGGAGGAGGATGTTTTTTTGTTATTATTATTATTATTGTCATACTACAATAAGTATGCGTTTTGCGTTTTGCATTCCTTATTCATAATTTGTTCATTAAGTTTTGAAATAAGATATAACTTATCAAAACTAAAACAAAGTATATTATTATTGTTGCTGTTGTTGTTGTCATTCTAATCATCACTATGATTACTATGATTATTGTAGTTATCATTATTGATAGGAACCGCTGTCATATATGATATACTGAACGTTTAACTGCAAAACTGTGACGTCAAACGAAGCTGGAAATAACTGAGAAGTGACTCCCTGCTTTGGAATATCCCATTCTCACCAGCAATCGTCAGCAGGCAGTCCGAGTTAAGCAACCGCCCCCCCCCCCCTTCCTCCCCCAACCTCCCACCTTCCCTTAACTGCCAAAGATTGGTTGGTGGGTTGGTTCATTTGTATATAATCTTTCGATGTGCGATGATGATTGCAGACTCTAAACAAATCTCAGTATATTTGCTTTGTGGGGAGATCAATGTGTGATCGACAGAATAAACAAACGGGCAAAAGCAAGACCACACGAACCCGAACAAAACAAAACACAAAGGAGGGGGGGGGGGGGGGAGGGGGGAGATCAGAGGGAGGACGGAAGGGTGAATAGAGACGGGGACGGGCCAGGGATGGGATGTGGGGGTACATATGTTAGGGATGGGGATTTTGTTTTTGTTTGTTTGATTAAAAAAAAGGAAAAGAAAAACAAAAAACAAAAACCAACCAACTAACAAACAAAACGACTTAACTATGTGAAAGACAACTGGCCGGGTTTTAAAATAATACATTTTGAAACGAAAATTTTTTTTTGCCCTTCAGCTGACGTCACATCCGAAACAGGGGACATATTTTCACAACGACTTCCGCAGAAAGATGTCGTCCTATCTGTGCGCATTGACGAAAGAAAGATTGTTCATGGATCAGTTTTGCATTTCATACACAAACGATTTCTTTGCAAATGCATAATAGTCAATAACTTAAATGTGATC
>CM065746.1:31589885-31605834 GCA_033310375.1 Conus canariensis | reverse complement strand
CGGGACGTCAAAGGTAGCCCATTAACGAAGCATAAAAATTCTTGTGTGTTTCTCTCTGTTTTTTTTTGTTGTTGTTGTTTTTGGGTTGTTTCTTTTTTTTTTTTCTTTTTTTTGTTTTTTTCCCTCTTTCATCCTCTATATGATAAATTTGATAATAAATAGAAAATTAAATAACAATTATTTTCTTTAAATGGGGAGGCAATGATAAATGGTGGTGGGGACAATGTTGATGATGGGATGATGAGGGGGAGGATTATTATTCTTTTTAAAAATCATTATCGTGATTATTGTCTTTTAAAAACAGCAACGTATATCATCACCCTTTAATCATTATAATAAAAAAATTCCAACACCCAAAAATTTAAACAGTAATTTCTTTTATGGCCCGTCGTCTCTTTTTGGGGACCATCCAATCTTTCTTTCTCATCACAATCATCTTTCATCGTCATCATCATCTTTCACCCAACACAATCTTCTTTTTTATCATTTTCATATAAACATCTCAAAAATTTTCAACTTCATCACCAATATCATCTTCCCCAATCATCATCACAATCTCATCATAATCACATCTTATCATTATCACCCGGAAATTCATCATCAAAACCAAAAAATTCTTTTCCATCATCATCACCACCCCACCACCACCACCCCAAACCATCATCATTCCCTTTCACATCATCTTTCCTTTTTCATCATCACCCACGATCTTCTTTGCATAGGGGAACCTTTCAAGCCCATTTTTTTGGTTGTTGTTGTTGTTGTTGTTGTTGTCGTCTTTCGATTTCCGTACCCTGGATAAAAGGGGTTTCCCCGGGGCCACGAACCCCAAGGGGTTATTTTGAACATAGGTTTTCCCAAAATGCATCGTGGGGATGAGAACATTAGTGGGGGGCCCTTTTTTTTGTTTCCCCCCGCCACGTGGGCCCCCACACTCCGACTTCGAGAGATTTGGGGAAAATGAAAAAAGTTAGATAGGAGCTTGTCACCCCGATTTTTTTAAAAATTGAAAAAATCTTGCAGAGTTTTAACGCATTTTGGGTAGCCTTGGTGTTCTGGGGCCTTTTGTCATTTGATCTGACCCCGGGGCCTTAAACCCCGCGGAAAAAATAGATTTTGTTTAACCCCTTAAAAAACGGGGTCTGTGAAGGGGAAAAGGAGGTCGTTCTTTTTTAATTTTAAAATTTATTTTCATTAAAACCCCCGGGCCCCACCTTAAGGGGGCCCTTTTTTGGGTCCACCCCGAGGGCGAAAAAGAAGCCTGTCCGGGGGGGAAAACAAATATATGCAAAAACGTTCGGCTTTTCTGTCAAAACATAAATAAAACTGCCCCGCTCAGCTATTGTCCCCCTTTAGAGGTAAAAAACCCAAACCCCCGGGCTGGGGAGGGGTTTGTCATTAACTTTATCTTTCCCCCCAAAAGAAAAAGAAAAGAAAAAAATTTGGACAAAGTTATCATTTTAGCTTTTTGGGGCAAAGAAAAATTCACTTTTTCAAAACGCACGCACGCACGCAGCAATTCTAACACACACACACCACACACCACACACACACCCCACACACCACAAAAAACCCCTTTACACTCACCCCAAAAGGGAAAAAAAATTTTAAATCCAAAAAAGATAGATTTACTTTTTTCGATTTTGTCGAAAATTTTATATTTATTTAAATTTTTTATATGTGTGTGTGTGGGTGTGTTTGTGTGGGAGAGAGAGAGACCGAGGTTGGGGGTTAAGGAGAGAGAGAGACAGACAGACAGACAGAAGACGGGGCAGAGGGGAAAAAATTGGGGTAAAAATTTAAAATTTTATACTAAGATTCCAAAAGGGACTTTTTTAAAAGGGGGAAAAAATTTTAAAAAATTTTGAATGGCCCCAAAGAGGCAGGAAAAAAAATGGGAAAGGGGAGAAAAAGAAATGTAATTAAAAAAACAAACCGAAAAGTGTGTTTGTGTGTGTGCGTGTGTGTGTGTGTGTGGTGTGGGTGTGTGTAGGTTTTGTGTGTGTGTGCTTGTTTTTTGTGTGTGTGTGTGTTTGTGTGTGTTGGTGTGTGTTTTTGTGCTTGTGTATGGGGTGTGTGTGTGCTTTGTGTGTGGGGTGTGTGTTTTTGTGTTTTTGTTTGTGGGTTGTGTGTGGGGGTTTTGAGTTTTGTGTGGGTGTGTGTATGTGTGTGTGTTTGTGTTGTGTTGTGTGGTGTGTGTATGTGTCTGCTTGTGTGGGAGCGAGGGGATATTTATGGGGGTTTCAAACAGAGAGAAGAAAACGAAACAAGGTTCCGTGAATGCAAGACTTTAAGGAAAAAGGGAGTATATTATTGAATAGGAAAAACGCTAAAGTGTTCCGTGAATGCAAGACTTTAAGGGAAGGGAGTATATTTACTAGAATGGGAAAAACGCACAATTTTGTTCCTTTTGAATGCAAGATTTTTAAGGAGAAGGGGAAATTTTTCCCTAAAAATAAAATTTAAAAAGCACAAGTGTTTCCGGGGAATGCAAATTTAAGGAGGAAGGGAGTATATTTACTGGGGAACAAAAAAAAACCCCAAAGTGTTCCGTAAAAGCGGTTTTAAAGAAAGAAGGGAGTTTTTTCATTGGGGGGGGGGGGGGGGGGGGGGGGGGGGGGGTTTTTCCCCAATGGCCCGTGCCCGCCCTCACGCCCGCTCAAATCTGATCAATCACACCAAATTATACCTATAAAGATTTCCCCGAAAATTTTCGCCCCCTGGCCAACAACTTAAAGGCGGGGTTTTTTATTTTCTTTTTTTTCCCTTCCAAGTTTTTAACCCTAACATCAAGCCTTGCACACTTCAATTTCAGCCCAAATAAATATTCTGTTTTACTTCTTTTTTTCTTACCACACATGTTATTGACATGAATTTCCATGGTTGGTTTCAAAGGGGCTCATATTTCCCAAAGATTTTAAAAATTATATATATTTTTTTCTTCCCCTTGGATACACAGAATTCCCCTCGGAAAACTCCTCCCGAGATAAACAAATAAAGTCTTCCGACACGCGGGGTAACAATTCGATTTTCCAGTACAACGGGGTAACAAATAAAAATCGTCCCATTACGGGGGGGGGGGGGGGGGGGGGGGGGGGGGGGGTAAATAAAACCCCCGGTAATGGGGGGTAAAAACCCGCATTCCGGGAACTCCGTCAATGTTTCCCTGAACTGGGCGACTGGCTGCTCTTGACTTGTGTGGGGGCTCCAAACCCAAATATACGGTCCTTACTAAGCGACTTATAAATTAAAATGATTATAAAAAAAGGTACCCACCGATTTTCATCGAATTCCAAACCAAACCTACCTCCAGTAGTGTGGATCAGGGGGTTTTCAATTTCGATCTCAAACAAAAAAATGCCGAATTATACAATTTAACAAAACTGGATCCACATATCCACTTACCCAAAGTGTACTTGGGTTGGCCTCCCCCCAATCCGCGCCTCATATTTACTTGGGGTTAACCCCTTCTAGGTCAGCCAGTTACAATTAAATTACATTTGCTGTCTTCTCTCTGACAGCTCGACCAGGCAGCAATGAATGACGATTTCTTATCCAGTCGCCTCGAGGTGAACACCCCTGATTTCCTCTCTTTTTTTCCTACACCCAGGGGCCGTATTCAGTCTAGGTTAACCCATCACTTCTTTCCCCAAACTCTAAAAATGGCCATTCATTTCATCTTTATAAAAAAAACAAACACAAAACAAAAAAAATCACAATACCAAAACCATGGCCTACTCTGGGGCCATGACAGGGTTCAATATAGAACAGAAAAACGCAAAATGTTCCGTGAATGCAAGCTTTAAAGAGAAGGGAGTATTTCTGGGGGTTTTTTTAAAAAATAGAATGGAAAAAAAAACAAAATGTTCCGTAAAGCGAGATAAAGAGAAGGGAGTTTTTACGGGGGTTCAATTAGAATAGAAAAAGCACAAATGTTCCGTGAAAAGAGACTTTTAAAAGAGAAGGGAGTATTCACTAGGGGTTCAATTAGAATGGAAAAACGCACAAATGTTCCGGAAAAAAAATTGAAAGAGAAGGAAAGTGTTTTTAGGGGTTCAAAAAAAATAGAAAAACGCACAAATGTTCCTAAAAGAAAAAACTTAAAGGAAAAAGGAAAGTGTTGGGGGGGGGGGGGGGGGGGGGGGGGGTTAATTTTAGAATGGAAAAACGCACAAATGTTCCGTAAAAGCAAGCTTTAAAGAGAAAGCAGTGTTTACTGGGAGAAAAAAAAAATAAAGTGTAGAAAAAACACTCAAATGTTCCAGTTAAAAACAGGATATAAAGGGAGCTAGAATTTATTAGGAGATTGCATGTAGTACAGAAAGATACAAATGGTCCTAAAAGAAAGGTTTTTTACAGCGAGGAGAGAATTTTTTAGGAGGTAGATCTTGTACCAAAAAAAAAAGACACAAATGTTCCTTAAAGACAGCTGGGGTCTTTAAAAGTGAGTGAATTTTTTCGAGAAGTCGACCTTGAATAGAAAAAAAAAAACACCATAAAATATTCCATTAATATGGGCCTTAAAAGGGAGTCGGTCTTTTACTGGAAAATCAATCTAAGAATGGGGGGAAGGGGGGGGGGGGGTGGGGGGGTGGAGGAGACACAAATGTTCCGTAAAGACGGATCTTTAAAGGGAGTTAATCTTTATTAGGAGAGATAAAAAAAATAGTTTTGTTTTTGTTTTTAAATGGTCCATAAAGACAAATCTCTAAAGCATGTGAATTTTCATTCGGAAATCAACCTGAAATAGAAGAAGACATAAATGTTCCAATAATATAGACCTTAAAAGGGAGTGTTTCTATATTGGGAAATCAGTCTAGAGTGTGAAAGAAAAAGACACAAGTGTTCCCTGAAGGCAGGTCTTAAAGGGGTCCTCACCATAAATAGCATGTTTGGGTTGTTCAAAAGTATGATCGAGCGTGTTTCGATGTACGTGTTACTTTTCTTCTGGAACTCACTTCTATCCGTGTTTCGGGTCGTGCAAGTAGCCAAATCGTGACTCGCCACGGAGATTGCCGAGCACAGTACGGAAAGAGACGAGAGTCGGGATTCCGCAAGTGACGTATAAATGCCAAGACTACCGTGAATGAAAGACATGTCCCTAAAAGCTTTCGCTATGAGGACGTTAAAACTCAACTATTTTCCGGCGATAATGGCAGATGCTCCCAGCTACGAGTCAAGTTCCAACGAAGAGGACATCGAACGTGAAATTTTCACTGAAGTGTATGGAGTTCAGCCGTACCAGTTTGAACCTACAGCTCCTTGTACAGTACCACCTCCTCGCCATCAGACGCTTGTGTTTCTTTCCAGGCAGTTCGACATTTGACAGGTTGACCATATTATGTACATGTACACACATACACACGACACAGATAGTACATGTATACACATGCACATACATACATCTGTTCACCACACACACACATTACGTAGTATGTAAATAACTTTAAAATGATTATGTAATAAACCACATTTTCCTTCAGTTGTTTAGATCTATCAGATAATGCCTTTTCCTTTGAACAGGAGTTTTGTCAGCTACTGCATCATCACACTAATTCTCTTCCCTGCTGTAGAGATCTTTTCAATAGCTGTTCAATTTCAGTCCCCCCCCCCCCCCCCCCCCCCCCCCCCCCCCCCCCCCCCCCCCCCCCCCCCCCCCCCCCCCCCCCCCCCCCCCCCCCCCCCCCCCCCCCCCCCCCCCCCCCCCCCCCCCCCCCCCCACACACACACAACACTTTTTTTTACATTTCTCATTTTCAATCTCACTCTCTCCACTTAAATTCTGAAGTTCCACAATGACAATTAGAATCTGAGGGGTCTTTTACAATATATTGCAAGTCAAAGATTCTGGCTGTTATTTTAAAAAACTGATGCGTGACGTGCCGTACATCAGATCTAAGCTGCAGATCTAAGCTCATTATTCTCTTACTCACCAGGGCAGTTTATAGCATACAGACATACCACACCTGCATATATCTTAAAATGCACAACTAAGTCACCATCCTGTATCCAAATACTGATAAATAATTCACTTACTAAAGCATATATGGTTGTTGGGCGGAAACTTGAACTTCAGGGATGCCTAATGTTCAGCAATGTCCTGAAAAATCAAAACCCAAACTATTATTCACTGGAGTCCAACAAGTTGTAATTTGTGGACATGGACATCTTGTTAATAAGAATCATAACTTCAGTTTTGTTGGAAACAGCAACAGCAGGGAAAAAAATCAATCACAAAATGCAACAGTTTCAGTGGCAGCAGGCAGTGTGACTGACTGACTGCCACTATGACTCTGGCATGTGTGACTGAAAGTAACAATGTATGTTTCAGTTTGATGCCAACACTCAAAAAACCAACAACTATCTTTACAACCAACCATACACTGGAATGAAATGAAACATAAAAAGATCAACCACCCATTCCACAAACCTTACCTTCTTTACGTCTCTGAGTTTGGCTTTCTTGCTTTTGACAGAATCCGTGTCACTGTTGCGTTTGAGGCTTGCACTTGCAGCTGGCGAATGAACAGAGAGTGCTTTAAACATTTTTCTGTTATAATAGTTGGCACAGCATCCTGTTTCAGCTGTCTTCGCACCTTTACCTTCACCTTTACCTTCCAGGTGTGTTGGTCTTGGAAACTGCGCTCTTCGAAGTGACGACCGCAAATGCCATGATAACTGTCCCGAAGAACAAAATCTTTCCTCGTTGTGGTGACAAAATTTATCCTCAATCGCCTAAACTGGCTGGAAGCACCTGGAAAAGCAATGAACGCTTACTCTTTGCTTATTTCCTGATGAAGTTCCGCAGACAGACACAGCACACATTCGCCCCATCTCACTTCAGCCGAACACAAAGAGCGACTTGGCTTTTCGACGTCATCAATCGGAACACCCACCCCCCCCCCCCCCTTTTTTTTTTTTTTTTTTTATCGAAATCGAGGCTCTCGTTCCTGTTTTAGCCTCTCGCTTTCCCAATCCGCAGGAAATGCTGCTCTCACTGCAAGATGAGAGCACAGGCGGCTGATTCGGGGCTTGGTTTCGCAATACGACCACATACCAAAACCGTGCATTTGGTCAAAATAGATTTGTAAAAATGGGTGAGAACCCCTTTAAATCTAGAATTTAGGGGGGGGGGGGGAGGGGGGGGAGGAAGCATGAATGTTCTACACAGCTAGGTCTCTGTAGGGAGGGTATATTTAGTGGGATGTTCGTGTAGGAAAACACACACACACACACACACACACAACACACACACACACACACACACGAAAATTCCACGAAAAAAAAAAACATTTTTAAAGGGAGTGAACCTTTATTGGGAATTTAATCTTGTTTAGAAAAAGACACAAATGTTCTTTAAGAAAGGTCTGAAAAGGAAGTGAATTTTTATCGGAAGCTCAATCTAGTGCAGAAAAAAAAAACAACAACACAAATATTCAAGAAACAGACCTTTAAAGGTAGTGAATCTTTATTGGGATGTCGATGTAGGATATAGGAAAAGACATAAATTACCAAAACGCAGGTCTTTAAAAGGGACAGAATCTTTATCGGGATGTCGATATAGTATAGGAAAAGACATAAATGTACCCAAAACACAGGTCTTTAAAAGGGAGTGAATCTTTATCAGGATGTCGATGTAGGATAGGAAAAGACATAAATGTACCCAAAAACACAGGTCTTCAAAAAGAGAGTGAATCTTTATCGGGAGCTCGACCTAGACGAGCTAAGAATCCATGACACACTTAACCATTGCGCCGCGGCAGCAGGTAAAGGATTGAGACACTATTCGAAGGAAAGCCTCGTACAGACAACGGAAAAATGTTTGCAGACGAGCTTCTGAAAGTCCGTTAGTAAGAGAGTCAAGGACGTAATCTTTTATTATACCGCTCAAAGTTTGCTAAGGATACAAATATCCAATAAACAAACAATTAAACTCATGAATTCTAACAAAAGGGGGTGTTTAGAGGCAAGCATCTATGGCACGGACTGCTTCAGGGGGTGTTTACAGGCAAGCACGTGTGGAGCACAAAATGCTTCAGGGGGTGTTTACAGGCAAGCACTTGTGGCACACAGTGCTTCAGGGGGTGTTTACAGGCAAGCACGTGTGGCACATAGTACTTCAGGGGGGTGTTTAGCACGTGTGGCACACAGTGCTTCAGGGGGTGTTTACAGGCAAGCACGTGTGGCGCACAGTGCTTCAGGGGGGTGTTTACAGGCAAGCACGTGTGGCGCACAGTGCTTCAGGGGGGTGTTTACAGGCAAGCACGTGTGGCACACAGTGCTTCAGGGGGGTGTTTACAGGCAAGCACGTGTGGCACATAGTACTTCAGGGGGGTGTTTAGCACGTGTGGCACATAGTACTTCAGGGGGGTGTTAGCACGTGTGGCACATAGTACTTCAGGGGGGTGTTTAGCACGTGTGGCACACAGTGTTTCAGGGGGTGTTTACAGGCAAGCACGTGTGGCACATAGTACTTCAGGGGGGTGTTTAGCACGTGTGGCACACGGTGTTTCAGGGGTGTTTACAGGCAAGCACGTGCGGCACATAGTACTTCGGGGGGGGGGGGGGGGGGGGGATGTTTAGCACGTGTGGCACACAGTTGGGTCAAATTAACAAAAAGTATGAAGAAGAAGAAGATGATGATGATGATGTTGATGATGATAATGATGAAGAAGAAGAAAAAGGAGAAGAAGAAGAAGAAGATCATCATCATCATCATCATCATCATCATCATGACGAAGAAGAAGAAGAAGAAAAAGCGTGTATATGAACCGGTTTCAGACACAGCTCACTTTCATGAAGCATCAAGCTGATAAGTGGAGGCTGTTGAATGGAGAAATTGCAGCAGAGAAGACCTAATCAGCGATGACAGTTGACAGCCGCCAAGATCAAAGAGTAGCGAAAACGACTTTTTAGGTGACACGGTCGTAGGTCTTCTGCGGAAACTCAGACTGCTACAGGTTCCAGAGTGGAGAAACTGGCGCAATGGGTTTCTTTCGCCCGGCGCGTGGTCCATGTGATCAAAGGACGTTTTGTTTGGTCAAGGGGGATTTGAAGACAGGGGGAAGGGGGGGGGGGGGGTGGAGGTGGAGGAGAAATCACAGGCAGTAACGTGAAAACAGGGGGGAGGAGAGACAGACAAGGATTTGAAGTAATCTCACTCCACACAATGTTAAACTTTATTCACAGATAATGGAGTGGGCACATGTGATCTAAAGCAAGGATTGGGACACTGGACCAGATACCGGGTGCTGCATGTGCGATCGCATGCATCTGCCGTGGGCCAGGCACCGGACGGAAAGAGTTCATTAAGCATTGTTCCCTTGTTTTTAAATAGTTATGCAGCAAAATAGTAGGGAAAACCCGGTTCATCCTGAATGCAACCCTCAATCTGTCTGGGTCGTCACACACGAGCGACCACCTTCAACTCTATCTGATTGGGGATTTAAAAAAATAAATAAATAAATAAATAATATAAAAAAAATTTTTTTTTTTAAAACTCCGTCTGATTGAAGGACCACCACCAGCGCGTGAGAAGCAGCATAAACGAACTTCGTTTTTTTTGCTGTTGTTGTTGTTTTTATAACAAAAAATCAGAGCGCCAACTCCCCCAAGTCCGCCTTTTAATTTGGCGAGCGATGATCTTGAGAGATAAAGTTCAAGAACCAGCTTTCAGAGCCCCTCACTTCTGGTTGATCAAGTTCCCCGGATGTTCACGGAAGCCAACACTTTTCGCACGAGCCGGACGACAAGACAGGCGCGTGCGGCTCACGCGCGGATCGCTACGAGCGCTCACGTGACCACCCCCTCGTTTGTCTCCACGCATCAGTGAGTGTTCCGGAAAGGGAGGCAAGGTGTCGCGAGGGCTTGTGATTGGCCCCGAGTTATTCAATACCCGGCAGATTTTTTTTTTTTTTGGGGGGGGGGGGTAGGGGGAGGGGGGGCAGGGGGGGTGAGAGGAGGGGAGGAGCGGCTGGGGGAGGGAGAGGGGGGGCTGGGGGGGGGGGTCCCCTAGCCTAGTTTTGATGACAGATATGTTTGTCACTGTGTGAAGCTTTGTTTGAAGTTACGCCAATGGGGGGTATTTTGTGCTCTTTCCTTTCTTGTTAAGAGAGGGTGGGTGTGGTGGGGAGGGGAACGCACGGACAGAAAGGGGGACAAGTCTTTTTTGTTTTGTTTTTTAAGAAATGGTTTAGGACAGTTGAAGTTAGTGTGTGCATGTGTTGGAGAGAGACAGACAGACAGACAGGCAGGCAGACAATAAGCACTATCTCTCTCTCTCTCTCTCTCTCTCTCTCTCTCTCTCTCTCACACACACACACACACACACACACACACACACACACATGCACGCATGAATGCACACACAACACACACACACACACACACACACACACACACACAACACATAAACATACGCGCACACACACACACACACACACACACACACACACACACACACACACACACACACACACTCACACACACACACACACACACACACACACACATACGCACACACACATGCCCTCACTCTCTCTCTCTCTCTCTCTCTCTCTCTCTCTCTCCGCACGCACAACACACACCACACACACACACACACACACACACACACACACACACACACACACACACATTTTCGATTTTACATACAAGAGAGATAAGCCATGATAGAAATGAAAAGAAAAGAAATAGGTAAGCCATACAGATTTAATGAACATTTGAATGAAAAAGGTATCTGATTCAGACTGGAGCGATGTTTTTTTGTTTTTTTTTCTTAAAGGCTTGATTTTTTTTCCTTGGCCTTTTAAAGACATTACTTTTTTTTTCTTTTGAGATTTCAGTGTTTGCTACGGTGTTGTTTTTTGTGGGCCAGTACCACATGAGCACTCATCTGTGTGCGATATATTCAGGCGATAGAGGTGGGAGAGCAACTGACAGTGTCCAGTTCTTAGTCTGAAGATGGCGACTTGTTGGGCACGCTCAAGATGGTGAATGTCATCCTTCTCTACCTCCACCTGTAGTCTTTCTCTCCATGCTGTCCTGAACTGGCTGCGGATGATGGTCGTCGCCTCTCTGTAGGATACAGCTTGGGCCATTTCAATGATCTCAGAAACAAAGAGGGGTCCTTCACTCAAGTTTCCACCACTTTTTCAAATCCCTTCAACCCCCAACGCTCTATTCCCCAGCCGTGCTCACCTTCAGGTTTTGAAATGGAAAGGTCAAGAAACAAGGCGTGAAACAGCCAATGAACATACCAGGGAGATTTTAGAATGTTGGAGAATCACGACGTGATGCGACCAATGAAAACACGTGGACCTTCGTAGAAGATTCGGGAACCATGACGTATCACAACTGATCAGAAAGTTCGGAACATTCAAGAAGCAGATTCTGGAAGCTTCTTTCACTTTGGATATAATTCTGGTTCCCTAAAAACAACAACAGCAACAACGACAAGAACAAAAACAACAACAACAACAACAACAACAACAAAACACTTCGGATTTATTAAGTAGCCTTCTGCATACATCGTTTGGCAAAGAAGCAAAACGTGAAATTTAACACGTCTGAAGCGGGACCCAAATATGTAGATCTGAATCAACGATTGATAAGTAAAATCATTCTGTTGTGATACAGCCCCCAATTAGAATAAATTTATCAAAATTTGTTTGAGAAACAAATACGTCTGGTTTCATCATAAACGCTGAGGAAGCAACTGTTCTTACAGTTCATTGAAGTGATCACGCTTTTCATTCCAATTTGTTTGAAAAACAAACAGATCACCTTTCGTTATGATAAACGAGGCACCTTTTCCCCGTGTTGATTGAAAGGATCAATCATTTCACTCAAAAAAAAAGGAAAAAAAAAAGTAGCAAACAAACAAACAAAAAACGGCCGAACAGTCACCATCAACATCGTCACTTCTCATAATGGATTACATGTTCGCGTTAGAGGTTTGCAAAATACTTTTTTTTTCCCCACCGCATCACACTGTCATTAAGTAATGAATTTAGATGAGTTCCAACAGGTGAGCAGGCGATGACCTGTCTGTCTGCAACACAAACGACACACCTTGAAGGCAGAAAGTGAACCTCTTCACACGCCACACAATGGCAAGGACTCCTTCACAATCCTACAACAGTTCCCTTCTGCCGATCAGCGTTTGTTGGCGGCATAGCTGACAGGAAACAGCTTTCCGCCATGTTCTTGCACCATGCCTGCTGCTCCACCACCGACCTCAGACGAGGACGAGTCCGACCTCAGGATTATTGTTATTATTATTGTTATGAATACTTATACAGCGCCTAACCTCGGCTAGGGACCAGGCTCTAAGCGCTTTACAGTCCACACTCGTTTACACAACGGGTTGCCTACCTGGGTAGTGCCGACTGAAGAGCTGCCAGCCGGCGCTTCATTCAGTCGTTTCCCGTGTCATCCAGTCAATATCGTTAATATCGTTCACTCAATTTCCTTACTTCCTTCATTCTTTCCATTTCTCACGCAGGGTGCATGCTATGTGTAACGTGTCATCCACACCAACAGCCGAACTGGCCTTCTCTTCCGAAAGTTTATTATGGGATTTTACATGTGTGCAGGATGCTATGCGTGCGTTCACACACGGAACCTCGGTTTATAGTCTCCTTCGAAGGACTGTATGAGAAATGGAGTCAGAACCAATGTTAACTCCGAGGGAAAAATCCCCCTGTACCCGAAACGGCCCAGCGGAGATTCGATCGAACCCGCAACCCCAGGATCACAAGATTACGAGTCCGGCGCTCTACCACTGAACTATTCCAGGGCCCCAGGATGTAGGTCATGTCTTGGAATGACCAGGGAGGCTCAGGGTCAGGTTGGTGGTCAGGAGATCCTGAGGGTTTGGTACACTTTCTGTTGCGTGTCACCCAACGCCACTTTGGCTGGTTCGTCTCTCTCCTCTCCAGAAGGTCGGCGAGGGGTGTTGGTGCTGCAGAATGGGTCGTGATGGACTCTTATATTATCTATCCCGCCAGGTTCTTGAAAGACAGGATTTTCAGCGCGGCGTTCCGCATACTTTCTAAATTGGATGGAAGACCATCAACGGGTATTTCAGACTCTTTCTTGCGAAGACAAGTAAAACAAATTTTTAAATCGGAGCTTTGGAATACTCATCTTGCTGGCTGGCAAGCAGACGAGGGAATTCAATCACGAGAGAGAGAAGGAGAGAGGAGAGAGAGAGAGAGAGAGAGAGAGAGGAGACTAGCTACCATTCGAGAGAGAGAGAAAGGAGGGACGACTTACCACCATTTTGAGTGTTTAATGAATGGTCCCCCACAACCGCCTGTCATCCTTCCTTTGCCGGCACCGACATTTTGTCACCATTTCTTGGCTTGTTTTAAGAATGCTCACGCAGAAGCGGTTACCCCCCCCACCCCCACCCCCCTCTCCCTCCTCCCCCCCACTCACCTAATGCGGGCGCCCCCCCCCCCCCCCCCCCCATCCCACCCGCAGCCAGGCCCAAACAAAAAAACAACAAACTACCAACAACAAAAACGGAAGGGGAGGGGGCGAAGAGAATTGCATTGCACTCTGCGCATGCGCAAATTAGCAGCTTCCGGTTGGAGGGATTGTGGACAGGGGGAGACAAAGCGAGGCCCACGAGCTGACGACGAGGAGGGAAAAGCCGCCGTGTGTTTTACGCACGCAAAGCGGACGCTGCTGCCTCACAAGTCTGCCGTGTCGTTTTCAACCGTGGTGGAATTCGAGACGCCAGTGCCAGTGGAGGAACAAAACGCCAGGATGACATAAAACTAAGCGTTGAGCTCCACACCCCACCCCTACCTTTCCGGCCCCATTCGCAACCCCCCCCCCCCCTCCCACCACCACCATCTCCTACCCCTCACCCTCATCTACTTCGCTCCGCTCACTGTCCCTCTTCATCTCCCACCCCACCCCCACCCCCCCATCCCCCCACCCCCCCCCCCCCCCCCCACCCCCCCCCCCCCCCCCCCACCCCCAAACGCTGCCCCACCTTCCCAAACGTCACCTATCTGGTGTGTATCGCGCCAGTACCAAGCAGCGATAACTCTCCACCGACAAAAAAAAAAAAAAAAAAAAAAAAAGCCGTTCGGAGTTGTCTGACCTGGCAGAGGTAATATTACGGGTTAGTCTAATTTCTCCCCAGGCGATGATGATGATGATGATGATGACGACGGCGGCTGCACCATCCAAGCTAATACAGGCACTTTGTTCCCGTGATGACAGGACCATTGAAAGGGTTTAAAGCCAATACTCCTTTGTGGGCAGACATCAGCAGCGAGTGATGAGAGTTAAAACCTAATGCTCTTCGGGGTGATGAGGGAGGAAGAATGCTGGAGAGGCCCGTTTGATGTGATTGCTCCGCGCGACCCACTGGGATGTTTTGTCTCCGTTTTTGGAAGGAGACAGAGTGGGATGACAACCCTCTTGTTTTTTCTGAAAGGTCTGAAGCGAGTTCCAGTCCCCGCGTGGATTTTGAAACGGCTTCAAAAAGTGCTACCGTTTGAAATTTGTCTGTTTGAAAAAAAAAAAAACAAAACAAAAAAAAAAAAAACAAACCCCCCCCCCCCCCCCCCCCCCCCCCCCCCCCACCTGTTCGGCTTTTTGTCTGTTCTGTACTTTCCTTTTTCCCAGTCCCCTGTTCTCTCTCTCTCTCTCTCTCTCTCTCTCTCTCTCTCTCTCTCTCTCTCTCTCTCTCTCTCTCTCTCTCTCTCTCTCTCTCTCATCTCCCTATTTTCCCATCCTTTTCCAAACCTCCTCCTGTCCCCGAGTTAAGAAAATAAAGGGGATTAAAAAAAAAAAAAAAAAGACAAATGCTTTCGACAATATGCTCAGGCTGAAGATCCTTTCAACTGAAAAAAATGGTCCTGTGGACGGGTTTTTTTTTTTTTTTCCATCGGGTGTTTTCCGCTTGTTTTGTTTGTCTAAAAGCACCTGTCGCATGTTTTGTTTTGTTTTGTTTAACACAGGAACTTGGACAACAATATCGAGCAAATAAAATCAAACAGAACTAAAATTGAAAGGCACACACACACACACACACACACACACACACACACACACACACACACACACACTACACACACACACACACACACACACACACACACACACACACACACACACACACACAAAACTTTAAGTGCTAGCAGCAGAGCGCAGACCTCTGACAGCGTTGAACGGATCCTGGATCCTGCTTTCGCTCTTTGATCCAGATCCGCACCACAGATCCGTGTAAACTTGACTGGCTTCGTTCTTACATCGCCATTCGTCTTTTTACCAAGTTTCGTGAAAATCGATTCGGTAGAAATTTGCATCAGCTTTTTGCTGCCAGACTGACAGACAAAACACCAGACATGGCTGAAAACGTGACTTCCTCAGCGGAGGCAGACGTACCTTTTTGGGTTTTGGTTTTGGATTTTCAATTCACAGTTTAAACTCGTATCCCATTTTCTATGCAGATACATGTGCGCATGCACACAAGTCCACCTATCGAGGGTGATTCGGAGAGAGAGAGAGAGAGAGAGAGAGAGAGAGAGAGAGAGAGAGAGAGGAGGGAGGGAGAGAGAGAGAGAATATTTTGATTTCGTGTTTGAGAAGGGGGGGGGGAGGGGAGAGAGAGAGAGAGAAGAGAGAGAGAGAGAGAGAGAGAGACAGACAGACAGACAGACAGACAGACAGACAGACAGACAGACAGACAGAAGATAGATAGATATTTTATGACAGAGCATTTTCATTTCGTGTATAAGAGAAAGACAGGGGGGGAAAGAGAGAGAGAGAGTATTTTTATTTCGTGTATGAGAAAGAGAGAGAGAGAAAGATAGAGAGAGAGGGAGAGAGAGAGAAAGACAGACAAGACAGAGACAGACAGAGAGACAAAGGAGAGAGAGAGAGAGAGAGAGAGAGAGAGAGAGAGAGAGAGAGAGAGAGAAAA
>CM065746.1:31547100-31554600 GCA_033310375.1 Conus canariensis | reverse complement strand
AAATTCATTTTTGCTGTCCGTTTGAGTGAATTGACTTTATTACGTTGCCTTTTAAATCCATCCGACTTCCCTTCTGCTTCAAGCAGATCGTCGCGTAAGAAACAAGCAGCTTGTATTTCATCAGTCATCCACTTTGGTTGTGCACTATGTTTAACTCGACGCGTTTTGAATGGCGCATGCTTGTCATAAACAGAATTAAACGTGTGTAGCCAATACTCAAGCGCTTTCTCTGGATCAGTGTAATTATAAACATTTATAAAGGGGGAATTCATGAGGTCAGTGAGAAAGGTATCTTCGTGGAAGTGTCCGAAAGATCTGTAAGTGATGTGTTTGTGGCCAGTTTTAGGAATTTTGATTCCACTTCTTTTCCACGTAATGCATACTGGAAAGTGGTCGCTGCATCCATTCAAAGGCACACATTTCTCAATGACGTTTTGTGGTTCAGAAAGATAGATGTGGTCAATTAATGTTTTGCTAGTGAGTGTTACTCTGGTTGGCATGTCTATAATTTGGGATAAGTTGTATGAGGTGGTCCTATCTGACCACGATGTTTGGCCCTTCAATAGATCAATGTTGAAATCACCTAAAAGCATTAATTCTGTGGCATCAAGCGATGCTGCATCCATCATGGCCGTAAACTTGTCCATCCAACCAGCATTTTCCGCTGGGTTTCGATATACAAATCCTATTTTGATGGGTTTTGTTCTCTTCAACTTGATTACTAACCAAACTGCTTCAATTCCAAAACTTTCAAGATCATACAAACGTTGGGCATTTAATGTTTCATGAACGTAAAGTAATATGCCTGTAGATTTGGATTCGGTGGGATCTCTGCGTACAATATTGTAGCCAGAGATTAAGACAGTGGCATTAGGGACAATATCTGAAAGTCTTGATTCAGTGAAGCCAAATATATGAAAGGGTTTGTCTTGATTATACAGTATAGTGGGTACCTCCTGTAACTTGTTTTGTATATGGTTTATATTAAGATGTCCAATACGTAGTCCGTCTTCCTGTGGCCACTTTGAAGATGATTGCACCATTTGTGCAACTAAAACAAATATAGCAAGGATACACTTGAATACAAACTCAATGTGTCCGTATGGTATACACACACAACAACTATCTTCAATTCAAAAGGATAATGAAAATGAGAAACAAGCAAGTCAAAAACTACAAATAAGTGTGATACAACACACTTACACACCAAATCCAACAATGCTCAATGAAAAAGGATAATGAATATGAAAAAGCACAAAAGTTAAATTCATAAAGTTACGTAACACGCTTGTGGCAAGTGTCACCGAAGCTTTATCTACACCACAGGAGGTTTCTGAGCGTGCTCACACACCATTCAGGTACAATAAAACTGATATAAAAGTCTTGCTTTCTTCAGAAATGCTAATAATGTAGTTCGCAACCACTTTTTTTTCTCAGCTTATCAGATGGTCGGCAGATTCGGAATTACACAGTCCACATTGGCAGATGCATATAGTTCAAACTCTGCACTTTCCATACATATAGCACACACGCACACGCACACGCACACGCATACACACACACACACACACACACACACACACACACACACACACACACACACACACACACTGATTCAAGTCTACAACTGGCCATAGTTTGGTGGCATTGGCATGAAGTGTGGCCCTGCCAAAAAGCAGGTGGGAAGCTACGAGGAAAAGAAGGGAAGAACATAGAAGGATACATTGGCGGTGGCATCATGGGTGGTGGCTGTGGAGGCGAAGTGTAGGTCTCTCTACTACCATACGAATTAGTTCCCCGCGTGGTAGTGGGCTTACTGTCCGGTCGTCGGAGTGGGTGGGTGGGGTTTTAGAGTGGTGGTAGGGAGGGGAGGAAAGACTTCCGAGTAGTGTGGGTCGGCCGGAGAATGGGGAAGAGTAGGAGGGTTCTCGGGTTGAGAGGACTGTGATGTGTGATTGTTTGTTGGTAACATGCGTGGAGTAGGTGAATGGACGGGAGGAGGAACGGAGCGGTGATGCAAGAAGGGGGAAGTGGAGAGACGTCCAGTGGGGCGAGGCCTGTGGTCACTGCCCCTCTTTGTGCCCATGCTGTCTGCCTGTTTCCTAGCAAACAGATTTTCAGCAAGGCGTGCTGTCCCTTTCCTCGTTGGCAGAATGGCATTTTGGTACAATGCCATTCTGGGTGCACCACTGCTGGTGGTGAAGACAGCAGTGTGGTCCCTGTAGTGCACACCCATGCCGTCACACACCTGCTGCAGGTTCCTGTTGCTGTTGAGAATGACTGGATTGAAGGGGTGTCGTCCTCTGGCAGGCATGATAGCAGAAGCTAGCAGTGACGCTTTGGGAAAGACCCTCCGGCACTGGGAAAGAAGGTCTTTCCACTTGTCACTGCTGATGGCACTGTCTGCTGAGGCCTTGACTTGTGCACAGTCGTGGATCCCAACATGAACTGCAGCCAGTCTCACGGTAGTTGAGGGTGTCTGGCGACTGAGCCACTCAGTCAGCTGGGTCACTGTCAGGTCACTGACACACACTTTTTGGGGCTTGCTGTTGGGAGGTGAGGATCGGGAGGGATCCACCCCTTTCACTACATCATCCCCCAGCAGAATGGTAGTGGTGTCCTTAGTGACACTGACATGTTGGAGAGGGTTGGGGTTGGTGTCCTTAGTGACACTGACATGTTGGAGAGGGTTGGGGGTGGTGTCCTTAGTGACACTGACATGTTGGAGAGGGTTGGGGGTGGAGGTCTGCTGACTGAGGGACTCAGACACTGCTGTGGAGTCTGCTTTGCCTGCGCTGTGTCCACTGTCAGCATTGCTCTCTGTGGCAGTGGCATTCGGCGGGGTGGGCAATATGGGAGATGATGATTTGGGGGTGGATGATTTGGGGGAGGGTGGTTTGGAGGATGTAGTCTTGGAGGGAAGTTTGTGATTTGAGGAGCGGGAAAGAGGTTTTTGTGTGTTTTGGGCTTGTAAGTGCAGTAACTGAGTGGTGATGGCATCTATGTCAATCTTAAATGTCTGTCTTGCTTCTTGCAGTGCTGCACGAAGGGCTGAAACTTCAGCTTGTAGGGATTGTGTTGTTTGTAAAAACTCTGCCTTGGACACACAGTCATCATGGCAGCAGCACACATCTGGCATGTTCCCTGGCTTTGGAGCTTGGTCACCATCTTTGTCACTGGAAACGCTTTCAGTGTCTGTGGTGGTGTCTCTGCTAACGCTTTCAGTAACTGCTGTGAAAGTGGTGTCTTGTTTGGGAGAGGGGAGGGGCATGACTGAGTCAGGTGGGGCAGGGGTTACAGTGGAGGATGGTGAGGAGGGGGGTGAGTTATCAGTAGAAGTGGGGGACTGTGAAGCCTGTGCACTAACGCCGACTGGAACGGTGACGGAAGATGGGCTCAATGAAGGGGCAGTGGAGGGAGGAGGTTCTGTCACTGGGTGAGAAGAGCAGGCCTTAGCTGGTGAAGGGGGCGGGGAGTGGAGGGGGGATGCTGAGTGTTGGCAGGATGGAGCGGTCAAAGGGCAGTCTGTATCTCCTTCCTCTTCACTGCTTTCTGCCCGTGTAACTGGCGGGATAAGCACACAGCGCGTGTCTTCTTTCACGGTCGCACCAGTGTTGGTCTCATCCACTGCACACCCCCCGACGCCTTTCGCGCCGGCCGTCGCTGCTTCCATGTCTGGCACGCACATGTGTGTGATGGAGAGTGGGTCAGAGCACGCAGTCACACCCAGTGTGTGTACAATAGTACGCAGCCTGTCGAACTCCTCATCGACCCACTGTAGACATGCTTTGCCTTGTATAAGAATGGTACCCGTTGTATAGTACACATGTATTTTCAGAATCTTGACTTCCTCTGATCTCATCTCTATGGTAGATTGGCAGAGGTCAGAGGGAATTGGAGAGATTGTAGTAAAGTCTTCAGAGCAGTCATATTCTTTGTGTTGTGCACGGTAATTTTTCCATGTGCATTTCACTCCTTTAGGTATGTATTTCCCCATATACCTGTGATGTAGTGCAAACCTCCAATGGGGCATACATTGTTTAACACATGTAACTGTTTTCTGTATTGGATCAAGCGTATCTGTTATCTGCTCGAGGTTACCCCGCACACAAATATAACCGGTGTCTTGGGTCATGGATCGAGTAGTTGGCCCCATGGCTGGCATCATGGGTGGTGTAACCTACAGCCGACACATCTAACTAGGCCCTACAGCTCCTGCATGCCGCCGGCCGGCACGCACCACGCCATGGCCGGCCTACGGCTGTCGGTTGGATTTTTTGTTTTCTTCTCTAATTACACCACAAAAATGATCTGATGGGTCGGCACTACATTGTGGCCTACATCACATGTACACAGTATTTTTCGAAATTCGATTTTACGTTCTTAACACTTACTTGAGTAAAGAATTCAGTATTTTTCTTGGACTGACGAAGAACACGTCATGCCGCGCGCGTCAGAGAGAGACAGAGAGAGAGAGACAGAGAGAGAGAGAGAGAGAGAGAGGGGGGGGGGGATTCAGATTTATGAAATATTCAGTTGTCTGCGATATTAAAAAAAAAAAAAAAAAAATTTAAATCACGGAAAAATATTTCCTCGAAGTCGGAGTGTGGCTGCCCACGTGGCGGGGTCATCAAAAACGGTCACACACGTAATGTTCTCATCCCCAGCTGATGCATTTTGTACCATAGTGTTCAAGTACTTCGGCTGTTTGGATGATCCCTGGAGTCTTTTAGCCAGGGTACGACAACAACAACAACAACAACAACAATAGCAACAACAACACAACAACAACGGGAAAGTATTACATGTATGACGATGCTCCACGTGAATTATCGAATAAGTATGACAACTAAACATAATCTTGCCACGAACAACAACACGACAATAACCTCTCTTCTTTGAAATATTTTTCCATAAACAGACTGTGGCTGTCCTTAATTGTAAATTCGTTTTTGTTTTTTTTTTTACATCCCAGCAGAAGACTGATCTCAACTGGTTGGGGGGGGGGGGGGGGGGGGGGGGGGGGGGGGGTTATAACATCTAGGTGGTGTAAACTGGTTTCTTAAATCTTCAAGGGCGAGAGAACGGAATACAAAATGAGTTTCTGTTTCCTTGACAGTTTGACATCGTGTGTGGACAATTTGTCTCCTGCCCTGAATAATTATGTATGTGTAAAAATGCACAACTGTGTCAGATACACGAAAACAAAATCTTTGCCGACGTAGACCATATCTATGTCTGACAACAGGTATGATTCTAAATCGTGAAACATCTTCAAATGCCTATATTTAAAAAACGAAAAAAAGAAAAAAAAAAGCTTTCAGTTACTGATTACGAATTCCAAGTCTGTCCTCTGCGATTGAAATAGTCTTTGTCATAGTGGTAAACAACGTACATGACCTAAATCCAGATTAAAAAAAAAAAAAAGACATACGCACTCTGTTTGTCACGAATTTTATATGCTCAGTTTGTTTTTTAACCTTTATTTGCAAGATTCTATACTATTTTGTTTGCCATAAATGAAAGCCATGTTCATTTTCATTTGACGGTTTGGACCATGATCGAATAAATAACAGACAGAAGTATTCGAAGTCAGAGAGAATGTTTTAAGTTCTTTATACACAAAAATCATCTGGTTTTCGTGAGGTTATACCCAAGTAGGGTTTTTTTCCCCTCACAAAAACACCAGAAGACTCTCTACAGATGTACTTGTCTTTTCTGGACCCTCGCGTCAGCAAGTTGAATCTTGACATTCAGTATCTTTAACAGAGCTGTTGTTAAGCACTCGCAGGTTATTAAAGACCCTGAACGCAGCTTTCCTCCAAGAGTTTTTTTTTTTTTAAGTTATACCACGTGTCATTAAAGCATAGGCCTGTTGAAAACATTGTTCGTAAATAGCATTACGAAGCCACAACTGTCAGTTCAGACGTACAACAGGACCATCTTTTCCACAGCTGTGAGAAACCCGTGGCCTTTCGCGAACGCTGATGCGACCTGCATCCATGTGCATGTCTAACCGTCACTAAGTTACTGCTTTATCCAGGTTTTTTTAATTGTGTGAAACCGACAACAGGGTCTAACTGTAAAATCACAAAATCGACAAACAAAACAATTTTTTTTCATCCGCTCTGAATTTTGCACCATGAACACCATTACTAATTCTCTCTAAAGCAGGTGAATTAATGAACAACGAAAAAGGAATACGACAGTACAGCTGTCCCTGTTTCACACCATTTACACAACTTATGTCATGTGTAAAGTGTGTTACACACCGACGTTTTGCTTTCAAAATGCCGTACATAATTCAATTTATCGATATAGTTTTACTTTAAATAATGATGTTTAATACGATAGGTATAAGCTGCTTTCGCGAAATAGGAGCGAATGTTTTTTTGTTTGTTTTTTCGAAAGCTATAAAAACAACATGTAATTTTATGTCAAATGCAAATGGTTTCTGGATATATGCTAACAATGTGAACATATTGATCAACTGTTGAGTCATTCTGTTCAAAGCCAACTCAATTTGTAACTGTGATCTTATTCAGATCAATCCATTCCTTACATCCTGAGTTTTAAATGGAATGATATAATCAGCTAATTATGTAAGACAAAGAAACGTTATAATCATCATTCGGATCATGGCATTGCCAAACATGACCAAAGGAAGAACCATACATTTATTCCCCTGATCTGGTAGCCTACTTACTTTGATCAAATACGTAAAAACATTTCAAATCTTAAATAATTTTTTTTTTATCTCCCTTGCCTCCTTAAATGGATCCTCAAGCATAGGCTCAAAGATTGTCCCCTACATTTTATAATGTTTGCATAATGTTTTTAGTTTTTCAGCGACTTTTAACCTCTCCACACTTTCGTTTTATTTTATTCTACTATCTTTCACTGGCTGCTTTGGGGGTGCTGTTGGATTCTTCTTTGAACCCTTGGTGGTGAGAACACCACAGAATTACGGACTGTGGTGTGTCTCTATTTGACGCCAAGAACACAAACACAATCAGCCGTGTAACCCTGATGAGTTCCGATCCAGTGGGCGAAAGGCCTCTGAGCAAGCGATACATATAAATCTGCCTTCGAGAGGGATTGCGATGATTCCCTCATGCAGCTAGTGAAGGGTTTTCATTTTTATAATGTACATTTTCACTTTTTTTTTTTTTTTTTAAATTTCAAATCTTTGCCAAGTCATTACTATAATGATGGAAGAATTGAACTACACTTGTTTTCCCCCACTACTTAATTGTTTAGCATTATATCTTAAATAAATGTTAGCGAGTCGACCAAAAAAACGTAGACAAACGAGTCACTAGACAAAACACTCCGCGTTTCGACCTCTTAGGTCTTCTCCAGGCACGATACAACAAACAAACAGGACAACGAAAATTCACTTAGCTTTGATCGCTTCAGAGTTCAGCGCAAGGAAGGCGTTGAATGAAATGACGCGTCGTGTTTTTTTTATCTTTTGACTCGTTTGTCCACGGTTTCTCT
>CM065746.1:31542100-31544600 GCA_033310375.1 Conus canariensis | reverse complement strand
TCATCATCATCATCATCGTCATCATCATCATCGTCATCATTATCATTATCATCATCATCATCACTGTCACCGTCATCGTCATCATCGTCATCGTCATCATCATCATCATCATCATCATCATCATCATCATCATCATCTCACCATCGTCGTCATCATCATCACCATCATCATCATCATCATCATCACCATCACCACCATCATCATCACCATCATCATCATCACCACCATCATCATCACCATCATCATCATCATCATCATCATCATCAACATCATCATCGTGTTGTTTCGGGAAGGGCATTACTTCAGCATCCAACAAAGCATGGCATTAGTGGTATAATGATGCCAGTCGTGAATGTTGTTACCAAATATCAAACGATATTACTTTTTGTCTGCACATGTGAGTTTCATTGTCGCTCGCAATGAACTTTAATTAACGTAGAGGCAAAAACGCACCATCGTGTATCATGCAGAGGCGATACATTATTAATTGTTAATAAAACTGATTGTACAATATGGATCATAAATGTAAGGATTAGACCAAAGTGTCGATTCTTTGTAACCAGTTCAAAAACTGTTCAAGAGTAAATTTGTGGACACCATATGATTTTATCTATGGTACACAAACAGGTGTTTCGTGTATCTGAAATCACATATATTCAGCTATATCTAGTACTGGCTTATTAACTCTGAAAGAAGTCTGCATGAAGTCTATAGAACCATGTGTGATTTAGAATCCAGAGGGAAGATAAACTGGTGTCGGTTGTATGTATTGGTGTGTACGATAACGGTTTGGAGGACTTCTGAATTAAATCAGGGTGTGTTTCTGTTAGTTTTTATAATGACGGTTTGGGATTAAAGCAAGGTGTGTTTCTGTTAGTTTTTATAATGATGGTTTGGGAGGTTTGGGGTTAAATCAAGATGTGTTCCTGTTTGTTTTTATAATGTCCTTCGAATGAGACTATAAACCGAGGTCCCGTGTGTGAACGCACGCATAACATCTTGCACACACGTCAAATCCCATCACCAATTTTCGGAAGAGAAGGCCAGTTTGGCCGTTGGTATGGATGACACGTTACACATAGCATGCACCCTGCGTGAGAAATTGAAAGGATGGAGGAAGCAAGGATATTGAGTGAACGATATTGGACGATATTGACTGTATGACACGGGAAACGACTGAATGAAGCGCCAGCTGGCAGCTCTTCAGTCGGCACTACCCAGATAGGCAGCCCGTTGTGTAAACGAGTGTGGATTGTAAAGCGCTTAGAGCTTGGTCTCTAGCCGAGAATAGGCGCTGTATAAGTATTCATTATTATTATTATTATTATTAATGATGGTTTGGGAGGTTTGGGATTAAATCAAGATGTGTTTCTGTTTGTTTTTATAATGATGGTTAGGGGGATTTGGGACTAAATCAAGATGTGTTCCTGTTTGTTTCTATAATGATGGTTTGGGAGGTTTGGGATTAAATCAAGATGTGTTCCTGTTTGTTTCTATAATGATGGTTTGGGAGATTTGGGATCAAATCAAGATGTGTTCCTGTTTGTTTCTATAATGATGGTTTGGGAGATTTAGGATCAAATCAAGATGTGTTCCTGTTTGTTTCTATAATGATGGTTTGGAGATTTGGATTAAATCAACGTGTACTCATGTTTGTTTGCTGGAGAATGGTTAGGGGAATTTGGGATTAAATCAAGGTTTTAGCAATGAAAGTGATTTATAAAACGTTCGTCAACATTTCATAGGATACAGACGTCATAAATAAAAACGATAATCTTAACCTTAGTGAAAATTCGTTCGTACAGAATAATTGAAATGATCATGATTCAAAACATCATTTGCAAATGAATAAGGGTAAAAAAAAAAATTAAAATTAAAAAAAAGTATATAGGGACAAATCTTAGATTGAGAATGCCCGATTTTAACCGAATTTTTGAATTTTGTATCTGCTGTAATTTGATGTGTCGACGGAAGATCTGAAATGAAGACGAAACAGAAAATCTCCCTGTTCTGCTAAGTATGACAGAATTCCTTTGTTGTTTCAAGCTATTCCTTCCTGATGCTTCGTGTAAACACCGATGTTATTCTCTGTCCTTCTTCCTTTCTGATTCAGAGAAATAGTGACTTGGCAATGCTGCATCCAGATTAGGTGCAGCTGCGCCAAAGGAGTGTCACAGCGTGCGGACAAGTCCTTATGCGTTTTCGATCGTTGTAGTATGTAGCCTACGTATACTGATTTTAATGTTTGCAACTGAAAAATTTGTTTCACTAAGTCACCATTATTCATCCATCCGTTTTTCAATTCTGTCTCTGTCTCTGTCTCTGTCGATCTGTGTATCTGTGTCTCTGTGTCTCTGTCTCTGTCTCTCTCTGTCTCTCTCTGTCTCTCTCAGTCTCTGTGTCTCTGTGTCTCTCTCCTCTGTCCTCTCTGTCTCTCTGTCTGTCTCTCTCTCTGTCTGTCTCTCTCTCTCTCTCTCTCTCTCTCTGGCCGAATTTTCAC
>CM065746.1:31532100-31534600 GCA_033310375.1 Conus canariensis | reverse complement strand
GCAATCCCGTTTGAAGGCAGATGTATTTGTATTGCCTGCTCCGATGGTTCCCTTATTGCAGCTAGTGAAGAGTTTTCATATCTGTAACATATTTTCTTAATTTCATGTTCCACATATTTTCTTAATTTCATGTTCCCAGTTTCTCCATCTTCAAACTCCCCCCCCCCCCCCCCCCCCCTCCTTAAGTCCAAATCTTTGCCAAGTCATTGCTATGAAGACAGTTCAGTTGTTGGCCTGCGCTTGTTTTTCCCCCACTATTAGATTGTTCGTCTATGTATTTGTCTGACTTTATTCAAGTTTAAAAGGCTGTGCCAGTCTTGAATAAAAGTTACTCTGTGTTAGGTTTTCTTATGGGAGCAAAAAATACCCCACTTGTTTACTGTTTATCGTTTACTGTTCCCTGCCTCATTTCATTTCCGATTCGACACCCAGCTTTTCTTACTTCTACAATCCAGTTTTAACAATATTCTATATGCCCTAGAGGGTAGTCTCTCAACATCCATTTGAATTCATTTCAACCAGTATTGGAGAAATTTGACTACAGACAATAAATATATAGGAAATCGATTTGTCTCACAATAGACCAAGTCATTCTGTGTCTGTGGCGAAACTCCGAAAAATTTCTTCAAGGCATATGAATGAGGCTTTTCAAATTATATAGCAGCAGCATCCAGTCCCACAGTTCAGCTCCATATTGTATCATAGGTTGGATTCGAACATCAAATCATTTCAAGAATGATCTGAGAGAATAATTTGGCAACAAGAATAACCTCTTTATAATGCATAATAACGCACTTTTGGCCCTGCATGCAAAATTTTTATTCAGGTAAAAGTAAAGCTTAACCGAGTAGAAAAATATATATCTATATATTTATAAACATTTATAACTGGCATTATAATCCCGTCCATAGTTCTCTTAAAGAGATATTCTTCCTTTCTGAATACAATTCTATTACTTTTGTTCACATTTACATTTAATGGAAGAGAACCAATAGCTCGTGGTAAACTGTTTAACTGATTTTGCAAACCAACACCAGTTTCTGCAATTAACGCTACATCGTCATCAAGGAGGAGAGTGAAAGTTACTAAGAAGTTGTTTGTAAGTGTAGTACCATGTCTTCCAGAATTCACAGCCTCCATCATGAAGTCATTAATAGATAAAAGAAAAAGACCACACAAAAAAAAGACATAAACAAAGCAGGACTAAAAGTATCACCCTGTTTGACTCAAGTTGTACACGTGATGTTTTCCGATAGAGCAGCACCACTTCTCACTCTTCCTTTTACGTTTTTACGCAGTCATACATTCTCGTGATGCATTTGTATAGTTTAATGCTTATAACATTCTTAAACAAGATAGGTCAAAGAAGACTTCTATTGACGGAGTCAAAAGCCTTCTCCAAGTTAATAAAAGCAACGCACAATTTGCGATTTAAAGTAAACGACAGAGAGAGAGAGAGAGAGAGAGAGAGAGAGAGAGAGAGAGAGAGAGAGAAGAGATGCACAAACCCACGCAAGCGAGTCCAATTCCTGATTGAATGACCTCTTTTATGCATGAACACATCTGCTTTGTTAACATCAACGAAAGGTAAACAACATCTGCTGTAAATAAACCAGCGCCGCAGCAGCTCCAGTAAACAAACAAATTCGACAGGGCAATAAAAGCAATGACAACAACAGAGACATAACAACTCAACCAATAATAGGAGACAGATAAACATTTAATCAAACAGAAATTAAAAGATTAAAAAAAAAAAAAAAAAAAAAAAAAAAAACAGTTGCCAGAAATGGCGTGAACACGAAACGGGATCTCAGTATTCTCCTCTGGTAATGTTTTGCTCTCTCTCTCTCTCTCTCTCTCTCTCTCTCTCTCTCTCTCTCTCTCTCTCTCTCTCTCTCTCTCTCTCTCTCTCTCTCTCCTCAATGGCATGATAAACATAAAACTAGATCGGCTCTCTCTCTCTCTCTCTCTCTCTCTCTCTCTCTCTCTCTCTCTCTCTCTCTCTCTCTCTCTCTTTCTCTCTGTGGTGTGTGTGTGTGTGTGGTCTGTGTGTATGTGTGTGAGTGTTATGTGCGCGCGTGCGCGTACGTGCGTGCGTGAGTGCGTGCGTGCGTATGTGCGTGCGTGTGTGTGTGTGTGTGTGTGTGTGTGTGTGTGTGTGTGTGTGTGTGTTCGTGTGTGTGTGTGTGTGTGTGTGTGTGTGTGTGTGTGTGTGTGTGTGTGTTTAAAAGCGTATTCCAAAATCTTCGTTATCTTTTTCTTCCCCATTTCATTCCTTTTTCTTAGTACTCGTCGTGACAAAAGATGTGGATGATGTTAACAATAGTAATAGAAAGTAATAAAAATGCTGCTTCTTCTGCTGTTGAAGTAGTAGTTGTTGTTGTTGCTGCTGCTTCTGCTTCTGCTGTTCTTGGTTTTGCTGTTACTGTTGTTGCTGCTGCTGGTCCTGTTGCTGCTGCCGCTGCTGTCGCCGCTGTGACAGCTGCTACTTATGACGATG
>CM065746.1:31494600-31497100 GCA_033310375.1 Conus canariensis | reverse complement strand
GAGACAGAGAGAGAGACAGAGAGAGAGAGGGGGGGGGAGATGGGTTTGGTGGTCTATTGATTTTTCTCTGTATCCACTGAAGAGGAAGTCTTATAACTTAGCAGGAAACCTGAAGCGAGAGCTAGGAGAAGGAGAGCGCTGACCTCCACTCCCCCGAGCTTTGAACGGATCCGGAATCCGGATCTGTCCCCCTCCTCCCCCCCCCTTCCCCCCTCCAACTTAGCAGGAAATCTGAAGCGAGAGTTGGGAGGAGAGCGCTGACACGGATCCGGAATCTGGATCTGTCCCCCTTCCTCCCCTCCCCCCCCCCCCTCCCCCCTCCCCCCACTACGGACTCGCACTCATATCCAGTAGTTTTTTTTATGTCTTTTGAAATATCCGTTTGGTAGATTTTTACACTTGAAAATCTGTTTAGTAGGTTTTGCGTCTTGGAAGGAAAAAAAAAAAAAAAAAAAAGCTTTGTAGGTTTTTTTTTGCGTCTTTAAGTAAAATCCATTTAGTACTTTTGCGTCTTTTGATATCCGTTGAATAGTTTGTGTGTCTTAAAAAAAAAAAGTCCGTTTAGTAAATCTTGCGGGTTTTTTTGTTTGTTGTTGTTTTATTTTAATCCGCTTTTTTTTTTTTTTTTTTTGGGGGGGGGGGGGGGGGGGGGGGGGGGGGGGGGGGGGGGGTTCGTCTTTCAAAAAAAGTTTTGTAGTTTTTGTGTCTTAAAAAGAACGGTTAGTACTTTTTGCGTCTTTAAAAATCCGTTTAGTAGCTTTTGCATCTTTAAAAAAAAAAAAACTGGTAGTTTTTGCAAAAATCTATTGAGTAGTTTCTGCGTTTTAAAAATCTGTTTAAAACAGCTTTTACGCCTTTAAAAAGTGTTCTGTATTTTTAACGTCTTACAAGAAATCTGTTTGCGTCGATTTTGCTGTCGGCTGAAAAAAAAAAATCCGGTATGTAGTTTTCGAGTAATTTTGCTAAACGGATTCCGAGTCTGTCCTGTGATCCGGATTCGCATGACGGATCCAAGCCAAAATTTAGCGAGTTCGTCCTTCGGTCGTGTGCCATCTTTACACCGAATTTCGTCACAACTGGTTTAGTCGTACGTGTTTGCGTGGTCTTGTTAGAAGAAAGAGAAGCGGAGAAAACCGTAATCTCCTCGACAGGATGATAACAACAAACAAGAACCCGTGCTCCCGCAGTGAAAGTGTTAAAGGCACGTAACTCCTATCCAGTGTGTGTTTATGGTACCTGTTCACCTAGACCGCCCTGTCATGCAGTCTCAGACCGGAATGGAAACCCGTGGCATCAACGTCACCATCCTCATTCTGATTGATCAGCATTAATAAGAGAAAAAAAAAAAAAAGTGGAAGTCTCAAATTCTGTGACCCTTCATACCCTGCTCTCATGGTGACCTCAGTTTCGATGTCCTCTCCACGTCTGTGGCTTTGGTTTGATTCTGTCGGGGTCACTTGTATGGGCAAGTTCATGGGGGCTGTCGTTGGACGGACGTGGTGGCGCTCTCCGGAGGGAGAGCTCACACTCACGCCGGCTCCGCGACTACGCAATTATCGCCGTCAGTAGCGGGCTTAGTAGTTGGTGTCCTGCGTATGTTGGATCAGAACGGGCACCGATGAACACCACCGAAGTGACTCGGCAGCAGTGCAGTGTCTCCTCCGGTGGGTTGCCTCTTGACGACTTGACATTGACTGCTCCTGTGGATTGCCGGTGCCGGGGCTGCGGTGGACTGACCGGGGTTGTGGCTGTGGACAGGGGAATCGGAATGAGCGGCCTGGGTGCGCTGCCACTGAGGTGGCACAGAAGATGGGACAGCAAAAAAAGAAAAACAAAGCAACCAAGGGCGCCAGGGAACGCGCAGGCCTCCGCAGTAGAAGTCGAACAGTCCTCTGAACCTAAGAGTCCATCCCATAACTTTCCAACCATTCCTGCCATCCATCCGTCCTTTGATTCTGAACCACACCAAAATTTGACGGCTTCACTCTTGAAGTACATTCCGTCTTCTCACCAAATTTAATGGAAATCCGTCAGGTACTTGTTGCGTAATTTTGCTGACAGACAGACAAACAGACAGACAAACAAACGCAGAAACCTACCGACGGCAGAAGAAAACAGTGTCTCCCTTAAGAGGAGAGATGAAACAGACAGTCATCCATCGTAATGAGCGTTGTTGCCGTCAAGCCACTGAGTCTGTTTGACAGTGCGAGAGAATTGCATGAGATGCCGTGTGCTGTTACTTCCCCTAAGATTTTTTTTTTTTTTTTTCGTTTCAGTGACTTCTTTCTTCCGCAAGACAACGCATGAAAACGTGTGAACTGATTTCCACCAAACTTTGATAGAAGAATGAATTAGGCTCGAGGACAAAAAAAAAAGTGACATCTTCTAGCGGATCCGTGCAGCGGATCTGGATTAGAGGAGGTTCTGGATTCGTTTTGCAAGGTCGTTGCACAATTTTCACTGAATTTGTATACTGTAAAGTCACTGTTTGCCGGCCCGT
>CM065746.1:31437100-31442100 GCA_033310375.1 Conus canariensis | reverse complement strand
GGTGGCTGGGTTGAATAACTCCCATGTGCCCTTCAGTTGCCAGAATTTTTTGTTGTTGTTGTAAATGATACTGTCAGGATTTGAACCAGCAACTTTTGGATGGGTGGGAGTCTCAAGGCATTGCCTTTTTTTTTTTTTTTTTTAGACAGATGTTTACCCACATCATTATCGGACACGTGTTCTAAGGTTAGAGATATAAGCCTTATGTAGCTCACTTCTGTTTCTCCTCGAGCAGATCCAACTGAACTCTTTTTCAGCTGCCGTTTGCCCTTGCTGTCAGTGTTACACAGGTTCGTCTAGTACTTTTCTTACCGGAAATCCTGAGCTGTTTCATAAGGTCATTGGCTGATGAGCCCACAAACTCCGGTGCTCCGACTTCTATGGTGAGAGGACTTTGGCTTAAATTGGAACTTGTGGAAGTCAGATGCCCTCAAGCTGTTGGCTGGACTGACATATACTTCTTACATAGTCACGCAGATTTGAGCTCCCTCCATTCTGCCTTCAGATGGCAGAGTTTGAGCAGTTAGTTTTCTTTTTTTCTTTTTTTCTTTTTTTTTTTTCTTTTTGCTTGGTTTCATTTTTTGTTTTGAATTGTCACAGCTTATTCAAGGAGAGACACATGAAAGGACTACGCTTTCCATTTGGCGTGGCTGAATGCTTTGTATATATATATATATGATGCATACTTTTCAGCTGTGTAGCTCTGCTTTCAAACACTGAGAACACTGTGCATTGCTGGAATAGAGTTGAGGAACCTACTGTTAATACAGAGATTTCAAGATTGAGCAATTTTTTTTTTTTTTTTTTTTTTAGCAGGTAGATATGTCTTTTTCATCTGACCTGTGCGTGGTAGGAGAAGTGAATAATGCAGAGAATAATTTTTTTTTTTTTTTTTTTTTTAGGAGAGAGCGTTTAATTATTGTACTTTGTGCAGATCCAAACCATCAGCGCTGCCACACAAACAAAGAAGCATGTTTTGTGGTGGTGGTGGTGGTTTTTGACAGAGTGAAGAAATGAGAAAGAACCAGTACTCGCAATAGGAATTTTACACACCGGTCCAATCACTGAGACCTAGGAAAAACTCGGTGATATCATATGGAATACGTACACTGAGAGGGGGGCTCCAGAGTGTAGGTACAGTCTCTTTCACAACAGAGGAATGATACTGAACACCCCAAGAGAGACGAGAAAGAAAGTGGAACGAAGTAGAGGGGAGAGAGGATCACAATCCTAATTTATTCAGTTTCAGTTTCATCAAGGAGGCGTCACTGCGTGTGGACTAGTCCCTATACGCTACAACCACATCCGCTAAGTTTTGAGACCACATTACGCATGATTTGAAGCTGATGGATAAATGAATTAACAACTAAGATGAGAGAATTGAAGAAGAGGGTCTCGTGGCTACGACTCAGCAGATGTCTGACCTACGCTTTAGCCCAACACGCTGGTCAGACCTTGAGTGCCTACCTACCATTGTTTGGGTTTGTTTTTTTTTTTCCTAATTTATTCAATAAGACCAACACTATCATCGCAAGCATAAAGAGGAAAGAGATAAAAAAAACCCCAATTAATCTGTTAATTAATCAGATATTAATTGTCATTTAAAAACAGCAAGGAGATATGTCTTGCAATCAACGACATAAACATGTAACAAACTAAGAAAAACAAACAAATGTTTAAAAAAAAAAAAAAAGAAAAGAAAAAAAATACATTGAAGTGCCACACCAAAGTTCTCCCTCTTCTCTGCTTCAGCCAGTCCCCTACTCTTTTCCCTTTCCTCCCCCCCCCCCCCCCCCCCCCCCCCCCCCCCCCCCGAGAGAGACAGAGATGAACAATATGTATATGTAATAGAAAACAACAAAACAAAAAAGGAACAAAATGTTTGACTATGTTCATTTCTAGGTGTAAAGTCGCCCTAGTTGGAAGTGGTTGGGCTTATTATCAGAAATAACAATGATTGGAGTGAATGACATTTTAAGGCCACAAGTGCTGCAGAGCAAAACTGAAAAAAAAAAAAAGAAAAAGAAAAAAGAAAAGGTCTCACAGGCAGTTTTATTCTCTGGATGTTGCTTTGAGTGAGAGAGAGGGAAGAGAGAGAGAGAGAGAGAGTGAGAGACACACACAGATAGACAGAGATAGAGAGAGACACAGAGAGAGAAAGAGAGAAAGAGAACAGAGACAGAAAGAGAGAGAGAGAGAAAGAGAAGAGAGACAGAGAGAGACGGAGAGAGAGGAGAGACAGACAGAGAGACAGACAGACAGACAGACAGAGGGAACAAGAGTGTTATAATAAGAGGGAGCAGGGAGCAGAAAACTTCCTCTGAACATAAAGTGTGCCCCCCTATTGAAAAGACCCACCCGGCTCCTTTTTTCGAATGGCAGACAGACACACAACCAGAGCCAGGCGATGGACACAGGTGAACCCCCCCCTCCCCCCTCCCCCCCCCTCCCTGCTGGTGTCCTACCAACAAAAGTATGGTCCTACCTCCAGGGCTGGGCTATTATTTGAACACAAGGCTGAGAGGTCACAGACATGGCCCAGAAAGGTGTGCAGTGAATAGTTAGTCGGTGAAGGGGAGGGGTGCTTGAGTGTGTGTGTTTTTTTTTTTTTTTCATTTTCCCTGAAAGGAAGAGAGGAAGGGGGTTGGGGGTGGGAGGAGGGAGGGGGGGTGTATAAGAGAGAGGGGGAAACGAGGGATATTGAAAAGCAGGGGGTTATATGTGTGTGTGTGTGGAGAGAGAGAGAGAGTGTGTGTGTGTGTGTGGAAAGAGAGAGTGTGTGTGTGTATGTGGAGAGAGAGGTGTGTGTGTGTGTTGTGGAGAGAGAGAGTGTGTGTGTGTGAGTGAGAGAGAGAGGGAGTGTGTGTGTGAGAGAGAGAGAGAGTGCGTGTGTGTGTGTGTGGTGTTGGTTGGAAAGAGAGAGTGTGTGTGTGTGTGGAGAGTGTGTGTGTGTGAGTGAGAGAGAGAGAGAGTGTGTGTGTGTGTGTGTGTGAGAGAGAGATGGAGAGAGAGTGTGTGCGTGTGTGTGTGTGTGTGGTGGAAAGAGAGAGGTGTGTGTGTGTGTGTGGAGAGAGAGAGTGTGTGTGTGTGAGGGAGAGTGTGTGTGTGTGTGTGGAGAGAGAGAGTGTGTGAGTGAGAGAGAGAGAGTGTGTGTGTGTGAGAGAGAGAGAGAGGGAGAGAGAGTGTGTGCGTGTGTGTGTGTGTGTGTGTGTGAAAGAGAGAGTGTGTGTGTGTGAGAGAGAGAGTGTGGTGTGAGAGAGAGAAGAGAGAGTGTGTGTGTGGGAGAGAAGAGAGAGAGAGAGTGAGCATGGATGTACACCTGTTCATGCAGGACAGGGGTGGGGGCCAGGGGAAACTGGTTGAGAGAGAGAGAGAAAGAGTGCCAAGGATAGGTTCTACTGCAAGAAAGGTTTGACTGGGTGTGTGTGTTGTGTATGTGTGTGTGTGGTGTGGTGGTGGGGGGGGGGGGGGGGGGGGGGGGGGAGCAGAATTGGTTTACAGTGTCCTGTTTAATTTGTACACTTAGCCTATCAGGTGTCACTGGCAAGAAAGATGGGTGTGAGAATCTGGCATTGGGGGGTGGCAGTTTGGGGTATTGGTGTCCCAGGGGAAAACTGAGAGAGAAAGGGATAGAGAGGGGTGGAGGGTGAGAGGGGAGGAAAGGGAAAAGAAGAGGAACAAACAGGACAGAGAGATAGCTGTCATCATCACCACCACCACCACAATCGTCATCTTCATTATCGTTAATCTTTCCTTTAATTTGATTCTTTGCTTTTTTTCCTTCCTTGTCTTCTTCATTTCAGTTAAAGTGCTCAAGAGATCAGATGAGATTTGGAAAAGGTTAAATTCTTCTTTTTGCCCCACTTCATTTTTTTCCCTTTTTTTTTTTTTTTTTTTTTTGGGGGGGGGGGGGGGGGTTTTTGGTTCTTGGTTTTTTTTTCATAACCCCTCATCCATACAGGTTTTCCCCTTCTTCCAAAAAAAAAAATTTCTTCGGGGCCAGGCCAGACAAAAAGTGACTGAAAAGAAAAAAAAAAAATTTTAAAGGAATTTAAAAATAAACCTCCAGTTTTTCAGGGGGCAAACAAATTACAAGACAAGCATGATGTGTTTCAACCCCCCTGGTCTTTTCAGGGAAGAACACGCTTCACGCCCAAAGGAAACAAAGAAAAAGTGTATCACTTTTCGCTCAAATTTGGCGCAAGAAGGACGTTAAATTTGAGAAAATAAGTATTGCCGTTTTTCTTTTGTTTTCCTGAGTGTTATTTATCTTGCCCGAAGAAGACCTAAGGGGTCAAACAAGTTGTTTTGAATTGTTTTTTCCTGTCATTGAATCTACTTTAAATCCTTTTAGATTTGTTTTAATTTTTTGCAGCAGTCACCTCACTTTGAAAATGATAAAAAAAAAAAAGAGACAAGTAAGGGAAGAATTTTGCAGGACAGGCTACTCTACATTTTTTTTAGACGATTTCATTAGTGGGGGTTTTATTATATTCCTATAAAATGAAGGTAATTTCCTAGTCTTAGGGGCCCCACGTGAAGTGGTTAAAATCAAAATGGTCCTCTATAACAGACAGCTTTTACATTTTAAAGGGGGAATCGTTTCTGTTTTACTGGGGAAAGATATGAAAAGGGTTTTTCGCGTTTCCCCCGGGAAAATTTTAGTAACAATCTATGCAAGCTAAAGAGAGCCGCAAAACAACAAAGAAACAGAGCATGATTAACCCTCCCCTCTCTAAATCCCTCCGCCCCTAAAAAAAAAAGAAAATATTGATTCAGAATTTAAAACCCGTGTTCCACAACTTTAATTTTTGAGGTCATTTTGAATAACCTCTTGCCGAAAAAAAAAAGAAGCCCATTTTGTGCAAATGAAAAATGGGTTTAAAAAGGACGTTTGAAATCCAATTTTGCTCACTCACTGGCAAAAGTCAATGAATATACTGTACTTTGCTGGAGTTTGGGAAAACCTCCGTGTGTCGATTTAGCAGTTTACAGACAAA
>CM065746.1:31372356-31437000 GCA_033310375.1 Conus canariensis | reverse complement strand
GGGGGGGGGGAGGGTGGGGGGGGATGACGGATGATCTGCACGCCCGAAGGAGCAAGCAACAAGTATTGAAGAGATTTAACGAGCGCGTTTTTTTCAATCGCGGTAGGTATAGTCTGATCTGGGATTTATAAGTTTACTGCTGTTATTCATTGGTCGGTCCATCCGTCCGAGTCGGGACTTCTTTGAGAGAGAGAGAGAGAGTGCGTGTGTGTGAGCACGCGCACGTGCATGCGTGTGGTGTGTGTGTGTGTTCGTGCGTGTGGTGTGTCTGTGTGTGTGTGTGTTTGTTTACCCTTGCTTTCCCCCTCCACCGCGTTCATCAAAACTTGCTTCCCTGGCTGTTTCTGTACGGAATGATCATTCTCCGCGAACATGCTGCAACGCGAGCGGCGGACACGGTCAACACAGACACGCGATAAACAAACATACAGAGGCACGTAGGCGCACGTAGGTACGACCTCATTGTGAGCGCGTGCACATACATATCTGCTTGCACGTGCCCGCACATACTCTAAAACGAGTGCTCGCACTGGAGACCAGCAATGTACTTCATAACGAACACGTGCGCGCACTCACGCACGTATGCACGCTCGCATTCACGTGCGCACGCACGCATGCACGCACACACGCACGCACGCACACACACACACACGCGCGCGCGCGCGCTCACACACACATACTCTCTCTCTCTCTCTCTCTCTCTCTCTCTCTCTCTCTCTAGCACACACACACACACACACACACCACACACACACACACACACACACACACACACACACACACTCGAGCGCAAGCGCGCGCACGCACACATGCACACGCGCACACACACATGCTATGATGGATACACATCCTCCCATCTGCCTCTCCTCCTCCTCCCTCCCCTCCCCCCCGTCCCCCTCCCCTCCTCCCTTTCCAATGCCCTCAGCGCACATTTGTCAAGGTGAAAAAAAGCTCGACTCGCTCAGAATGGCGTAAGTCGTGCTACAAGATGTATGATAATAAGAGGTGTTGTGTTGATTCCTCCCTCCTCCCCCCCCCCCCCCCCCCCCCCCCCCCCCCCCCCCCCGCCCTCTCCCTCCCCTCATCACTCCCTATCATGCCTCACACCCCCTCCTCTCTTCCCTTCCCCTCCGTCCACCTCCTACCTCCACCTCCTCCCTTCCCCCCCTTCCCAACCCCCCCCCCCCCCCCCCCCCCCCCCCCCCCCCCCCCCCCCCCCCCCCCCTCTCTGCCTCTCTCCCTCTCTCTCTCTCTCTCTCTCTCTCTCTCTTCCACACCGCCAGTCTCTCCCCTCGGCGTGGCTGACAGCAGGAGCGGTAGCTATGCAGTACATCAGCATGGTTAGGTAAGGAGTATGGACCAAACACCAACACGGGCGAGGCCGCCACCTTGTCAGCAGACGACTTCAGGTCAGGGCTGACGGAGGCTCTCTGGCTGCTGTGCCGAAGGGTGTGCCACGGTAATTTGATGCCCTGCGTGAAATTTGGTCCTCGTGGCCATTAAAAGCGCATGAGGGAGTTCAGTTAATTTTTTTTTTTTTTTTTTTTTTTAAACTCGGGCGAAGATGACGTTTAGTGTATACAGTTGACAAGGTACAGGACCGAAATTGGCGCTTGGTACCTGAATTTTCTGAAGCAGTCTTTTGGCAAAAATCTATAGCTGAAAGAGACATTTTTGTCTTGCTGCACGACCCAAAATTTACCATGAATGTGTGGTTTGAAAGCCAACTGCTTGATGCAGAAATGACCATGAATGCGTGATTCACAAGTTCTGATAAATACAATGTGTTTGTTTGATGGCTGTGATAGTTGTCTAGCATCTGCCTTCAATTCATCTCTGTTGCTTGCAGGGTGGAGCGAGGCATGGTTTTACTGAAACCTCCCCAAATCAGCCAATGAAATCAGTTGTTACTAGTTTTGCTGGTTACTGATGTCAAATGATGAAGGCAAGACAAAATGTGTGGTCTGCAACTCCTGAGTGAGAGCCTTCTGGGAAACTGGTTTGCGGTCATTTTCGAAATGACTTTGCTATTGTCCTTGCATGTCCTGTCAAGCTGATTTCCAGCCACTAGGCTGATATAATGTTACCGTCATGGTACAGGGTGGTGAGTCGCCGCCTAACGAGTGAATCCTTGCAGCATGTCGAGGAAGAGAGACGTCCTTTGCATACCAATGCATGGTTGTGATCCAGTTCATGGCCATGCCTTTTTATGTGCGTGGGCGTGCATCATGCTTATTTGGGAAGGAATGAGAATGAAAACGGAACGTGTTTAATTTAGTTAGGGTTACAGCGTTGTTGTTGTTGTTGTTGTTGTTTTTAAAGGAGGACCCATATTTCAGTAACCAACACATTGCATTTGTGTGTGAGCACATGAGTGTGTGTGTGTGTGTGTGTGTGTGTGTGTGTGTGTGTGTGTGAGAGAGAGAGAGAGAGAGAGAGACAGACAGACAGACAGACAGACAGACAGACAGACAGGCAGACAGACAGAGACAGGGGTGGAGTCTAAGGAGTCAGAACTCCGAAAAATGTTTAAAAATCAGTTAAGGATTGAGGTTTCAGCCATAGCCTGTCATTGGACTCTGTCCTTGAGAGAGATCTGGACTGGCAAACTCAGTACCAGCGCGTGCCTGTGAACCACTGGACGGAAACTGGATAAGAAATGTCTTGAATGTGCTTGTTGAAGCACGCACGCTTGAGCACCACAGATGCCAGCTGCTCAGATTTGAACAAAAGCCGTTTGGATTGTTTATGTCTTTGCTCCGGTGACGACTGATAGGCTGCTGAACGTTTTGACTTTGGTGATCAGAGCGGAAAGTGGAGAGAGAGCGAGAGAGAGAGAGAGAGGAGAGGGAAGGTTTCACCCTTTGTAAGCCAAGAGCGGCGAGGATATGAATCTGACACATGCTGATTGTAAGTCCAGTGCTCAAGTAAAAACTCAAATCCGCACTGATAACCAGACCTTTCAGTACCCAATTTGCAAATTTAATCCATCTCCGTGGATGGTCTTCAGTCCTCCTGTTTGCAGTTTAAACCCAGAGAATTTATTCTAAATGGAATATAATGTCTATCTTTACGGGCGCCAAGACTATAACACTGTGTGTGTGTGTGTGTGTGTGAAGAGGCAGGAGGCAAAAACAGCAACGAAACAAACAAATCAAATTATTGACTAGCGATTATTGACATTATCAGATTGAAAGACGTTTGGAATCATAACACTTGAACAGAGCCTGCGGTTGTTGATCGCGTCTGCTACGGACAAATTGAGACGGGGGACAATTTTTCACGCAGGCCTGCATTAAATCACCAGGAACCGTGTGCGAGGCGAGCCGGATGACGTCAAATATATTACGAAGCAGCTTCGGGCCGCCGCGTAAATCAAAGAGGAGGTCAGGGAGGGTTGTGTGACCTCCGAGCAGGGACATTGGCATGGAATAGAAAGAATGGCGGAGCCATCGTCTTCGTGTAACTTGATGTAATAACAACGAAGCGTGACAATCATTTATACATGTGGAGTGGAGACGAAGTTTGTGTTGTCACAGTGTGTTTATGTTGTTGTTCTTAGGTATACTGGATTCACAGTGCTTGCTCTCTCTCTCTCTCTCTCTCTCTCTCTCTCTCTCTCTCTCTCTCTGCCTGTGTGCGTATGCATGCTCTGTGTGTGTGTGATCGGGGGGGGGGGGGGGGGGGGGGGGGGGGGGCAGTGGGTAAACTGAATTTTGGATTATTGTTCAAAGTTGCATGCACACAATATTCAACTTTTCAATTCGTCCTGAAAGTCATTCAGTTTTGAATAGAAAATTTAATATCAAAGTGGACAGGTGTGTGTGTGTTTGTGTGTGTGTGTGTGTGTGTGTGTGTGTGTGTGTGTTTTCCAAATTGAAATGAGCAAACTTTTCTTTCTTTCTTCATTGACTGGATACTGAAAACTCCAAATTCACCACTGGTAAGATTTTCACATCAGTGACCATTTTCGATCCCAGTGGAAGTAGCCACACATTGTCTTCAGGGATGAAATTTGGCATTGAATCACAGAAGGGCATTTCTGTTTCCTCTAAAAAAATTTCTTTCCATTCTTCAAAAATGTCCTTAGGTATAGATGCAAAATATCTTTGAGATGTTTGTCTCACTACCATGAACATAAGATATTCAGCCTACACACATTCCTCAGATCTTTTTTCTTCTTTTCTTTTGTTTTTTGTGTGTGCATGATTGAGCTTCGATTTGCTCATCTTTACGTTTACACAAAGAGTAGCCAACAAAAGAAAGTGAAAACCTTATTGATCATTGACACTGATGAGGAAGACTGAGGGTTTTTTTGTTTGTTTATTTTTCAATGTTGTCATGATGATGATCCAAATGAACAGCTGTTAAGCCAGTACAAGCGTTTGGGGGGGGGGGGGGGGGGAGACTTCTCGTGGTATTGGTATATCTACTGTCCTGTGACAAAGATATAAACAAATAACACTTTATGATTTTTTGTTGTTGTTTTTTAAAGAAAATTAGAGTTGGAATTTTCAGGGGCTTGGTTGAAACTGAAGCAATTTTTTGTTGTTTTGTTTTTTGATAAATGCTAAAAGTTTCACTTGCTTTGCAGACCGTAGATTCTTCCACTCTCAAACATGTGTGCAACAAGCTGGAAATGTTCAAAGCCAGCATACACTAATGGTACTGGACACAGTCGTTTAGTGCAGTGGAGCAGTAGAGAACAAACTGTTCACATAAAGCAAATATTTCTGTTCGTCAGTGACTCATTGTCTTGATATGACTCATCAGGAGATTAAAAAAAAAAAAAAAAAAATCACGTCATAGGAGTCTGAGAGGGTGGTTGGAATTTTTTTTGTTCAAACTGCATATCTCCAAAGCAAATAATTAGCTTTCACAACTGGTACATGGGAAAGCCTCTGCAAGTATTTGATTGTTTTTTTTTCTTCTTTTTTCTTCTTCTTTCTTTTTTTATTTTTTTTTTGTGGTAAAGGTGGTCCTTTTTTTTTTTTTTTTTTTTTTCTCCTTTTCTTTTCTTTTCTCGTTTTTCCCTTCTGTCTCCCTTCTGCTCCCTTCAACTCTCACACACCATGCAAGTCTGTATTGTGTATTCTTATCCTTGTCATGATTTTTCTCCACATTATTTTTTTAGCTTCAAGAGGTATTGTGCCCCCCCCCCCCCCCCCCCCCCCCCCATTTGTACAGATCTGAAACAATGAATAAGAGAAATCATGTCATGTTTTTGTTTTTTCATGCTTGTTTGTTTGTTTTGTTTTAGTTTTCTTGCTTGTTGGGGTATTATTATTATCACACCATCAGTCAAATCTATCATGTCTTTTGGCTGAGTTTGTTTGTTTGTTTGTTTGTTTGTTTTTTTTGGGGGGAAGTGAACAGAAAAAAGGAAGTGGTACTTTTATGTGTATTGTCACAAATAATTGATGAAAAACAGGTTGTACCAAATTATATTGTTTATTGAAAAGAGAACCAACTGTGCTCTTGATGATGGAAGCAAAAATAAACTACGAGATTGTATCGGTTTGTTAGTGAGGCATACTTTATTTTAGCAAGCCAAGATCATTAAAGAAAAAGGAAATCTTATAAGCCCAGTTATGAATGTTCCATGTAGGGGCCTAAGTTTACAAGAGTCTCTATTTTGACTCTCATTCTCACATATTTATTCGACTATGTTCAAGGCAAACAGAAAAAGTGTAAAACAGTGAAAATGTCCAAAGGAGATTTTAACTTGCAGATCGTTAGATTGAGTCTTTTAATTTATGAAGAAAGGTTGGAATTGGTTGTTGTTTTTTTTGTTTGTTTGTTTGTTTTTTTAATCTCTCCAGTTTAGAAAACCAAAAAGTGAGATATGATGAAATACTGACCTTTAAACTCTTATATGGGTACTGTTTGTAAAACACAGGGAATCGTATCTTCACAGAATAACACCGACATGAGAGGTCATCAGACGAAATGAAATAGACCATTTGTTAAAAGTTATCTTTTTACACACATTTTCCTTTTTCTTCTTCTTCTTTGTCTCCTCCTCCTCCTCCTTCTTTTTCTTCTTCTTCTTTTAAAAAAAAAAAAAAAGTTCACAGGATTATCGATATTTGGAGTTCCTTACTTAGCAGCAGTACTTAACAGTTCAAAACAGAAACAAAAACAATTGGGAAAAAAAAGGGGGGGGGGGGGGGGGGACCAGGAGGGCTAAAAAAAAAAATGTAAACACCATGAGAAATATTGCATCCAGATTAATTTCAGTATTGGAAGTTCGCCGAATCCTTAGGGCCATGCACCCTCCAGTAATGATCAATATCATATGACGTGACGGAGCAGGCGAAAGGCATGATTGGAGGAAAACATTGTATTCACACACAAAGAGTTACACACACTCATGCACGCACGCACGCACACACACACACACACACACACACACACACAGAGAAAGAAACACAAGGGGCCTATATATTGGCACCGAGGGTAAGACATCGGACTCTTGTTCAAAGGTGTTGGTATTCATTCCTGCCTAAGACAGCTAAGTTGGAAGAGATTTTCTCGTTGTGTGGACACTAGTCCCAACCTAATCCCTGAAATGAAACTTTTATGAACAAGGTCCCATATCCATGAACAAATACATAAAAATACCACTCCACCTTTCAAAAAAAAAAAAAAAAAGACCATCATATACAGATGGGGTGGACGATTGGACAACTGGAAAAAAAAAGCACATTCTCATGGTTAATCATCATCCCAGAAGATGGCATATGTCTACCTGAAATTAAGATTAAAAGTTGTCGCATTTTAAAAAAAATGTAACAAACTTAAAGTTCGGGGGGGGGGGGGGGGGGGGGGGGGGGCGTGTGATTGATATCAGCAAAATGATAGGGACTATCATTGGAGGGACGTAATATAAGGGCGCCCTCCGGAGGAAGAGCTCACTCACGCAGGCATGGAGACTAAGCAAGTAATGTTGTCAGTAGGGGGCTTAAATTGATAGGTGGTATCCATGCTTATGTTGGATCAGAACAGCCACCATTGAATACCACCAGAATGATTCGGCGGCAGTGCTGTGTCACCTCTGATGGGTAGCCTCATGACGACACTGATACTGATTGCTCCCGGCGGATTGCCGGTGCCGGGACTGCGGCTTGCTAACAAATGGACGGGGAGCCGGATTGAGCGGCGTGGGTGCAGTGCCACTGAGGTAGCACGAAAGATGAGGCCGGGAAAAAAAGAAAAAGGAAAAAAAAAGGCTAGCCAATGGTAAAGGGCCTCGGCGTAGTTCTTGCCGTGGAACAAAGAAAGAAGAAAAAGAAAATCATAACAACAAAAAAACAACAACAAACAAACAAAATAAAACAAAAAAGCAAAGAGAGAAAAGGGAGAGAAGGGAAAAAATAACGAGAAAAATCGGAGAGCGGTCGAGCCGCCGCTCTGGAAAAGCCACTCTTCCTCGTTCTGAGTACATTCCTGAAAAGGACTATAGGAACTCTTCGGTGGGGGAAACCACTGAACGTTTGTTTTTAGTTGAAGATGGCCGACCAGTTGTGAGGGGAAAGATGCCGACGCAGTTTGATCTGAGCAGATCAGTAAATCCTGTGTCTGTACCTGTTTCTATCGATTCGAATCTCAACCATGGATGGCGAAACTGAGGAATGTACGTATGTGTGGGATATTCTGATTCGGTTGTGTTGTTCGATTCGAACCGTTGTTGAAATCGATGAGAGCGAGAGAACGTGTTGCTTTGCTTTGCCTTTGACCCCTGGGGAAAAAAAAAAGGACAACATAGAATTCGTGTCATTTTGTTTTCTGCGAAATATGTGGTTAGAAGCGATGATATGTATCATAACCGAAAGAGACAGTTCTTGTGTGAACTGAAAGGTGTCCATGTTCACAGTCTCCGAAACGTCTGGTACCGTTGGCGTTGTGCTGACCAACTTTATTTTGGTCGAACGTAATTTCCGGTCAGTGCAAGTAGCACAGGTCAGTGACACTGGTCAACTGGCGACTGACCGAGATTTCTTTGGCAGTGCATTGCTCTGGATAGTGGGAATGTTTATGATCACGCACGCTTTGTTGGCACAGCATTACACTACATGTATCACTTCTTGACCGTTGCTCAAACCAGACCTTGAGATTGATGCACAACAATTCAACAGTAATTTTAGTGACCTTGAAACATTTCATAATTGCTTGATTGTTGGACTTTTGAACCATTCTTATGAAAAATGCGTTATATTTCAAGCATTTTCCCCAGGAAAGGTATGTTTGGTACTTCAGTAAGCAACAAATCTTTGACTGTTTGAGGGAAGGGAGGTTGAGGAGAATTCTTTTAGGGTATTTCCAGGGCACTGTGTCAGTGTGTTTATCATGTATACGTGATATCATTACTAAGTTACATACTTTCAGTTGCATAATGGTTGTTGTGCCATGGCACTGGAAAACAGTCTGGTAACACTGTTTTTGTGCAAATGAATTCGTATTTCGCTGTGATAACTTTTTTTTTTCATTTGTTTATTGTGTCAGCCTCCAATAACAATCTTGACCCCCAGTACCCACCGGACGTCAAGACAGGATTTGATGAGCTGTGCCCTGTGTGCGGAGACAAGGTGTCAGGGTACCACTATGGACTTCTTACCTGTGAGAGCTGTAAAGGTGAGATAATATCTGTCACCTGTACTTGTGTTCAAGCAGTGCAGACATGGAGATGATGATGATCATCATCATCATCGTCATTGTCCTCCTCCTCCTCCTCCTCATCATCGTCATCATCATCATCATCATCATTTCTATCAAAATTCTGTGGTGATGATTTCTTCTTTTCTATTACTACTCACTGTCTTTGACTGTCACTCGTGTCAGGGTTTTTTCCCCATACATATTTTTCAAAATACACAGAATTTTTTCTGTCCCTGCGGCTCATTGAATGTGTGCATGTTTTAATAAGAAGTCCAGGTCTTTTGTTCCCCCCTTCATGAAGAACCTGCCACTTGCCAGCTTTTTGCTGTTTTTAAAACTGGTGATTTGGTAATTACAAACATTATTCAGAGTGGACAGTTGCTGTTCATTTTGCTGTACATATATGTTCATCCATCAAGCCTTTTTAATGTTGCTGTCGGTATATAGCACTGTTGCATTTATCTTTGCTGAAGTGTTTTTTGTTTTAAGTTTTATTCACCCAAAATCTTACAAAATTCTGTGTTGCACTAACATCCCACATTTCCTCAGACAATCTGCTTTATTCTTGGCATTCACTACATTTCTTCCTGCCGATAGTACTGGAACAGCCTATAGGCTATGTCTTGCATGCGTTCGACAGTGGTGATATGTGTGTCCTTACTCTCCATGATCTGCGTTGTTTGACTTCATTGACCATTGTATAACAAAGACTTGAGTCTCTGGCAGTGTTCTGTTGTGGTTTTGGTCTAAATAGCTATCTAATGGAACCCTTCGGCAGTTTTGAGTCTTAACCACATGTGTTTGTCTTGCTGTCCCTCGGGGCTCTGTTGAAAGTGTTGTTGGCCCTACCTCAGCCTTTGCATAAATTTTTAAGTCTTTCCACAAACCTCTTAATCCTTTATTAATTGATCGCTGTTCTTTGAGTTTGTTCGTCTGTCATTTGCTGATGAAACTCAGTTTGTAATTAAATTTCCACCTGGCTCAGATACATTCTGGGATTCTGCCCATAGACCTGTATTTCCTAAACAACTAAATAGTACGAAACCGATCATGAAATATAAAACATAAATCCACTTCTTAAAAAAAAAGTGAGTTAGCCTCTTTTTCCTCCACAGACCCCCCAGACGCTTGAAAGTGGGTTCTTGTGATGTACAAACTGCTGTCTCTGCCAGAAATTTAGCTTTCACTAGCAGCTCCAATGCTCAACATTTGCTGAAATCAGACACATTTGTTCAGTTCATCCCAAGCTACTGAAGCCTCAAGTGGTTTTCTTTTTGTGTATTATCCAGACTTCTTTAGTGCTAATCGCTACCTTTTGTACATTATCAGTTTGCTTCAGAATGTTGAAAACTCAGTGTCAGACATTTTTGTAAGGCACAGAAACATGATTATGACTCGCCTTCTCTTAAATCCTCTTCACTGGCTTCCCTGTAAATGAAAGAATTGCTTACACTGTTACAGGTATTGCACAAATTCTGTTGTATTCCGCTAGTTTTTCATTGTTTTTTCCCCCTTGTAAATAGATCTTAAAAATTTATGTCTGTCAATATGCCTTCAGGTTTAAAACTTGACGGCCATTTTAACCAGTCATCTACCTTTTTCTTTTTTGTCCTGATTTTCTTAAAAGCTATTTTTAAGTAATTCAAAATACAAGGTGCAAGTGTATGTTCGTACACATTGGATGAGACAAATGTTAACCGCAGCTATTAAAGAGCTTTGCTACCTATGTCAGCTCATGTGCATATTCATGTTAATATTGTTTGTTGTTCTCATTATCATTGTACTGGATGTGGTACCATAAACCTGTCCTTTATTATTATATTATCATATATTCAAATTTGAAGGTAGAACATATTATGTTAGTGTTTGTTCACTTCTTTGTGTGGTTTAAGCTTAGACCAGGTCCACAAACAGTGTGTGGCATTACTGTGAAGAAAGAAGTTAGCAGCAGCCATCAACACTTCTGACCATGCACTATGCAGAAAGTGCGCATCTTGCTTATTTTCTAAAGTGCCAGTGAACAGAGCAGGCACAGGATTATTGATTCAAAACATGATTTATAATGAACAAGAATGTCATGTGTATGTCAGTCATTTTGTGTGCACATGTGGTTGAAGATATTGTATGAAACACTTGTGGAAAATACTTAAATAGGAAAGTTGCACAAGATTATTGATTCAATGAAAACATGATTTATAATGAACAGGAATGTCATGTGTATGTCAGTCATTTTGTGTGCACATGTAGTTGAAGATATTGTATGAAACACTTGTGGAAAATAGGAAAATTGTAACCTTTGTGACCCAGTTGATCCAGATGACTCATGGTACCAGGCCACTCATGTTGACAGAACCACGTGGTCAAGACCCTGTTTAGGAAATTTTCCCAAACTCGCTACAAAGCTTTAAATACCTCCACTGGAAAGCTGGTCCCATAATCTTTGCAACTTTGATATACTGCATGGGCAGAATTTCTTTCTTTTTCTTTTCTTCTTTTTTTTTTAATGACACTTTGCTAATATGATCATATTCATCACATAGGTAATATTTGTACACCCGTATTATCTTTCTCTCTCTCCCTCTCTGTGTTTGTCTCAGACACATGCACACACACACTCACAAATACACGCACGCATACATGTACATGCACACACACACACACACACACACACACACACACACACACACACACACACACACACACACACTCTCTGTGTCTTTCTCTTTCTCTCTCTTTCTCTCATGTAAACACACACACACACCTACACACACACGCACACACACACACACAGTGACACAACACACCACACACACACACACACACACACACACACACACACACACAAATCACACACATATGTGCCTACTGTCTCACTTGCTGTCTCGTACATATAGTGACACATTTCTCTCTTTCTGAGTTTCTCTCTCTCTCTCACTCTCTCTGTCTCATACACACACACACACACACACACACACACACACACACAACACACACACACACACACACATTGTGATAATGCACTCACTCACACACACACACACACACACACACACACAATACATGATTTTTTTATGTCCACAGGATGAAAAGTACAATCAGAGCAAATTTACGGTGTTTAGTTCAAATGACTGGGTTGAAATTGCATGACAGCTCCAAGGTACTTCAAAGTTTGTGTCATGCCTTTGGTGTTTGTTGCCTCACTGTAAGCTGCCACTTTAAGCTGTGCTAGTTGTATTGCTCAGTAATTGTGATCATAATTCACAAACCTAGAAACAACAAGAAACAGGCAGAAAACAGAGGATGTGAGAACAGCTTCTTTGAATATTAAGATGGCAATTGATGTGTTCTGATTTGGTGATTGGAATAAGAGATTTGGGGGATTAAGTGACAAACATCTGGTGCAACAGTGGATAAATCTAGCAACAAAGCTTCCACAAAATGTAATGTTGTATTTATACCGTTTATGACATAACGGAAAATAGAAAATTATCTTTGTTTTGGTGTCTGCCTTTCTGAGTAGAATTGTACACTCTTCTTTTAAATTGTTTGATGCTAATGTTATGGAGTGCAAGCTTTGCTTACCTCCAAAGGTTCATGTTGGTCTAATCTGATTTGCAGGATTTTTCAAACGGACAGTACAGAACAAGAAGGTGTACTCCTGTGTAGACAATCGCCAGTGCCCCATCGACAAAAGCCAGCGAAAAAGATGCCCCTACTGTCGCTTTCAGAAATGTCTCCAAGTCGGTATGAAGTTAGAAGGTATGTGCACTTGATGGTTACCGTAAAGTTCGGACTATAAGCCGTGACTTTTTTCCCCAGCTTTAAACCCTGCGGCTTAAACAACGATGCGGCTTATTTGCGGATTTTTCCGATTTCAGAAGCATCACACCCTCGTCTATTCTTAGCTTCTCTGTAACTCACCATATCGTGTTTACTGTTCATGAATTTTTATGATGCTTTTAACTACGATTTTCTCTGTAATCGTGTAATGGAATCAGTAACCCGTTCAGAAATACAGGAATCGACATAAGTAAAGCCCATTACTGGTATCTTTTTTCATCAGTTTGTCTTCTACAAAAATACGATCGCTTCGAACGGTGCAATGTGTGGGCCGTTTCCGACCTGTTTAATCTTGACTAACACTAGCTGAATTACGAACAAAATAACTAAGCATTGGCACGGTATTAAGTGAAATAAAACAATCGAATCGTTTCGTTAATGTTCTGGTTTGTTATTATATGCGTTATCTTACCAAGTGCGTCTTGCAATTCAAAAACGATTAGCGCATTCGACTCGGTCATTGTCAGACCTTGGCTTCGATCCACCATTGTTGAAATCGTGGACAGGGAGTGAAGGTTTGCATTTGGTACCTTCGCTTTGATTGGCTTGCGCTTTCGAGTACTCAACCAATCGCTTAGCTTGATACACCAATGAATGCAGGAGAGAACTGCCTTTCTAGCGCATCATTAATGTGTTGGTTTTTTTCGGTATTTTTTTTTAAGCAATGATGTTGGAAAGACAACACTTGTAAGAAGCCTCATAAAAACTTCAATTCTAATTGATTTAAAACACATCGTACTAAAAAAAAAAAAAAAAGACTGAAGTAAAGCTGGAAACATGCTCTTGTATTCTGACCTATTTAAACGCCAATGAATGCAATGAACACATTGTATGTGTTGATTTTCGACACTATGTTAACTCAACGCTCGGCCAGCTGCCGCCTGCGGCACATCGGACTGTGCGGCTTATAAACCAGTGTGGCTTATTTGTGAAAAAAGTTCAGATTTTTTAAATATTTAGTGGGTGCAGCTTATATACAGGTACGCTCAATAGACCGAACTTTACGGTAAGTTTTATCACATCATCTTGCTTGATCCAGCATTCACTTACATCAGTGGGAAATTCCACCTTCTCAGAGCTTTTTTTTTTTTTTTTAGTTAACCTTGTTATTTAAAGGCAGTGTGTGTGTGTGTGGGGGGGGCTTGTCTGCAGTTCAGTGCCTGGCCCTGGCTTGACAACACAAATCATACAGGAAGCCAGTATCTTTTTTAGATTGAAAATTTTAGATTACATCTACGTCAGAGAAATACAGAAAAGAAAAAAAAGCGTTTCAGCTGTCATAAGCATGACCTTTTTTTTTTTTTTTTTTTTTAACACTTTGTAGTCAGCTCGTCTCCATGCAAATTGAGTCACTGTTCACGCCTCCAGGTAGAAAAGAGTAAACTCGCATATATATCTTTTATCTCTTTCTCCCCATCAGTTAACCTTGAGCTACAAAAAGAAAAAGAAAAAAAAAACCACTAAAAATCCATGCTGGCCCTATCTTTGACACTTCGAAGGAATATAGGTGCAGCAAGAGAAATGACAACCAAGACGTTTGCTCTTCATTTTTTTTTTTTTTTTTTTTTTTTTTATGGAAAAAGATTGGATTATTGGAAAGCAGACTTTCAGAGGGAAAAAAACCTTCAGAATATAAAGTGAGTGTAATAAATTATGTGAGAGTGCCTGGCAAAACAAAAGGAATGTTGGATTCCGTCTGGCCCTGTTCAAGCCAAGGGACACAACTCTCCTTTGTGTGTTAGGGTTGACTGTGTGTGTGTGGTGGTAGTATACTATAGACGCACAATTGTTTTCCCAGAACAAGTGGGTGACAAGGGAGGGCAGGAGAAGGAGGGCGGGGGTGGGGGCATGGGTAGGAAGGGATGGGGGTTAGAAGAGAGGGTAAGGAGAGATGATGGAAAGAAAAAAAAAAAATTGCAGAGAATCCTGTCCATTGATAGTGCCCTAGGAAACGCAGAAAATCAAGTATTCATTTCATTGTAAGTATTCAAATATCCAAATTTCTTGCTCATTCTGTCTTTATTCTCAGTGGCCCAGCTTTAGCACTGATCATGTTTTTTTACTAGCTCCGCCTTAATAAACAGTCACATCCAGAGTAGTTCTGACATCCGAACACGACGAGTCGGTAGGAAGCTGCCTGTGGTAGGCGATCCTGAGGCAACCCCACCAGAGGAGATACTTCACTCACTACCACTTAGGTGGCAGTCAGTTGTGCCAGCCTTTGAAGAAAACCACGTTAAAAAATCCTCTGTTGACAGTTGCAGGCGTGTCGTTGGGAACCAGTGTAGGGAGCCTCTTTCTCTGTGTTAGTACAACAACAGTCCATGCAAACTTCTAGGGGTCGCACCACATGTGGGCCCCTGACTCTGTATGAACGGGTTCAGGTGGATGCACTGTAAATTCAGAGCTAGATTAAGCATTTTCCGGTCTTATGGAATGTCTGAAAGTATACAGATTCTGTCCTCAAGTCAGTTAAGATAATTTCCCATCTGAATTAAATTCCCAGTAGAAGAGACCCCAGTCGCTTAGCAGATGCGAGTGTACAAGCACAGCATTCTGTCTCCTGCGCTGTGCTGATCTGTCTTTTTTGTCTCATAGATTCAACCTTTCTTACATCTTGCGTGGGTTGGAAAGGAGAGACGGATAAAACAACTGGCTGGTCTTCTCTTCTGTGGCTAGTTAGTCCACTGTCTGTGAGGGATGACCCTTCGTAGTGTCCTGAGACCCCCTGTCACTCCAGATAGAAGGTCTTGGGGGGGGGAACTGCTCTGCATCAGGTCTTCTAATAGGAGCCCTGTTGCTGACACTGAAGAGGAACTCACCACAGGGTTGTGTGGAGCAGGGAGTACATCGTAACTGTGGTCTCTATTTAGGCAAGGCGCCAAGGTTTATTTTCGCTTTTTCGTTTGTTTCTTTCTTTCTTTTTTTTATAATTTTTTTTTAAGGTACCAGATGAGAACGGTGATTTGGAGTTTGTTTTCATTGTAGACTGAATCACAGCAGGGGCTGGCACATATATTTTCTAAGCTTCCTCCCATGACACCTGTGGTATGATATCAGGAAGTTTGACTTGCAGTCTACTAGGGAAGCTGTGTTTTTATCCCGGTGTGATTTGCTTGTCTGTCTGTCTGCAAGACCATGTGCAAATTTACTGCACTGATTTACACCAAACTTGGTGAAGTGGTAGAATTTGGCTTCAACCCGTTAAAGTTTGTAGCAATTCAGGATCCAAGGGCGGATCCAGGGTCCGAGTGATCGTGACTGAGGTCTGTACTTTCCCTACTGCTTTGGCATAGAGATTTGATTGGTCCTCTCAGGCTACCCATCTGACATAGGACACTGAACATCTCCATGGAGGAGCTGCTGCCCCGGACAGTGAACTCCCACAAATGAAATGCTGCTCTAATAAGGATTTAGACTGGGATTTTCACATGGTGCTACTGAGACTGTTGGCAGCTCATTACTTTGTGTGTTTGTGTTTAGAAGTGGAGAAAATTGTCTAGATGATTGAAAGTCTACTATAACAGTGCTATTTATTATTTTTCTTTTGTTTGAATTTGTTGTTGTTGTTTGAATACTACATCATGAAATGATGGTATTTTCATGGTATTACAGTTATGTTAGCTTCATGGGAAAGTGTCTGAGAAAAAAAAAAAAACAAACTAGCTGTCACCAGTCTCAAGGGTCACTCGCTGTCTTCTCGGTCTGAGTGTTTGGCTTGCGTGAGCGCGCACGCACGCATGCATGCACACGCACACACACTCTCTCAGACCATGATCCTTTATCATGTATGCATCCATGCATCTTCACAAAGATAACATATGTATGCACATACAGTTAACAGTTCAATTACTTACACACACACACAAGATACGTACACACACCTACCTTTCTCTCTCTCTCTCTCTCTCTCTCTCTCTCTCAAAAAGTAACGATCTACAAGAATTACTGAAATACTGCCACCAGAAGAACATCCATTCAGCTTTGGATATTAGTGCCATGGATGTCCACAAAGTTTTCTCTTCTCTTAGACAGTTAAAACAGACAGCAACTCGTGGAAACTGGAATTGATGGAATTGACGGGAAAATTCTTAAGCTATCAGCAGTGTGTTATAGCAGAAACTCTCACATATATTTATAATCTCTGCATTGATAAGCATTGCTTTCCTGATGCTTTTAAACAAGCTAAAGTCATACCATTGTACAAATCAGGGAATATGTCTGATCCTTCTAACTATCGACCTATCTCTGTTCTATCAGTTCTTTCCAAACCATTAGAACAACACATAAAAAAGCGTCTTCTTTCTCATGTCAAAAAATTCGATCTACAACACCCTAATCAATCCGGATTTAGAGAGAATCATTCTTGTCAAACAGCTCTTACCAAGATGGTTGATTGATGGCTTTCAAACATAAATAACAAACACTTTTCCGGAGTACTCTTTGTGGATTTTGCTAAAGCTTTCGATGTCATTAATCATGAACTTTTGCTCAGAAAGATAACTATTTATCAACTAACTTCCGACACTCTAAAACTCATTTCATCCTTCCTTTCCAACCGGCAACAATTAGTATTATTAAATGATTGTTATTCTACTTTGATTCCCAATAACTTTGGTGTACCACAAGGCTCGGTGCTTGGTCCACTGCTCTTCTTATTCTATATTAATGGTTTACCATTAACCTTGACTTCTCATTGTGAAATGTTTGCCGATGATACCACTATTGACACTAATAACCAGTGATGTACCGAGGTTGTAGAAGTAATAGGACAGACTGTCCTGAAGGAAAGAAATCAATAGGCCATAATGTCCTGAACCTTGGAAAGCAATAGGACAAATTGACGTAATGGGGAAAAAAAAAAAAATTAACATACCAGGGAATATTTATAACCTTTATATGCAAGAGTTAAAAGAAAATTAAAATAAGATATTTAGTACAAAACAGGCTGAGTTCTTTACTATGTTAACAGAATCGGATTATATGGGAACTACCACACAACATTGAAATGAAAAAGTCATTACGAAACATCGATTCATTCTGCTATAAAACGTGAAGTAAAATCGTAAAGCGTGATTCCTAGCAGAAACAAAAAATGGCGAAACGAAGACATGAGAGTTGTTTCCCTTACCTTGATTCAGGGTAAATCCATACTGTACTTTTTCCAAGTATTTCGATCAGCACCGTCTACTTTTGGTTTTGCCTAAGAATAGCTGTGGCGAGTGAAATAATGTTGAGCATTTCAGTCGAGAATCTGTCTGGAAAATGTAGATTGACGTGTCAGCGAGTGACGTGAAACGATCGGACCGAGGCCGCCAGCGCTACATTTCGATCAGACAATGAGTCCGGGCTGGGGAAACACGATCGGACTTTTCAGTTTTTAATAGGCCATTGGCCGAAGGCCGATGCCTCGGTGCAACACTGCTAATAACTCTAATGTTCAGCAAGTCTACCTTGATATTCAGAAAAATATCAACCTTCTCGTTAAATGGACACAACTCAATCACATGTCTCTGCATCCTCAAAAAATGAAATTCATGTTGATTACAACAAGGCAAAAACGTCAAAATGTAACCGAAAACTTGCCAATCTTTTATATTGGTAACGAAAAAATCAAAGAGGTTTCTAATCACAGAGTCTTAGGAATAGCAATCGACAACAACCTATCTTGGTCGAAACATTTAGAACTTCTTTCCAAAAATCTTGCCGTAAAACTGTATCAGCTCAGGAAAATAAAAAATGTTTTAGATTATCACACCAGAAAATTATTTTTTCAATCTTATATTCAACCAAATATTGACTATGCCTCGACACTAGGATTTAGCTAGCAATAAGTTGCTTAAACCATTGACTAGTATATACAAGAGAGCTGTCAAAATAACAATTGATGAACCCTCACTAGGGCACCCTGATTATGAACGAGCAGGTATCCTTCCATTCAAGACCAAACTATTGTACAATAAAGCGCTCTTTATGCATAAAATACTACACGGCAGTGCTCCTTCCTATTTAATGAATATATTTACTTCTAATGGTCATCGTCATTCACATACAATAAATCTCCCTTTCCCATCAATTAATTTTGCAAATCAAGCCTTGCTTATTCTGGGGGCTGGCTGTGGAATAATATCCCAGAAAAACTAAAAAATGAACCAAACACTAGTAAGTTTAAATCCAGATCTTTTTACGTACTTGATGTATCTGTCTGATCTTACACCACTTTACCCAAAGATGTACCAATAACTGTTCTGTGTAAATGTTTCATTTTCCTTATCAGTTCTTCCTTTTCTTCCATCCCCCCTCCTCTCATTCTTAATTGTCCCCCATCCCACCCCATCCCACTCCCACCCCCACCGTCTCCCACACCTTCTGTCGGTGTTCCCTCTGTGCATAGATTTTGTGTCCTTTTGTATTTTCATATTTAAGAGTGATTTTCCATTATTTTATATTAATAAATATTTTTTTTTCTTTTCCTTTGTTAAATTTCTTTTGGCCCCGGAGGGCTGGATGTAAAAAAGCAGTGATGCTTATTCCATTACCCTCTGAAAATGGAAATTCATTCGTTCGTTCGTTTGTTCTCTCTCTCTCTCTCTCTCTCTCTCTCTCTCTCTCTCTCTCTCTCTTCTCTCTCTCTCTCACATACACACATATACACACACCATTCTGTTACATGCACACACACGCATGAACACACACACACACACACACACACAACACACACCTTAAAAAACACCACATAGAAAGAAGTCATGGCAATATTGATTTTCTCAATTTTTGTTATTATCATGTTGAAAATACAAGGTATTAGCCACGGTACACAAAGACAGTAGCTAATGCCAGGGGGAGGGGGGGGGGGGGGGGGTCTGGTAGAAATGAAAACAGCGAACAGTGCAATGACTTACTCTTCATGGAAAGCAATCCTGGGGTTCTCATGTGCAAATCATTTGTAACCAAAGAAGTCTTTGAAGAACGATGAAGAATAATCATCCCCATGAATGTGAACCGATTCTTTCGTTCTCCCACTCGACAGCGGTGCGGCAGGACCGGATGCGGGGCGGGCGCAACAAGTTCGGTCCCATGTACAAGCGCGACCGGGCCCTGAAGCAGCAGCAGCTGCGCAACCAGCAGCGCCTCATGTCAGAGTGCGAGATGAGCCTTCAGGGGCCAGGGGGTGCCGCTCCTCCAGCCTCGCCGCCCGACATCAAGCCCGACCCGGCGCTGCTGCACTTCAACCTGGGACTGAGTGGGTATGGCGCTGCCAGTATGGCCCCTCATCCAGCCGATCTCTCCTCCATGGCTGCCGCCATGGCGGCGGCCGTTGTGGGGGTCAGCGGGGCCGGAGGGGAGAGTAGGGAGGGGGCATCGTCTGGCAACGCCACCACCACCACCTCTGTTGCTTCCTCTGGAAGCGGGTACATGAACCTGAGCGGCGGGGGCCAGGGCATGCCGGGAGGAAGCGGGGGAAGCCCTGTTCCACTGGAGGAGGGTGGGGCCCTGAACCTCCACACACTCCAGGCCCACCACCACCCCTCTCAGCACCCCCCTGTCAGCACCACTCAACACAACGGTTTCCACCACCCGGCTCACAGCAACAACAACAGCAGCAGCAGCGGAGGCAGCACCACCAACCGCAGTGCCCCCCACCTTCCTCCCCACCACCACAACCACTCCCATCACCACCCTCACCCACCCATGGAGAACAGCTACCTCCTACACCAGGCCCACCAACACTTCGGAGGAGGCAGCGGGATGCACACATACAGCACCGACGCCCGCACCTCGCCTCCCACCCCCATCGCCACCACCCACACTGACAAGGCCTCCTCCTCCTCTCCCCCCTCCACCGCCGCCGCCCAGGGTTTTGGAGGTCCCGAACACCCTCCTCCGCCGCCGCTGGCGATGTTCCGGCCAAGCCTTCCGCCGCTGCTGTGCGAGATCAAGGCCAACCTGCTGGAGGAGGGGGAGATGAAGCAGAAGATGCTGACCTTCCTGGCGGACACCTTGAGGCAGATGGACGGGGTGGTCAGCCACGCGGAACAGCTCCTGCCCGTCATCTGCCGCATGGTGGACCAGCTGCTCTTCCTCATGGTGGAGTGGGCGCGCAACTCTCCCTTCTTCAAGGAGATACGGGTGAGGGTCGCTTGTAGAATGTGAAGTGACGTTGATATGGGCATAGGATCTCTTCACTTTTGTGTGTATGTGTGTGTGCATGTGTGTGTGTATGTGTGTAGGTTTCTGCTTTTCTTTCTGCCATGCGTTTCGACTAATCTGTGTTCCTTTAGGTTGAAGGGCAGGTGCATTTCTTGTAGAAGTAAATGAAATGAGATGGGAGTACAGTCTAGTCAAGTTGGCCTGAAAATGACAAGCCGAAATTTTGGTCAGCTGGAATAGTTTGAAAGGTCTCGGTAGCTGAAATTTAAGAGAAAAATATAGGGAGCCTAAGTTAGTGTCTTTGATGTTCAGGTGTCTGCTTTGTGGTCTGGAGGTTGGCAGGTTCAAACCCACATGGTTTGGTATTATGTCCTTGGGGAGGGGGCACTTAACTGCCATTTTCTCTCTTCACCTATGTCTTGGGAACAGCCTTGCTGGCAGTAAACCAGTGACAGACGTGTGCATCAGTTCCTTGGGATGATATTGAATTCCTGTTCATATTCAGACACCGGATGGAAGCACTGGCCTTGTGTGCTTTCATATCTCCAAAGAGAATCAAGGAGGAACTAAAGATACTACATCTTTAACGGGAGAGTGGATAGTGGAGGCTTAGTTCCATCCTCTCTCACAGTCATGACCAACTGCCATCCCCCAGTGTTCAGCACCTCTTCCCCCCCCCCCCCCCCCCCCCACTAATGGAGCTGGCATGCTTTGGTGGTGGTGGTGGGGAGGGTTAATCTCTTATCTCAAGGTCTGGGTGAAAAGGCCGAAGTCTGTGTTCTTTCTGCAAAGAATAGTTGATGGGCTTGCTTTCTCCCTCACTGTTTTTTTGTTGGTTTTTTTTCTATTGATTATGGGGCTGTTACAGAGATGCACTGGCTTATTTAAGGGTTCTAACGCCCTGACTGCTGATTTAGTTTTGGGGGGCAGTGTGCTTGTACCTCGAAACATTGGACTGGTATTGTGACATCCATGTTGGAAGGTTGAGTGTTTCTGGAATTTTTGGTTGCTGTTGTGTTTGGTTGATTTAACAAATCAAAACACTTCACTGTACAGTGAGCTCTTGCAGTACAGGCCCCCTGTCTTTTAGTTTAACTCATTGACAATGCAATTGTCATTTTGTATTTTAGTCATGTGTTAAACATTGGAGAAAGTGGCCAAATCTAAGAATCTGTAAAGGATTTCAAGGTTTTTTTTATGCTTACTTTTAAAATGTAAACGATTTTTCATGGATGCTACTTGTAAATTGTACCATTTTTTTCAAACAGTGTTGCTACATTTAAATGAAAAAAGTAGCTTAAGACTAGAACAGATTGGTGTGCATGCAAACCTAAAGTTTTTTCTATGCAAAGCTCACATGAATAAGAAGAAATTCTGAGTCCTGCTAGAATGGTAACATATGCACATCACTCGGTTTGCGGAAGTGCACATTGCCACTCAGTTGAACACTTGTCATTCTGCAACAGCTGCTGTTCTGATGTACGCTGCATTCATCTGCCCCTAAAATTGAATCGATTCTCTTTTATAGACCTTCGTACACGGTACGTTCCTCACCCTAAATTATGTCCATTCCCATTTATAGACCCAGTTTTTATCAATTTCTAAACAAATTATTGAGTGGTTCTGCTGTCATTTTATTTTTTTCCGTATAGAATGTGTGTGAGAGTATATCTGCTTGTACTGTTGGTCTGTGTGTGTTTAAAAATTACTTCAATTACCAATTGTTTTTGTTGTTGTTGTAGACTGTTGGTCTGTGTGTGTTTAAAAATTACTTCAATTACCAATTGTTTTTGTTGTTGTTGTAGAATGTCAATCTTGGTAAGATTTTGATCTTTTTGAAATGCATACAGATCTGTATGAAAGTAAGTTGTTTCCAACCACATCACAAGTGTTATGTCAGTAGAAGTATTTACATAGCGTGTGCATGCATGTGTGTTGACGACAGGTGGAAGATCAGATGAAACTTCTGCAGAACAGTTGGAGCCAGATTCTGATCCTGGACTTTGTGTACAGACAAGTGCAGGAGTACTGGGGCTCCGAACTGTTACTGGTAGGTTGTGTGTGTGTGTGTGTGCGCGCGCGCACGCATGTGTGTGTACGTGTGTGTGCGTGTGTGTGTGCGCGCACATGTGTGTGTACGTGTGTGTTCATGTGTGTGTATGTGTGCATGTGTGTGTGTGTGTTGCGTGTGAAGCATGCTTATCACTAGTTCTTTCTTTGATCTGTCATTTAGGTTGGATCATGAAAGGATTTTGAAACATTTTCCAAGTCCACAGTTTAAAGAGGATTAGTTCAAGCACACAGTCACAAGTTTGGATGTGTCAGTTCATGAATCCAGACCCCTTGGTTTAGGACCCACAACTTTTCACTCTCACTGATTATCTGTTTATATTGGTTACGTGTACATGATTTTTTCCTTCACAGTGATTGTTTTTATCATTTTTGAAACCAGTATAGTAAGCTCAAAAAAGACAAATTTGCCAAACAATATTGGTACCCTCATCTTAGCAGTCGGTAAAAGTCTTGTGCAACAAACGTGGCGGCTGACTTTCCAGCCGACAATATCCAAACAGAAATGAAATCAGTGCTGATGACTGTCAATTGTCATTGGTATTTTGTCATCAGAAGATGAAAACTAGTGGTGACAAACAGTAAAGGTGAAAGTTGTTTCAGTTTGTGACAGACGTGTTTGTTTCCTGCTACCAGTGGATCGTAAGAATGTTGCAACCGATGTGGGCATTCAGGGATCTAGACAGCCCTCAGTCTGGTCATGAGCAACAGGGTAGAGGAGTTGTGTATGGTGCTTTATGCTATTTCACCCAGGACTGACTTGAGTTTTTCTGTGGGACATCCATCCTTCACCACACTCTTGTCAGACGTAGACGCTTCCATTGGTGTGTGATGTGAAAGGGTGATTGTTGTGTGTGCAGCCCAATGGTTCTCGGCTGAACTTTGACACCCTGGAGAAGCTCGAGCTGAGGGACGTGCGGGTGCAGCTACTGGAGCTGATCAAGAAGGCCAAGGATCTCAAGCTAGACTACAATGAGTACATGTGCCTTAAGTTCCTCATCCTCCTCAGCACTGGTGAGGCCCTTTGTGGTGTGTTGGTGTGTGTGTGTGTGTGTGTGCATCATGTGGTTCAGCTCTGACCAGTTGTCTGTGTAGTGCGGTGGGCTGCTGGATACAGAGTTCCTGCTGCAGGACTAAGATTTGTGCATGTACATCAACTTTTTTTGTCCTCAAGGGTTGTGAAGTCCTTTTGTCATGCATGTTTAGTTTTGTTTGTGCGGTACATTACGTGGCTTCTTACCTGTACTGAGTGTACCTTTCTGCAGGGTAATGAACAGGGTCATGAATACATGTACATGTGCGCATGATTCGTTCTATGTCAAAAGTATTTTCCCCATACCGTCTGAGAAACTAGGTCATAGTAGGTAGCGGCAGCCAAAATTTGAATTGCAAATTGCATATTTCTGTTTGTGTTTTTTAAATAGAACTTTTAAAGCAAAACAAAGTAAAAAAAAAAATTACTGCTCTATCTTTATTACTTTTTGAGATATCGACATTTTAATATTGCATTTGCCGAACGTTCGCATGTAACAGTGTGACATGGCATCTTTGAAGCCTCCCAGCAAGAACACTGTGCACGTGAGACATAAGATATTATGCATTTGGAGAGTGTGTACCATATACTCTTAGCACACAAATTTACAGGGCTGTCCAAAACAAATTGCCTCTTTTGCTTGTGGTCAAAAATGGCACTTCATGCAATTTCGGAAATGACAAATCGGCACGAGGTGCCATGTTTGGGGACCTACAGATTTTAGAGAATGACATCAAATAGTAATTTCTTTAGATTTTTTGAGTTACCAGTTTGCATAGACTTAGCCTAATTTTTTTCAGCTCAATGGGTCTGTAAATTTTCTGTCTAATGAGGTGTAAATATGCTTAGAAAGGCCAAAACGTACAGTGGCAAATTGGCCGTAGATCGACAAAATTAGGAAAATGGACATAATTCCTGAACTAATACAGATTTTCACTTCAAACTTGGTGGTTGTATTCTAAATGGTATCTTTTGTCTTTTAAATGTTAAATGACAGAAATCAAGCAAAAAAATACCTGCATTATCCATTTTAACCCGTTCGCTGCTTGAAGCTGCTTGAAAATGTTACAAACAAAGGCTTTCCCAGTGCCAGGGAAATCTAATGATTTGGGGGTAATAATTAACAAAAAATTCCAGCTCAGAAACTACAAAAGATATAACAATGAAATATATATGATTTTTGAAGGAAATTGAATGAAGATTTTGAATCTGGGCTTCTTTTGTTTTAATTTTGATAATAAAAAAGTATTTAGACAATTAGATTTGGATAGATTTTTTTGCACGATCAAAAGCATATGTATTTACCACTACATCTTCACATCCAAACAAGAACACAAAGCAAAAAAGTTGAAAATAAAGTTTGTATTGTCACACTACACCTGTAAATGAAAGTAAAACAGTTTAGAAGTCTATCAAGACGCTCACACTCTATGCAGACAGGTCAGTCCACGACCACGCCCCCCTCTCCCACCACGCCCCCTTGCTGGACTTCAACCCTCTCTTTCACTGCTCCTCTTCCCCTACCTTTCCCTCTGCCCTGTGCCGCGCCGCGAGCAGGCCGCGCTCCCCTCTCACGCTGACTACCACGTCACTGACCACTGGCACGCAGTGCAGAGTACACACTAGGCGAGCTCGTTCGACGCTGGCAAACCAGTCAGCTGAACACACATTGAGGTCACACAGCCCGACACAATAACTGACGAATACGGTTGGCAATTCCATCACTATCATCATCTCACCTTCATGCTCGAGTGAGTCGTTGAATAAAAGATTATTGTCTTTGTCAAAAATCATTAGCAGAGCCTGCTCAGCTGTGTAAATACGTTGATTTGGTCGCTGCGCTTGTCGAAGGTTGCGCCGCCATCTTTGCAAGCGAGACGAAGTGCTGGCTGGTCATCCAGTCAGTGATGAGAATAAATGGGCTTTCCCCTCACGTGTGGTCATTTACATATCATTTTAATACTACAGACATATAAGGCTTACTACGCACACTCTATTTAAGTCCGTTGATAGAAATAGTAACGAATGAAAATTCAAGAAAAATGCATGACGTCAGTGGACGGCCCATAGGCACTGGGAAAGCATTTTTAATGCGGCGTCAGCTGACGGCTTAAAGGCACTCTACGGGTTAAATGATGCTTAGGGGACCTAAAATCCACAGACGTCAACAGGAAAATTGCAATGTTTTCCAAACCACTTGTCATATCCCTCTCAAATTTTAACCAGGTATCTAAAATGGTGGTATGCATAATTTAAACTATTGAAAGTCTTCACAGACAAAACTTTTTGCTTATTTAGATCGTCTTAATAATCTACTACCAATACTAGTGTAAAGATCTCAAACCCAAAATCATTATTTTTGAAAATGATGTCAACAGGCTCACCGATAGCTGAACTCACTGAAAAGAAAATTCTTCACAAGTCCTACCTTTCAAATAACACCTTAGGTCACTTACAACAGACATTTCTTGAAAGAAGCAAATCAGAGATGATTTTCAAACAGGAAACGTTTGAAAGCATCATATCTCTGGCTTAGATCATTTGGCCAGTCCACAACAGAAGAGCTCCCAGATGAAGAAGATGGGGCCAGGGTGAGGTTGGAAGCAAACACCACTGAGGAGCTGATAGGATATACATCAAGTGAGTGGGGCCATCGGTACACATGGCGGGCATTGGCACCGCTACCCACAGTCGCCTTGGTCATGAAGTTCACCTCCCCCTGATCCTCACTCAGAGTGTTGTGCACTGCCCCTATGAAGAAGTCATCTTCAAAGTAGACAGCAATGAGCTCTTCTGGCTGCCTGAATTGATATTTGAACTGCTCAAAGTTGTGTGCTGTCTGCTCTTCTTTATTATGATCCTCATCAGAGTTGGGATGATCTTCACTCTGATCAGAGTCATCCTCAGAAGAATCTGATATTTCTCTGCGTGGACGCTTGTTCGGCTGAACTTCTGGCTGGATTGCTGAAAGGAAAATTTCAAGCATTTGACTTCCATTGTTATTTTGCATGCTTCTCAGATGCGTGCACCTGTGTCAGTGTGGGGGAAAAAAAGAAAGGAGGGGAGGAAGAGGTGTTTGTGAGCTTCAGTGTGTGTGTGTGTAGTGTGTGTGTGTGCGCGTGCAAGGGGGGGGTGTGTGTGTGTGTGTGTGTGCGTAAGTGTGCGTTTGTGTGTGTGTGTGTGTGTGCAAGTGTGTGTTTGCGTGTCTGTGTGTGTGTGTGTGCGTGTGCACCTATATCATGTGACTGAGTGTGTTTTCAAGACATTATAGACATTTGCTATATAACCTTTTTACAATGTTGAAGTGAATGAGATTTTCTGGAGGATAATCTAAATGATCACAATTTAACACGGAACATTTCTTTAGTACTTTTCTCACCATACATTTATATAAATACTAGAAAGCTCAAAGCGCTGAAGTACCTTAACAATAGCAACAAGAAAAGCAAACTAAAACACTCATTCACTCACACACACAATCGATCATGTATTTTTTTAATGCAGTCTTTTTTCATAAAATGTATGTTCTTTTCGTGACTGTGTTGTATAAGTGGGAGAGGGAGGGGGGGAGAGAGAGAGAGAGAATAAACGGAATGATGTGGTGGGCTCATCATACACGTGAGAAAAATCCAACAAATACTACTGCTCCTTCTTCAATACTATTACAAAATACACATTCGATGACAGAAATCAACAGACCATTGCATGAAAACAAAAAAATAAACAATCACTATGCGCATTAACTTCGAAGAAAAACGCACGAACACGGCCGCGCAAGATCGACCAGATCGTTTTGTTACTTGTGACCAAAATCATTCCACTTCCGGTAATCGATACTGTCAAATAATTTAATAAAATATGCCCCAAACTTTTATTATATAAAACATAACACATACGATTCGACAATGTGCAATCTTGAAATGATATTTAGTTAATGTTTAGGTAAAATGAGCCTTCCGATAAAATTAAATCAACTTCGATAGGAAGACAACAAGAGTACAGCACGTGTTTTTCCTAACACTTTCACTTGATCACTTCTGATTCAAAACTAACCATAATCTGGTCATTCTAAACCGATCATTTATTTGAAAGATGTGCTCAAATAATCGATCTGCCATTATCACAAATAAAACTTACCATAGAGATCCTGAACACGGACGTCCCATTCATTCGAAGCGATGTGTCGTTCCGACGCACTTGCCATGTTGGTCGCCATTGTGATTGCATTGTTGTGACTCGCGAATTTCCACACACTCGCTTTTCCCGGCTTGCGATTGGTGGATATTGCACGGACAGAGCTAATTTGCATACTGCTGTGTAGGACTTGAAATCCTCTTTCCAGCGCACCCTAAGATGATATATCTTTATTCAGTATTTTTTGGAGATAAAGTAGTTTAAAGTTTACCCAATTTTTCAACTCGTTTTCTCAAATTACTACTGGACTTTAATTATTTTGAAACTTATACTGTTTTAAAGAGGAATCTTTCATCTTTATTATGAAACTATTTTTAGATCACTCTGTCCAGCATGTGTAAAGCGAGTCGAGATTTTCCAACACGTACCAACTTCGGGTTCGGCAGGACATCGGCAGTTTCGCTGACGGCGAAGCTGACTTTTCTTTTCAGGGGGTATTTTCATTTAGATTTTCTCTCTCTCATGCATTCATGACAAAAATGAAAATACATGAGAATAAAAGTAGATAAATAAAGGTTTATTCAGAATCAAAAAGCATCATTATAGATACAGTATTACACCAGTACTGCCTGATTGAAGTTGGCCTATTTTCACCTAAAATCAGCCTTTCCCTCACTGCTGACAGAGGCGTGCCGCTACCTAGTCATAGAGTGTTTACTGGAAGGGGGGGGGGGGGGGGTTGTATGATCAAAATAACAAATAGGAAGATATTTGAAGTTTGTTTGTGTGGGTGCAGTGCAGGCTGTTCTGCATAATAACAAAAGAGCTGTAGTGTCAAATTCAATATATATACCATCACAACATCGTGATTTTTTTTAAAGTATGATCCTCATGTATCCTTTATGAGGCCAGCATTGTTACGACGATGTTGGCATTAAATGTGTATACTGGCATGGTGTAAGCTGAACAACAAACACCTCAGATACAACTGACCTTGGTACACTGATTACTGTTGTGGATTTTAAACTAGGGGGTGGTGAATTCAGTTCTTATCAGAGCCATTTATTTGGTGGGGGGGGGGGGGGGGGGGGGGGGGTTGCCCCAATTGGCTTCTTCTCGGAGTGAAGTTTGCTGCAGGGTCAGGTGGAACAGCTCTTAACCTGTGACAGTGTAGAGTTTCACCTGCTAACTGGATACGTTTCTGAGAGTGTTGTCCTGATCAGTGTAGCAGGTGTTTGTGTTGTGTCGCTCAGGCCAGGCTGATACAAGTATATACATAATGACAGGGCAATTAGTGTTTGAATTGGGAACGAAAGTAAGTGGCTTCCTGCATGTGTTTTGCATCGCACGCTATTGGGAGGAAGGGGTGTGTGTACATTTCTTGGCAGTGTTGTGGATATTTGCACAGCGCTTTGCATCATATACAAATTGGGAGGAGGGGGGGGGCTGGGAGTATATTATGTCTTTGCTAATGTCCTGGATATTTGCACAGGGTTTTGCAGCATGTAGATAAAGGGGAGGGAGGTATATGTTTTGGCAGTGGGCTGAATATTTGCATAGGGCGTTGCAACATCTACAAATGGGGTTATTCATTTAGTGAAAGTCTAGATCCTCTATTGTAAAAGTGGTGTAGAGTGTGAACATATACAGAAACCAATCAAAGATCGGATAACAAGAAATATTCATCAGTGGTGGTCTCACCAATGCTGTATGAAAAATCAAACTGCTTTGACAAGGGTATTCATGAGTGAAGGTGCTTTTCATTAAATACTTGTGGACTTTTCAATGTTCTTCGAGACAGTTGATACGAGCATTGCAGGTTACTTTCTATGAGAAATGATGAGTGGTGTCTGCTAGCATACTTTACTCATAGAACGAAGTAAAGTTTTCTTTTTGTGCGTGGAATAAAGACAAATTTGATATGAATTTCCCATCCCTGTCAAATGCATTTTAGATTGTATGAAAAAAGAAAGGGGGGGGGTGGGGGGGGTGGGGGGGGGTGCGTAGGTAAGAATTGTTTGTATATGACAGTTTGAAAACCCCCTTGTTTCGGTTTGATTGGAAACTTGTTAACGTCTTCTTTAGTGATGTTATGGCTTTTGCCTTCATGGTCATGGTCCTTTGCTTGTGGCTTGTCTGCAGACATTTCAGGACTGGAAAACCGGCAGTTTGTGGAGGAGAGCCAGGAGAAGGTGAACTCTGCTCTGCAAACGTACTGCAAGGATTTCTACCCCACCATGCATGACAAGTTCAGCCAGATCCTCCTGCGCCTGCCCGAGGTCCGCGTCATCAGCATGCAGATGGAGAACTTCCTCTACTACAAGCACCTCAACCACCAGGTCCCTGACCAAACCCTGCTCACCGAGATGCTGCACTCGCGTAGAAAATGAGCCAGCAGCAGACAGGCGGGTAGGGGGATTGAAGTTTTGATCGCTTTTGCAAGGAATTCTTCAACTCTTGGGTTTTTGTGGGGTGTGGCGAGGAGCTTTTTGGCCTTTGAGGGAGGAGGCTAGTACCGGAAGGAGCAGAGGTTGGCTAGGCCAGGCAATGAAAGCATCACACACTTGCCAAAAACGCAGCCCACCTTGGGGCACTGTGCAGCAACATTGACGAATATCAGCACATGGCACACGTTGCATTAAAAAAAAAAAAAAAAAAAAATTAAATTGAGGTCAGCAGGCTGTTGAAAACCTGTGAGAAAATGTCAGTTTGGCCGCCGGAGATGGAACATGTGTTCAACGGAAAGGGTTTGAAACTGCAAAGCGAGTTTTTTTTGTGAGGAGACAAGAGGGTGGGGAGAGTGGGGAAAGCCACAAGGCCGTTTCTGCTAGGAGACAGAACCTGCGACTGAGAGAATGTGAATGGGTGATCTGGCAAGGTTGACGGCCAGTTCTTCACTGGTGAGAAAGGTGCTGTGAATAAGGGAAGGAAGCAGTTTACAGAGAAACGCCGTTTCTTCACTGATCCAGTGGGCACTGAGATGTGATGAACAGTCGGTGGTGACAAGAGATGCCTGAGAGGGGCCGTTGGTTGGGCCGTGGTTGACCAGGGAGCTGTGCGAATTTTCATGGACCATAGACAGTCTGGCCTGTTGGGATCGCCAGTGTTTGCTTGCAGCCATGGTGATTTCATTTTGTTTGACAGCAAGAGGTTTGCTGAGGCGTTCTGTGATGAAGGACTAAAAGTGCCAAGGTTTGAGGACGGTGTGGCAACTGGCACTCCAGGGGAGGGGGGGTGGGGAGGGGGGAGGTGGAGAGAGAGAGGGGCTGGAGGAGAGAGGAGGGGGGAGGGGGGTAGAGAGAGAAAAGAGGAGGGAAAGGGGGGAGGGAGGGGTGTTGCATCCATTTTTTTCAAATTGAGTTATTCTCTGATCTGAGAACGGACAGGATGCTGATAGGAATGGCGTACCGCCTGCCATGGTTGAGCGTTGGCTGCACTGTCGCCTGCCCTTGACAGTGAAGGGCGCTGACGGCAGCAGTCAGCTGAACTGTCGTCTTGCCCTTCACCTTGATAATGGCACTGACGGCCAGCAACGTTGTCGTCGACACGTGGCCATAGTCAAAAGAGGTGTCATCTGGGCAGGCAGTTCCTAAATGAATGTGATGATGATATCTTTCCTCTCTTTTTTTCTTTTTTTTTTTGTAAATTTTTTGTCCCCTTATTTTGGAAATTTCAACCTGCAGTGTTATCTTTTGAGTGAAAAGGAAGGCTTTTTTTTTTTTTTTTTGGTAAGAGTACCAAACAAAACGTGGGTTAAGTTTTTACTGTTAGAGCTGGAAGTTTCAATTTTGCAGTCATCAGTTCACGAACATGCATGTATGCAAACACACATATTACACCAAACACACAATTAAATTACAAACGCAGAGAGTATTAGAAGTGACTTGTGAACATGTGGATTTTTTTCCCTTTTTTTTTTTTTTTTTTTCTTTTTAGGGTTTTTTGTTTTCTGGTTTTTTTTTGTACACGTGTGTATCATGAGCAGGAAGGGACACATAAACTTTGTTTAAAACCACATTTTGATGTGTTTCGTACACAAGAACTTCGCTTTATCATAATGACAAAGTGTTTGTTACGCAAAGGCTTTTCACATTTTTGTGGTGCACCCCATGTTGGACAGTGTTTTCTTTCTCTCCCTCTTTTTTTTTTTTTTTCTCTCTTTTTTTGCCCTTCTCTCTGTAGGGGCTGTTTTCTCTAGAAGAATTGGGACAGGCAATTCATGGACTTGTCAGTCAGCTGCACAAACAACATGTTTGGGGGGTACCTAAAGACTTGTTTGGTGCTCATGTGTGGATACCTAAGGACAGTTTTGGTGCACATGAACTCGGGAGAAGTGGCGGCGTTGTGAACGATATCAAAACTAGTAGTCATCGCACCGAGGTGCCTGCATCATCACACGTTTCGTGAACACCTTTATTATACACTGGTTGGCCTAGGCCTTGACGTTGGCCATATCTTTTGCAGGGATTTATGAACTGTACATTTTACCTAACTACATGTGTCTGTGGAAAGGAACTTTGTGTTGATGATGACATTTCTTGTTTGTTTTGGTTTCCCTCCCTACCTCCCCCCTCTCCCCCCCAATGAAATATTGAACACTTTTTTTTTTTCATAGATGTATAATATTTATGTATTAATCTGTTTTGTGAATGAGTCTTGGCACACTTGTACAGATGTTAGAGAAGGGGGAAATGGGGGGGGGGGGGGGGGGGGTGAAGATAGAAAACAGAGAGGATATTTTTTTTTTAATTAAAAACTGTGATGTTGATGAAGTTAAACATAGGCTTTGCTTGAAAGAGGTCATTGACCGGAGCAGCTGCAGTACGTTTCTGAAAGTTTGAGAAGTTATGGAAAATGATTTCAGTTGAAGATTCCGGAAATGATATATACGCCTTCTTTATCCAGTTGGAGATAGTTTCCCCCCTTTTTTTTTTTGTCTTCAAGATAAATTTTGTGTGTGTCTGCTATACTTTTGCAAAGTATTATGGGGACAGTGAAGTCATTGAAAGCATTGAACATGGACCCGCTCCGTGACTGCTCATGTATACATGAGATGCAGGTCACCTTTGATTTTTTTTTTTTTTTTTTTTTTTTTTTTTTAAGAGGAAGAAGGGTGGGCGGCTGGGAGGCGTAGTGCCAAAGTTGAGGGCATGTACGATCAAATTTTGGATTGTGATAAATTTGATTTTAATAGTGTACTCTTCTTAATAACGTAACTGTGGAAAGACACCAGTTGTACAGGCTGTGTTTTAATTTTCTTTTCTTTTTTAAATGGAAGTATTACATGCTGTCAGTTGAAAGCTTATTGAGGGCATCTGAAAACTTTTGGAAAAAATTCTCAAGAAAGTTTCTGGAATTAGTCAGTTCTGTGACAGACTGTGCCTCAATCTTTGTATGACTTGAGAGTGGTTAGCAATATTAAAACATAGACTTCAGACATGTTTTTAAGAATATGTTGAAAAAATGAAATAAGAAAGCAGGAAAAATACCAACCAAAAGTATTTGAAACTGACCTAATGTTGTTGTCAGATCCATCGTAGGTTAGAGGATCATAAACCACAAACGGAATGAAAACATCGTGTTGAAAAAAAACAAACTTGACAAGACATTGTTGACTGATAATTGTACCTATGGATTGGTAACTTCAGTGTGTTGAGTGCTGGACCTGACTGATTAATTCTTATATATATGAAATGCCATTTTTTTACATGTTCACACCAAAACGTACGATTAGCACTGAGGTTTGGCTCAAAGGAAGGAAAGAGGAGGGAAAAAAAAGGCTGGTGAGCAGAAATTCTCAGTCGAAGGGCACACACAGTACTGGGCATCAGACGAGAAACTCTTGAATGTAGTTACTGTAAGGCCCACTTCAGCTATGCTCTTTTTGGTCGATTCCACAGAGTCCGCCTTTTAAGTACCTGTTGAAAGTACATAAATTAAAAGAAAAAAAAAACTGTCAAAAGTCTTTTTTTTTTGTAGAAAAGAACACCAGCAGCATTTTTGAGGGTATTTAAGTGGGACATCTCACAAGTGTCTTTTTTTTTTTTCTGAACATTATTGTCTTTGTTCATACCACATTTACCTCCTGATTAAGATTCGCTCCCTTAGCTTGAAAGACCACCAGTTCATTAGAATTTGTAGAGAAAGCTGTTTCAGCCCTAATGATGGACGGCTGAACTATGAAACATGACATGACTTGAAAGAGTGTTTCTGGAGATTCCTGTGTCACTGGGAAAGACATTGTACTGATAACGTTTTTGTCCAGTTCCCTTTCAGCATTGGTGGCATTTGCTCAGGTTTTTCTTGGAAGCGAGTAGATAGGCGTAGATGATGTCCCTTTTCTGGTCACTTTTTGTAACTTAGTTGAAAGTAGAGAATTGACTCCATGTGTGTGTGGACTTCAGATCGTACCTGCTCATTTTTACATCATGTTCACCAAATCAAAGCTTTTTGCATGTCTGTTTTCTCTCTCTCTCTCTCTCTCTCTCTCTCTCTCTCTCTCTCTTTCTCCTCTCACCCACTTTCCGTTCCTTTGGTTTGAGCTGGCAGACTCACTTTGAAGATATCACAGATGAAAATCATGAGACACCACAAGCAGTTTTTTTTTTGGTTTTTTTTTTACTTGTAGTGAATTGCATTATGGGAATTTTTGAACATCTGTTAAAAGAATGAAGTGTCTGATCTTTGTGACGGTGTAGGAATTGTGATGCCGAAGTTACTCCAGCTGTTGGCCTGGAATAGTAATCACCTGGAAGTATTGTTCAGCCCCGATTTTGTTTGCCTCTAACTTTTCTCAGTTTACTCAGTTATTCCTTCATGCCTGTGACGTGAACATGCTTCCTTGCCAGCGTCACAAAGAGAAGGGGAATTAATTCTAGGCTGCCACATTCCTTGCATGTATACTTAGCTGGCGAAGTACACATAGCAGATTTGCAGATGTGTGAAAAGCAAAAAAAAAGAAAGCATGCACACAATAAAAGGTGACACATGCGTGCATGCGCATGCGCGCGCACACACACACGCCAGCAGCTGACAAAATCATTCTTTTCAGTGGACTTCAGGCTGTATGCTTCAGGTCCCTTGCCCACCCAAAAGAGCTCACCACAGATTGGAGCAGTTCCACACGTGCTTATTGATGTGTGAGGTTCAGTAAATTTTGTCACACTTTAGGCTTAGACCAAAGAGGTGTTCAATCAAAAAAGAAAGAAAAGAAGAAGGAAAAAAAAAGTGCAGAACAGAGACATACTTCTTTGAAATTCTCCAACAGAGGAGTTTGATGATGATTTGATTGACAAATAACAGCCACAAATGTGAAACAGTTCATGTGTTTTGAGAAGAGGAGATTCTTGTTTTCTGGCCAAAGTCCATAATGTATTCAGTTTCTGGAAGCAGTGCACCCTGACGCCCCACTTCCACCTAGATCTCTGTGAGGGGCTCTGCCCCCCCGGCTCCCCTAGGCAATGTCGCTCTTTGTCATATTACCCCCAAATGCATTTTCAGGGCAAGATACTTTTTCTCCAGCACCGTGTCTGCTTCAGAGTTGTGCATAGTGGGTCAGGTCTTGTAACGTCCTTAGGTTTGGTTGAAAGTCTTTGTGTGTGAAAGCTAGTCCATGTACAGCATTGCAAGTGCCTGAATGTGCTGATTTGGGATAAGAAACATGTAATTTGCTTGACCTGGCTGTGAAAAAATATCAGCCTGAAAAGCATAGCAGATGGAACGATTGCTTTGAAAGAAGAGAAGGGGAATGTAAAGTGGAATCAAGATGTGTCAGGTGCCATCACTTGCAATGAAGGGACTTTGAAATGAAATCATTGACTTGAGCTGAAAATGAAATTGCCTTGGATTTGGAAAATTGTAGAAGTTACACGAGGTAGATGTGCACAGGCTCATCAACATTTGTTCTAGAGAGGTCGCTGTTCCGCTCCTCACAAGAGAACGGGGATTTCTTGGCTGTAAATCCAGCTCTGGCTACACTGTGCACATAGAAGGGGGACAAAAGTCTGTCAAGACACTGGGGATTCAGAATAACCCAAATTCACAGACAATGACAGATTCACAATAACCTCAGACCACAAAATCAAAAACGAGTTTATATTGAAATAGCAATGATCAAGAAAAGGGAAAAAAAAAAGGAGAAGGTGAATTGTGTTATGCGAGTAGTTTCATTGTAGATCAGTTTCTCTCACATGCTTGTGGACAACCTCCAAAATTCAAACCACAACAGGAGATATTTGGAGAAGGTGTTATAAATGACTTTTCGGCTGGAAGCATATATTTCCCCAAACTCCTAGTGCATTCCTACTCAGTGCTTCAAAATGAGTTTGACGAAAGTGGTATCTGCCACAAAATGTTTCAACTTGGGTTTGCAGTTCACTTTTGATACTGAAATTAATGCAGGCCAGCTTCCGATGGCTTTGAGGGGGGGGGGGGGGGGGGAGGACTGTCCACTGCAAGTAAGTATCCACAGAACAGCAGAGCTGGAATTCATGTTGAACTGAAACTGTACCGGGAATTTGACACCTTGGCTTGAACGCATAATGAATATATGCATGTAGTGTCAGGATCCACCCAAGCGAAGTTGTCCGGCTGTAAGCTCACTATCAGTTCAGTTGTAATGTGTGAAAACAAGAAATATCTCGGAATTAGAGCTATTAAATGGTAGGATTTCCATATTTGTTTTTCCTCCACCTTAAGACTTCCAGGTAAAAATGCATTCACGCAAAACCTTCTCAGAATTGTCATGTGCCATCATTAAGTAGATGATAATTATTACTATTAGAAACTGAAAACGCACTATGGTTAGGAATTGTGTCTGTGTGTGTCTTTTACTTTATTTTTTTTGGCATTACCTCCTTTGTAAATTCATGTGCTGGCTGAAATTTGTGTGTGTGTCCGTTTTGTGCAAGGAAATATCTGCATGGTTGACGGATTATGATGTTATCAGAAAGATTGTGAAAATGAAATGGAAATGGAGTTTAGGAGCGAGTGTGAACTGCTTAACATGACTATCAACCATATCACATCGCCTGCCTCTCTTCAAACTGTTCAGCGCACCTTTCTGTTGTCCACAGGAATCATAATTACACAGCAGCTTTGTGTCCTTTATATAAATGTACAAAGACTGTGAGTGTCAATTTATGTGGTAAATTGTATGCTGACGCACATCGGTTTGATTGCATTTTCATGGGTAGTTTCTATACAGGAGAGGGCCTTAGTTTGAAATTGTTACTGAAGAATTCAGGTCGATGTTGTTCCCAGTCGACGGATTGAGACAAGTTAAAAGTATGTGAAGAGTTTGTGTCCTTTTGACGTAAAAATCAGCCTTGAAGAGGCTGTGTGTTGTGGTCTGGGTGATAACGACCCTGAAATGAAAGAAGAATGTTTTTTTATGTTGTGTGTTCTTAACCCATTGGCGATGTGTTCAAGCTGAAACTTTGGCACCCCACAAACAAGCAGGCTTTAGCAGAATGTTAAATTAAGATTTTTTTTCTGTGTAATGGAGATTACACCAGCCATTAGATTGACCATTTCACTATATATATGCAACTTTTTTCCAGTATATGGAAAACAGTTTAGGAGAGGGGAGGGGGTTGCCTCTCGGCTTGTATAAAAACATATCGGAGACAGCTTTGTCTTCAATTTCTAATGATGTGACAGAACAAAGTTAATGGCCATTTCAAGAGGGGATTAAATTTGTGAAAGGTGGACGATCCAGTACAGTACATTAACAAGGGAACATTACCTTGAGGGAAAAATGGTCTATTTCTTCCAAGTGCATTTGCTGATGGACAGTAGAAACATTTTAAGTTAAGCTCATAAGTGTCATACTTTCTTTTTTCTTTCAGAGTTTAATGACAGAATTGAGACATATTTCAGAAATTTACAAGTATCTCTCAAGAAAAATCTGCGAGGACATTTTGAAAGTAGACATGATGAAGCTTTTAGGGCACGTATAGATTGTATGTTTTGGTTATTTTGTGTAACTCTACTGAATGTTTAAAACATGGCCAAATGGTCACATCATGAAGCAGCTATGAGTTTTTTTTTGCATCACCATTTAGTTAATGAGAAGAAGGAAGTTTTGAGGGAGTTACTTTTCAATGGTGATCTTGGGTTGTGTAATGTCTTTTTTTTTTTTTTTTTTTTTTTTAAAAGACAAGGAATTAGTTTGAGGATTAACTTCTCATAGACGTTTGTGACCTGTTTGTGTCATTTGCTTCAACAGATTTGTTTTTTGATAGTCTGTATTTGTTTCAAATTTACTTTGTATGAAATATACACATTGGAGACATATTGTCTCTGAACACGTATAACATGAAATAGTCATCAGCGTGAATTCGAATGTTTCGCAGTCGCAAGACTGCTATTAATGTGCATTTCATTAGATCAACTGGGTTGGAAGTGGATTGATATTGAAGAATTGCCTTTTGATTAGAGCTATTCTTGTGTGCATGCATTTGCGCATATTTTTGGGGAGAGGGCGGGCATATGCGTATTTTGGTATATGTGTTTCTGATGTGTGTACTTTGGTAAGCCTGCATCGGGTACATGTGTGTGTGTGGGTATGCATGTTCAGTCATACTTTTTTTTCTCTCTCTCTCTCTGTTTATCAAATTTGACATGAAAGCTGTTTTGCCCCTTTTCACTCGCGCACATTTTTGAAAAATGAAAATAAGTCTGTAGACGGTTTTGCTTATTGAACACTGCATGAAATCATCGTCTACAATATATCACATGGATGTTTAGTTCTGTGTTGGCAAAAAAACACTGGCCGACTATGTTTTTATGTCGACTATGAGATGTTCGTAGGATGTTGACTCCAGATTTGACTTCTAATGGTACAGTCTGTGTATGAAGGAATAGTAAAAGTCTCTGTTTGGGGGGATGGGGGGGGGGGGGGGATTTTTTTCATTTCCTTTGTTCATATGAACATGTACAAAGTTTTCACATTGAGCATCATGGGTTGGTTTGCCAATTTCTTAATCGATTCATCCGTGTTATATCAAGATTTGCTCATGAAACCTTCCCTTTTTTTTTTTTTTTAGTTCTTGCACACAGCCATTTTTTTCTTTTTTGTTGTTTTGGTGTGTGGTTTAAAGAGAGTAAGAGGAAAAGAAAGTCGCCGAGAAATATCGAAGATAGAGAGGGGCTGGAATTTGTGTACGTTTCCTTCCAGTTATATTTTAACATGCAACGCAAGGTCCGGCAGGCATCCAGCCAGTCTATCCAGAATGTCAGATAATCGTGTTTATTGACTCGCAGTGCTCCCCCACTCCCTCCCCTAGCCCCTCTCTTCTCTAACAAAAAGCTTTTAAATATTAACACCTTTTCTCACATGATAGCATCGGTTTTTAGAAACAGGAACAGCTTGTCTGATTTATTGGGCATGACACTTTGACAGCATCAGTTTTAGAAATTGGGATTTGGAGTAGGAACAATTAGGTATGATGCTATCAATTTTAGAACCTGGAGTATCTGTTGGAGGTATTGGGCATGAAACTGAAAGCATCCATTCTTGAAGCTGGAATAGAAGTTGGAATTATTGGGTATTGTTGCATCAGTTTTAAAATCTTGGTTTACAGTTGGAATTAATTAATTAGTATGGTAGCATCAGTTGTTTTTTTTTAAATAATAGAAAACCTGTTGGAATTATTGGGTATGACAGCATTGACTATTGGAAATACTAATAGCTGTTCGTGATATTGGTATCATATGCATTTTAAAAAGTGGAATAGTTGTTGGGACTATCAGGCATGATAGCTTCTGTTTTAGAAACTGGATTCGCAGTTGGAGTTATTGGATATTTAGCATCAGTTCTGAAAACTTGATTCATGGTTGGAGTTGCCGTCAGTTTGAAACACTGGTATAGCAGTTGGAAAGGTCGGGTATGAAAGCGTTGTTTTTTTGTTTGTTTTTTAAACTGAATAGCAGTAAAGTTATGTGGTATGGCAGCATCCATTTTAGGAACTGGAATAGCTGTTGGGTCTGAAAGTATCAATGTCGGAGACTGATGTAGTATCGGTAGATTTTAGAGCATGGAGCAGCAGCTGAAAGTATGGATGCTGATAGCATCTTCTGCATTTTCTCCTTCAGTTAGAACTTAGCAGTTCTCCATCGTTGATACTTTTTGCATACGTGGGTTTCGTTTCACTGTTAAGACATCACCCCTGAAGACCAACTGTGGCAACCTTAACAGATAGGTTTGAATTTTTTTTTTTTTTATGTTCAGCAATTCCACTGGCACACTATTGCCTACACATCTGTGAAGGATGATGTAATGTGCAGGGGGTTTTTTTTTTGTTTGTTTTTTTTTGCCCCCGATTTTAATGTCACAGTAGTTGCATAGCTACTGGCAGTCAGAGCGACTCTGAAGCCACTTCGCATCATGAGCTTGTTGTGATAGTTTTTTTGTTCGTGTGTGTATTTTCTTGTAGGTTTCCTCTCGTATTTGAACAATGCATAGAACAATTAATTTGTGGTATAATCTTTTACTGTGGTGCAGAACTTAAAAGCAATGAGATGGGGGGTTCAAAAGCTACAGACTGGAAAATCTGGTACCCTGTAGTAGCACTGCTGCACAGCTGGTTTTCAGCTACTTGCAGCTTGGGTATAGACGGCAATGAAAAGTATTCACTTACGGAACCTCAGTGTAATCACATCAAGAAAACTAGGAGAAGGCTGGAATGGGGATGTTGACCCCAAAGACAAAACCTTCTTCTGTTACCTTGCTGTCTTAATCAGGGTTATGGCTCTAGGCCTTGGATCAACAGGACTACTTTATCAATGAGGCCAACACACACACACCGTCACACACGCACACTGTCACACACGCACACACACTGTCTCTTTCACACACACACATACAACCACACATACACACTGTCTCACACACACACACACACACACACACACACGCAGTCTCTCTCTCTCTCTCTCTCACACACACACACACACTCCCTCCCACCCCCACCCCATGATGGCATCAATTGAGAGTTTCAGTCCAACCAAAATGGGACAGTGTAAAATCAAACACAACAGGCAGTTCTGTGTACATTTATGAAAGCTTTGTCAGGTGTTACAACACCAGTCAGCATCAGTTAAATGCCCAGGTAAATGGTACCAAAGTGGCCAGTCTAGAATCAAACTCAAGAGGGCAGGTTTTGGGGTTTTTTTTTATTGTACATTTATAAAAACTACTCGGGTGTGGTAATTTACCAGTTGAAAAGTGGTAGGAAAGAGTATGATAAAGTGCTTGAAGGTGATGATTTGGCATGAGATGGTGGAAATAGACGGTATGCTTTGTGTGTGTGTATATGCGTTTTTAATTTGATAGTTTTACACATTTTGTGAGCATTTGAAAACCGTGGTGTTGAATGTTTGTATATTTTGCTAAATTGTGGTACAGTTGTTTTTTTTTCAAACTTGTGTCTCCTCTTTCATGCTCACAAACTGTGTCAGACCCCCCTTTCTCTCTTTTTGTATCTCGTACAGAACTGTGATTTTGATGTACTATTTGGGGAAAAGAAAAAAAAAATGTTAATGAAGCAAGTTAATAAACAAATGAGAGGGTGGATAGAGAAGCACATCAGTCGAATCAATGGACACTGTTTTCGTTTTACTTCGGGCTGCAGCTATAATGTTGAGCCGTGACTTTTGTGTACGATTACTACATTGGATAGAGCCACGCTGGCCTGACATAAACAGTTTAGACAGATGTTGGATGTTCAAGGATGGAAACGTGTCCCATGTTTGCCACTATGATTGTTTTTTTTTTTTTTTTTCTTTTTGTGCATTGTGGGATGGCTACAGACATGTATGCTCATGGACTTTTCTTTCAAAAAAAAAAAAAATTGTCATCACACTCAGATATTTGAGTGGGGTACCCATGTGAACCGACATCCGCGTATGTGTGTTTAGAGACATGTCGGAGGTCGATGACCCGGGAGGTGTACAGTAAGGGTCGGAATGTTGCATTCATGCTTTCACAGGTTTAACCTGTCCACACAAAAAATAAATGATTGTGGGTCGGAGCTCGGTCATGTGCATGGGGTCACAGCTCTAAACTGTCCACTGTCTTGGATCATGGACAGGATTTTTGGGTGTGTGTGTTTTTTGTTTGTTTTTGTTTTTTTCTATTCATCAGGGACTTGTCGGATGTTGGATCAGGGACATTTGTCAGATGGGGGGTGTAGTCACGGGGTATTAAAACAGCAGCCTGTGTACTGTGCCTGGGGGGGGGGAGGGGGGAGTGTCTCTCTAAGGAAATACATCTTTGATGAATATTGATTATGACTTGCCGCTTTTCTTTCCTGGGTGCCTTTTTCCTGTCTTTGGTGAGCGTGTTTATCTGTGTATGCATGACAATATTGTGTATGCATGCGTGTGTGTCTTGTGTGCTCGCATACCTCTGGACTGATGCATGCTTGTGTGTAAATACATGTGACCGCATGCACTTTCTTTTGTACACAGTTTAACGGATTTCAGTACAGCTCTGATAAAAGGATTCGGGTCATTTTTGAGTGTTGACCTTGATTCAAGGTCGCAGAATCAAGAAATCGGCCCAGAAATTGAGTTACATTTTTCTCTCTGCGCAGCCGAAGGCCTTAGTGTGGGGCGGTGTTCGTAGTCAACATAATACTGACATCATGGTACTGGAAAGCTGAAATGGCATTTCTGTTAAAAAATTTTAAAAAAGACAAAAACAAACAAACAAACAAGCGAACAAAATAAAATACGTGTGAGAATCTCCGAAACCTGAAGTCCATCAGTTCCTTGGAGAGAGAAAAGCAGAAGAGAATGCGGCAAGAAGTCGCAGTGTTCAGTATGGAGATCCCACCCCCACCCCCACCTATCCCCAACTCCTTCCCAAGTAAAGTTCCATTGATTCTGATCAGAACCTGGATTCTGGATTCCTTACACAATCTGAAATACGAGTCCTAAGTCCTGTTAGGTCCAAACACTCACAGAACTGTGCATATGTATTTATGATTATCATTATGAATACTTAAGCGCCTGTCCTCAGCTAGAGACCAAGCTCTAAGCGCTTTACAATCCACACTCGTTTACACAACGGGCTGCCAACCTGGGCAGTGCCGACTGAAGAGCTGCCAGATGGCGCTTCATTCAGTCGTTTCCTGTGTCATCCAGTCCATATCGTCCAATATCGTTCACTCGATTTCCTTTCTTCCTCCATTCTTGCCATATCCATTTCTGTGGGCAATGAAAACTGTGGCATGAAATTTTCAAGGAAATGCAACAAAAATGCGAGAGGAATAGTTTTTTTTGGGGGGGGGGGAGGGAAACAACCTCTGCACACCTACTCATCCCTCGGTAAATGGTAACTGGACATGTTAACTAACCTTTCCTCCCTGCATGTTAGCTAAACTTTCTTCCATTATTCGCCCGGAACCTTTTCAACATTGTCCCTGAAAAGACGCTTTGTGGTTGACTGTGCTATGATAATATGTGTGTCATTTCTTCGTCATAGAGACTGCCATACTTAAATCTTTTGTAGATAGATGCAGTCTTGTAAATTCAAACTGAAACAAAAAAAGGAAGAAAGAAAAGAAAAAAAAAAGTCAAACAATTTCAGTGGGAATTTGTACACAGGACTAAACACAAAACAAAGCAAACAAGCCAAAACTCACATTTCTCTGCGTGCAAGATGAATGTCGCTTACCAATATCAGTATCAAAAGGGAAGCTAGTCGATGATTTGTCACAGGCAGAAGTTACTTCCCTTGAATGTAGTGGCGGTGTGGCGTGACCGCGCACTTCAACAAGAAATAGTGCGTGCTCAATATATGAGAACACATGCACAGTTTCCGTTAAAAACGTTAACATTCTCTCTCTCTCTCTCTCTCTCTCTCTCTCTCTCACGCACACACACACACACATACATACATACACACACACACACACACATACGTGTGTGTGTCTGTTCGCAGGACAGAGAATCCGAGAGAAAAACAACATTTTCACAACTTTGTGAGTTTCCCCGTGGTCCACCAGAAAGAGAGAGAACGAAGAGGAGCTTGACTGATGGCGGAGACCCACGAGACAAATTTCCCATCTCGTTCAGGGGCACAAGGCCATGTTTACAAAGGGGGGGGGGGGGGGGGGATCTTTTCCCGGTTAACACTCGACGCAGTAGAAGTTGTAGTGACGCACGAACGCAGTGCGCATATGCACTCGGTTCACTACCGGAACCGGAAGTGCACCTCGCATGAGTAGTGCTCACTTGTCAGCAGACGACAGGGCGGGAGGAAGAAGCTACGATTCGACTCGCAGCCCCCGACGAGTACGCATCACCTCGAGCTGCGCTCCCGAAGACAACCACCAAGACAGTCAACCCAGCCTCTACACCTTCCCGTAACGGACGCCCGTCCTCGGCCAAGCAGCCAAGAGCGACGTGCGGCGTCCAGTGACTACCACCGGCTGTGACAACCAACCACCATTGTCTGCGGGACCAGACGTGGCATTCCGCCTTCCCTGGTCACGCCGTCAGCTGTTCGACCCTCTGAGGAAAGCTGCAAGCTCGGCTTGGACAGAGAGCGTCACAGACTGAGCACCCACTCGCCATTCCAGTATTGCAGGGTGAGTTGCACTGTGTGCGTGTGTATGTGTTTGTGTGCATGAGAAGAAACCCCAATACTAGGAATAGTTAAGGCACTGTTTAGACATGACACGCTAAGCCACCCTTCTAAAGTGTAGGGTAAACACTTTATTGGTGTCAGAAGTGGGATTACCCGTAGCTTAGTTGTGCATGCATTCACTGTGTTAGTCCTAGTTATTGGAAATGTGTTGATGCTCAGCACCAAGCGCTAATTGAACACACATAACAGCATACAGTTATATACTGTCAACCCCTGCAGTTAGCATTGGAAAGGAGTGGGTAAAACCTACATTAGAGAAAAAAAAACCGGAAATACAGTCACTCCCCTAATGGCTCTGAACATTAATTTAGCCACTGCGTCGCAGCTTAGTCAGATGTTGCCAGGGATAGGGCCTAACGGGGCTGCCCGGCTGGTCAGGATGAGAGAGAGGGAGGGAAGACTAACCTTGCCAATGTTGACGTCTGTGCTGCACGGAGAAGTCAGCCCTTACCTCCTCTCGCTGATTAACTTTGGGGATCAGGGGGGTAGCACTGAAGGATCGGTGGCGACTGGTGTAGCCACAGTAAAGAGTGAAACCGAAAGACCAGCCGCTCCAAGCCATTCCAGTCATTCAAGGATACCCCGTAAAGTGGCCACAGCCTCGTCCCAACCCCGTCTGACTCGCGACACGCTAAATCAGAGTCTTTCCGTCTGTGAGTTAGAGCAGCTACGCATGGAAGATTGGGTGGAGAGACACACCCCTGTTCTTGGATCGGAGGACGGAGGTAGAGGTACTTCCCAGCGGTCCACCTCTGGGTCGTCTGTTTCCCGTAGCCATGGAGTCAAAGGGTCGTATGAGCCTCTGTTACGCCCACGGCAAATGCACATGAAAGGTTCCGGGCAATTCGAAAAGGCATTGCCGGATGGCCGAAATCGTGAGTGCCGTGGGAGTGACCGGGTATCCGAACCCCGACGGGGTCCTCCCGGTCCAGTTGGATCCAGGTCACCGGCAGAGAGAGGTGCGAGAAGCCGGAGATATGACCAGGACGACAAGGGCTGGTGGGATCACGAGCGGAGTGGCGATAGGCATGAACAGCGGCAGCAGTGGGAGGTGACCCAGGTGAGACTTCCCTCCCCTCCGAGTCAAACTTATGGGCATGCCCGGGCAGGTGATAGTCAGTACCGTCATCCCTACTGCCAAGATAAAGCTCAGGATGGGGCATATACGCCTCACTTATCTGGCGGTGGTGAAGGTGTCCCTGTGGTGGACCCTCTCTCTGAACCAAGAGGAGACCCACGGATGCTGCCAAAGAACCTTCAGTTCGATGGAAAGACTAACTGGCAGTCTTTCCAGCAAAAGTTCGACGGCTACCGGGTAGTCCTCCGCTGGTCAGAACTGGAGAGTAGGGACTACTTAGGTTGGTGCCTGGAAGGGAAGGCCCTGGATTTCTTCACTACACTCACCCAGTTGGGCAGTGAGTTTTCTTACCATCAGTTGATGGGGAAGCTTGCAGCTCGATCTGGGGCAAAAGAGTATGTGGGGACTGCTAGGATGCGTTTCCCAACAGGCCTACCAAAACGCAGGGGAATCTTTGGACGATTGGGCTGATAGGGTGTTTACGCTAGCAATGTCAGCATACCATACCCTGCCTGAGAAGCATGTCAGAGAGGAAGCCATCAATAAATTCTGCCTAGGAAGTTTGGATAGGGAGGCAGGAAAGTATGTCTGTTTAGAGGAACCTGAATCCGTTGAGGAGGCTGTGAATAAAATCAAACAGTTCCAGCACATCTCCCAAGCAGTGGGTGACAGAAGGCGCAAGCACCTGGAAGATCCTCGGGTAGGACGGGTAGGGACAGTTTCACCTGTCACCAGGGAAGAGTTCGAGGGTCTGCAGAAGGCCATAGAGAGGCTTACTCTGCAGCTCTCGAAACTAGAAACTTCCCAGAACCCAAAACCTACCGCCACCCAGGATTCCCGGGTAAAGTGCTTCTGTCAATGGAAGGGCCACCTAAAGGACTGCCAGCGTTATCGGAACTGGCTGCAAGGGAGGGCAACAGAAGGCAAGGACAAAAAAAGGGCTTTAAACGCCTAAGGCTTGGGGATGATGGCCGATCCTCTGAGCCGGAAACACGAAAGGGCCAGAATTTTTCGAAGTTGGAGTCCCTAGAAAGTGTTGGCCGGAGGGTCACCACTCCAAGGGCGTGCCGTTCCTTACCTTGCCCAGCCAAATCGGCAGTCATCCGAGATTCGGCTGCCCAAAAGTCTAAGCAGACCAAGATAGCGCCTGGCATTTCTGGTGGTCTGCAGGGTTCTCTAGCAGACAAAACTGCCACTGGTCCAAACACCCCTGTGGCAATTCAGAGCAAGAGTTCATCGGAAGCAATCGGCCAGCAGCCCGAAGTCATACGAGTTAATCGAGTTTGTCCAGGCTCTTCCGGGGTACACATCATGATAGGTGACATTCCGGTGAAGGCCAGGGTGGATTCTGGAGCCGAAATCACCATTGTTGCCACTTCTGTCTATGATAGGCTTACAAAAAAGCCAAGGAAGCTGAAGGAAGTGGTGATGCAAATGGCGGACCAGGGTTCCACTCTGAAGGCTTTTGTCACCGCACCTGTACCCCTGAAGATTGGCCAGTCAACCTTCAAAGAGGGGCTGTATGTGGCTCCGATTGCTGACGAGATGCTGTTAGGGCATGATCTTCTGCATCACTGGGGGGCGATCCATGACATGAGAGCTGAAACTCTGTTGATAGGGGACGAAATTACCCTTTAGACATGAGTTTTGGTCAGGGACCGCCAACCATAGCCAGGGTTACAGCTACCCGTAAAGTTGTGGTACTACCTAACACTGTCATAAGGATAACCGGCAGCTTGGATACGGTCCTTCAGGATTACTACACTGAATCCTCGGTGGGCTCTGAGCTCTTAATCCCGAGGACAGTGCGGAAGTCCGGGGACGATCCAATCCTCTGCCTGGTAAACCCCAGTGACAGGTACCGTACCATCAGGAAGATGGAGCTGTTAGCCACTGCATATGAAGTGCAGGAGATACTGGACCCGGTACAGCAGAACTCTTCCTCTGAAAGTACAGGCTGTAATCAAGTGGTAAGGGGGGAAGCAAGCTGCAGAATGGTACGTGTGGGGGTTAAACCACCCCGAAGGACCAAGTACCGGAGCATCTGCAGAAATTGGCTTGTGACTCCAGCACACACCTGACAAAGAATCGGAAGGAGTTGACTAAGCTCCTATGTGAGTATCAGGATGTGTTTGCTGCAGATGAGTTCGATTTAGGGAACTTCACCGGTATCGAGCACTCAATTGACACTGGTGACGCCAAGCCCATTAAGCAGAGAATGCGCCGTACGCCTGCTGTGTTCGCAGGAGAGGAGGAGGCACATTTACAGAAAATGCTAAAGGCTGGTGTCATTCAGGAGTCAATATCAGAGTGGGCATCAGCGCCAGTACTCATCCGGAAGAAAGACGGATCAGTCCACTGGTGCATCGACTACTGGGCCCTAAATGAGGTCACAGTCAAGGATACTTTCCCGCTGCCATTAGTTGAAGACTGTCTGGATACTTTGTCGGGGAGCACTTGGTTTTCGAAGCTGGATGCCAACAATGCGTACTGGCAAGTGCGAGTCAAAGAAGCTGACAGGAAGAAAACTGCCTTCTTGACCAAGTACGGTCTGTTCGAACATGTTCGGATGGGATTTGGGCTCACCAATGCGCCAGCCACATTTTCACGCGTGGTGAACCTTATCCTGAGAGGTCTGACATGGAAGACCGTGCTCGCTTTCCTGGACGACATTTTGGTACTAGGGGACAGCTTTGAAGACCATATGCAGAACTTGAGGGGGGCGCTGCAAAGGTTTCGACAGCATGGTCTTAAGCTCAAGCCAAAGAAGTGCCTTTTCTTCCAGCCTGAAGTTGAGTTCCTGGGACGGATGGTTAGCAAGAACCAAATTGCTATGTCTGACCGGGATATTCAGACTGAGGGACTGGCCCGTTCTGAAGTCTTCAAAAGATGTGGAACGGTTTCTTGGCTTCGCTAACTACCATCGCATGTTCGTTCCAGACTTTGCAGCGTTGGCGCAGCCTTTGTATAACCTCACAGGAAAGAAGTTCTTCTGGGATGAAGAAAAGCAGGAGTCCTTTGATAGCCTCTGCAGAGTGTTGACCGAACCCCCGTCCTGGCATTGCCAAACAGCACGGATCCATTTGTATTGGATACGGATGCTAGTGATTTGGCAATCGGGGCAGTTCTGAGTCAGATTCAAAGAGGTGTGGAGCGGGTGATTGCGTACGGCAGTTTCGCCCTCACTCCCGAACAGAGAAGGTACTGCACGACCCGGAAAGAACTGTTGAGTATCGTGAGGTTTACGAGGCAGTTCAAGTACTACCTACTGGGTAGGACTTTTTACGTCAGGACCGACCACTCAAGTCTCACATGGCTCTTGCGGTTTAAACACCCATAGGGACAGTTGGCCCGATGGATGGAGGAACTCTCACAATTCCATATGGTTATCAAACATCGGGCCGGGGCAAAGCATCAGAACACCGATGCGCTATCCAGGATTCCTGGTGCCTTGACCCCTTGTCCATCTTTCGTGGCTGGCATGCGGCCTGAAAGTCTGCCTTGTGGGGGTTGCAAGTACTGCAAGAGAGCCGACGAACAGTGGGGGGAGTTCATTCAGGCTGTGGACGAAGCCCGGGGCCTGACGGAAGGAAGCCTGACAGTTTTGGCTCCCGAGGATAAGGGGCCCCAGCCGGATGGACCCACGGTAGCTTCTGTGGGGGGGTCTCTCTCGAGGAGTCGCAGAAGAGGTGCCATGGGGTTTACCAGCCATCATGACCGTGTACTTTCTCCTACAGGGAGGGGTACCATGGGGTTTGCCAGTCATGATGGCCGTGTACCTACTTCTGACGGAAGGGGCACCATGGGGTTTGCCAGCCGCCATGACCGTGTACCTTCTCCTACAGGGAGGGGTACCATGGGGTTTGCCAGTCATGATGGCCGTGTGCCTACTTCTGAAAGATGGGATGCGCATGACAGTGGGCAAAATTCCTTGCGCATCCCGAAAGTCTTGCTTGCCCATGCGCCAACAAGCATGACGGTTGCCCAACCTCATGCAGTCCCAACCGGGGGAACGCATGCCAGTTCCCGGGTGCAGACGGGGGTTGCACCTGAAGGACGTTCGGGCTCTGTCTGCCAGTTCTCTGGGATGTCCGGACATCCCTGCCAGTTTTCTGGTGCAGAGTGTGCCTGCCAGTTCTCTGGTCCACCCGCAGGGTGAACCTGACAGTTTTCTGGCTCCGAAGGGGCCTGACAGTTTTCTGGCACACTCGAAGGTTGCACCTGCCAGTTTTCTGACACATCCCGATCGCCAAAGTACTTCGTCTGGGCGGCCAATCGTTGGTTTCACCTTGGGTGGAAACACCCAGGTGTCTCAAGGTTACAACGGGCGGTTGACCAGCACGAGTACCAAAAGTCACTGTCCTCGGGACAGCCAGAATGCCTCACTGCCTGAAAAGGCAGTGCAGGAAAGTCTTGCCGGTCTGGAAGACTTTGAGACTGGCAGCACTGATGGCGTAAGCTTCGAGATAGAGATTCAGGATGGCCAGGTGCAGCTGAGGACCTGCAATGTGCGACTTGCACAAGAGGCTACCTCAGAAATCCCCTCGTGCTGGGGGTTTACGGTTCAGGAACTCCGGACAGCACAGGGGAAAGATAAGGATTTACACCTGATCCTCCGATACCTTCAAAAAGGGACTGAACCCGATGAAGGGGAACTCTTCTCAGCTTCGCCAGGTGCAAAATACCATTGGCTGAACAGAGGGTTGTTCCTACTTAAGGAAGGCTTGCTATTCAAGCGCAAGCCAGATTCCAAGGACTTGGAACTGGTAGTTCCCGCTTCCCTCCAGGAGCAGGCAATACAATGGCACCATGACCTTCCATCAGCAGCACACCAAGGCGTGGCGAGGACTAAAGCCAGACTAAAGGAGAAATTCTTTTGGTTTGCTTTAGCTCGCGATGTCGAGGCCTATGTGTTGTCCTGCGACGTTTGTAGTAGAAACAAAAAGAACAAACGTTATGGGAAAGTCCCATTGACAGAGTACCATGCAGGGGCACTGATGGAACGTGTCCATATAGACTTCATTGGCCCCTTGCCCAGGACAGCACATGGAAATGAGCACTGCCTTATGATGGTGGACCAATTCACCAAATGGGTGAAGTGCGTGCCTCTTCCATCTCAAAAGGCCGAGACAACAGCAAAAGCTGCGGTGGATGGGTTCTTCTCACGTTTCGGTTGCCCGTTCCAGCTGTTCTCAGACCAGGGACGCAATTTTGAAAGTAAGCTGTTCGAGGCATTGTGCCATGCTCTCAAAATCCACAAGGCCCGAACAACGCCATATCGTCCTGCGTCGAATGGTCAGGTGGAGCGGTACAACCGGACGTTGATGGATGCCATAAGGTGCTTCCTGGGGAAAGCGCAGAACAAGTGGGACGAACATGTACAGCAGATAGCTGGAGCTATCCGGTCCTCTGTTAACCGAACCACTGGCTTTACCCCTAACATGTTGATGTTGGGGAGGGAAGTGAACATACCAGCTTAGCTGATGTTCCCGGTTCCAGGCCAGAGGTTCGAGTGAGGACGAGTACGTGTCCCACTTGGTCCAGTCCTTGCAGGATGCCCACACAGCTGCAAGAGAGAATCTGAAGACATCCCTTCGACACATGAAAAGGAATTATGATCTCAAGATCTTGTTGAGACCATATGCCGAAGGTGATGTTGTATATCTCTTGGATACTGCAGTTGTGAAGGGTAAATGCAGGAAACTCTGTTCACCCTGGAAAGGTCCAGGGGTCATCTTGAGGAAGCTGTCTGCCTACCTGTATCAGGTCAAACTTCGGAACTCGGTCTTCGTGACAAACCATGACCGACTGATGCCGTGCAGAGATAGGAAACTGCCTGCATGGATCCAGCGGTTCAAGTCACATCCGGAAGGGGAAGAAGTGCTGGAGGATGAGGATCAGGGAGTTTACTGCATCTGCAGGAAGCAGTGGGGCGGGCGTTTCATGATCCAATGCGACTTCTGCCAGGAGTGGTACCATGGATCATGTGTTAACGTCACCGCCACTGACGCACTTGATATTGACAAGTACAAGTGCAGGGCCTGCAGGCAGTGAACTTATTAGACAGAAGTTCTGTTTCGGGATGGCCACTGGACAACCTAATGCCCTGGAGCGCGCTGATAAGTTTTCAGCAGCAGGTCGGCTATTCCCGCACACAGACCAGTTGGTGCGGGACCTCTGGCTTACTAAGGAGGCGTCCGAGAGTGAGCGTGAAACGTGCTTGCTCCGGATGGTCGCTGTCACCAAGCAGCGGGATGACCCGTTCTCAAGGAAGTGGCTGAAGAAGGTGCTGGGGCGGTGCAGACTTACCAGCTGCGGAGTGATCGGTGGATCACAGAAAACGTGGCACCTGTCACTTCGCGGTCTGGCAGCCCGGGCAAGTCCAAACCAGCCTCTGAGCAATTTGGGGGGGGCCGCCTTGACATACGCTTGCTGACCGACCCCAATTTGGAATGCCATATTGAGCGGGCTTCCACGAGGGATGAGCCGGCCCGGAGTGTGGGGTATGAGCATTCGGACATCCTCAGCCTGATGGATACTGGGGAAGATATTCCTGGGTTGCTCTCCCCACGGGAGTCGCCCATGAAAACCGTTTCCCAGGAAACACCTGAACACGCTGCCGGGTGCTCTTCCTCATCCTTGGGGTGGCCACCTGGTGTGGTTCAGACCGATACGGGAAGGAAGACCAGTTGGAAGCATCTCGTCAGTCAAATCAAGATCATAGAATCGATGAGATATTGTAATGAAGTCAGTGGAAAGACAACGGAAACAATCATTTGTATCTATTGATTTTGTAGCGTAAACCGCTAACACACTCGCAACCATGATGTAATGTGGGAGTTAAGGAAATGACATTGTATTGTAAAGACGGAGTAAAAAAAAAAACAAACCAAACTGCAGAAGAACGTAAGATTTATATTCTAAAAGGTATATTCAGTTTTAGTGTGAGCCGCTTGCATTTCTCTAAATTTCTGGCATTTGAAATTCCTGAATAGGTATATTCTGAGGTAATCCACAAAGGAAGTGCTCATACAATAAAAGACTGAACCTATAATTACGTTCTCCATTTTTAAAAATCACTTGTCATTTAAATCCAAAACAACATGACACTGTGAACCAGGGCTCCCACTTTTACGTAAATCCGTGGAGTTCAACCAAATGAAAAATGTGAAAGAGGTTGGGGGGCGGGGGGGGGGGGGGGGGAGGAATTTCAGCGGGAGAGGGGGAGGGAGGATTTCAGCGGGAGAGGGGGGGGGTGGGAGAGAGAATAAGGAGAGAGGAAAACAATTTTGGTGGTGGAATATGTGGTTAGTCACCTGTTTGGTAAGCCACAGAAACCGCTGACGTCATGAAATCACGTGTAAACTTAGCGAGAAAGCGCAGTCGCCATTTTGACTCCTGGGTTGGATCTAGTTGCAAAGTGAGGCGACTGCAGGTGGAAATCTAAACAAATTCTAAAAGTAATTGATGGCGAACCGCCAAGAAAACGTAGACAAACGAATCACAAGACAAAACACGACGCATTTCGACCTCGTAGGTCTTTCTTCAGGCAAGATACAAAACATTCAGGACAACGAAAATGAACGAGCAATCACTTAACTTCATTCACTTCAGCGCAAGATGGGCGTTACATTTAGAATTTACTCGGTTGAAGGTCAAATTACCCCACATTCTGACGTCCCGTATGGAAAAGACAGTGCAAATGTGACAGAGGCTGACAAAACTTGTACGAAAAAGAAAAAACCCAGTCTCGGTGATGGCTGGTCCGAAAAGTGGACAAAACACCACTCGGTGCTCAGATTGGCGTGAGACTGCACCATTCTGAAAGCAAGTTTAAGTTTTCGTCGGGACAATGTTCTGCAGTGATCTAGAGGCCTTCCATCTCACGGATTCACCCCGACACGGAGAGGTCGTTCTCAGTGGGAGCCTTGGTGAACCATCCAAAAAAAAAAAAAAACTCCGGTCACATCAAGCCATAAACATGTCTTAACCGGTTCGTTGGTTGGCTGGTCCATTAATTTATTAGTCTGTTCATCTGCGTGTAATACATTACATTCCAAATAAACTCGAAGAGGTTATGATAATTCAGGGTTCATACAGGAAATGCAACTCAAAATTCCAGACTTTTCCAGGCCAAGACCTGCAAGACTTTGTTCATAATGCAATGTCTTAAAGTGATGTTATAAACACAAACGCAGAAGAGACAAAATATCACGTTTGAGGGCACGGAACTTTTTTTTTTTTGCATTATAAACGCTAAATGATGCTGTAAATTAAAGCAGTCATGCATAATATCAAGCAACTGTGCTTGATTCCATTTCCAGGGTATTCCAGGCCATAGTGCGATTTTCCAGACTTTCCCAGAGCCTGGAAACTGGACTTCAAATTTCCAGACTTTTAAAGACCTGTATGAACCCTGTTGTTAGATTAGTGGTTATCAATAAAAACATAATTTTTTTAAAAAATCGGAGGGAGAGTGGGTGAAGACAGAAGATGTGAGGGGGGGAGAGATTTGGAGGGGGAAAAAAAAGGCGTGACTGGAAACATGACTGATTTAGTAATATTCAACAACATAATTGTGCAAGAATCCCAGTCTGGGGTGAGGAGCAGGCAAACTATATAACGGCAAATTCGATCACCCTATATCTCCATCACAGAACGCTGCAAATCAGCCCGGATTGAACCTCGCGGGCGTGAATCGGAGACAAGGCGTACAGACACGTCGTGGTTGTCGTCTGCAACACAACATGGCGACCACAGAGGCTTACTATGGTATGGCGAACAACACACACACGCACTTGCTTGAACGACACGGTAATTTAAATGTCGCTCAAATCAGTCTAGGTCAGTAATGCCCGTCCTTCGTGGCAGCAAGTTAGACAGGGTCAAAGTCATTTATTTATAAGGTTGCTGCACTGGACAAAATGCATTCTTTGAATATCACTTTCACTGGTAATCATGAATTCGGTATACGCTTGAATCAATTGCGGATGTAACAACACCACTACCACCAGCAAAAGCCCACACCATACATCATGACCATTTCTATTTTTGAAAAAATATAATAAAATATTGTGATACAGAAACATGCTGCACAGCATTCTTTCATTTCATGCCTAGGCACACTTTTAGGCTTAATGGAAAATATGAAGTACATAATTTAGCAGGTACCCTTACAATCACGATAAGTAGCATCCACATACGATCTCTCTCACACACACACACACACACACACACACACACACTCAAACTACATAACAAACTTACCACACACTCTTCTCACTCAGTGTGGGTTCAGGATTAGGGGAGGCAAATGCGAAGGACCACAAAGGGATGAGCATCCATGTCTACAATGTTTTTACTAGAACAATATTACGATTTAGGATTTAAACCACAGTGCCAAGGACATCCACGCTGTTGGTTCGGATGAGGAATTTGCACAGGCCCTCGATGCCAGGCGCCTGAAACTCAACCTGCCACGAGCAAACGAAACTGAAGATTGGGAGAAACTGGATGCAAAAATCGTCCAAAGACTCGATGCACTGATAGGGAAAAGCACCCTGGAACACAAACTAGCCACATGTGGGGACATTGTGTATGCCACATGTAGAAACGCCTATGGAGCAAAACTACCCAAAGAGAAAACACCTCCAAAGAAATCCAGACGCCAAGAAAAGATGGACAAGATCAGGGTCCAAAAGAAAAACCTCAAGATGCAAATGAAGACCGCATTGCCAGCTGAAAAACAAGGCTTGGAAAAACTGTGGAAAGACCTGAAAGAAAAACACAGCGCCCTCAGCAAAGCGGAATCTGCGAGGAAGAGGAAGAGCAAAAAGAAGACACAAGAGCGCTTCTTCAGAGACCCCTTCCAGTTTGCCAGAACACTGTTTGAGCAGCCAAAATCTGGGACCCTAAGTGTGGACAAAGTTCTTGAGCAGCATCTGAGGAAAACATACTCTGACCCACACAGCAAAGCACCACTCGACATTCAAGGTCTGGTGTGGCCAACCAACCCTGAGGAACAGTTCAATGGCAAGCCTCCAACGTTGGCGGAAATCAAGGTGGTCGACAAAGCCAGAGCCAAATCATCACCAGGGCCAAACGGAATACCTTACCAGCTTTACAAGAAATGTCCCAAGGTGCTGGAGTGGCTCCACAGGCTGCTGCGATCGGCTTGGAGAAACCAGATCAGCGGCCAGTGGATGACGGCAGATGGTGTGTACATCCCCAAAGAGCAAAACTCAAGTGACATCAGCCAGTTCAGGCCAATATCACTACTGAACGTCGAAGGGAAAATCTTCTCTGTCATGGCAGCAAGGCTGACCAAGTACCTGATGGAAAACAAGTACTTGGATGTGTCAGTCCAGAAAGGTGGCATCCCAGGCTTGGCTGGCTGTGTAGAACACGCCACAATGATCTGGGACGCAATCCAAAAACAGAAAAGAGAGACCTGGACGTAGTGTGGCTTGATCTGGCAAACGCATATGGATCTGTGCCCCATGAGATGATACAGTTGGCTCTTGAGATGTACCATGTGCCAAAGAACATCCGCGACGTGCTCAAGAAGTACTTCAATGGCTTCTCAGTGCGGTTCTCTACCAAGGAGTACACAACAGACTGGATCAACTTGGAAGTGGGTATTGCAATGGGCTGTGCAATTTCCCCAATACTGTTCGTGCTGGCAATGGAACTCATCTTGAAAGCAGCAACAAACAACGCGAGACAAACAGACCTTGGCGATGGATACAAGATGCCTCCTCTCAAGGCCTTCATGGATGACACTACAGTGATTTCATCCAGAGAAGACGAGACACGTCATGTGCTGGAGAGGCTGGACGACATAGTTGCCTCATCCAGAATGAAGTTCAAGCCAAAGAAATCACGGAGTCTCTCACTGAGGAAAGGAAAAGTGGCCGGATCTGTGGTCTTCAGTGTTGCCAACCAGGCCATTCCAACAGTCACAGAAGAACCAGTCAAGAGCCTTGGAAGATGGTATGATGATACGCTGAAAGACGCACAAAGAGCAAAAGAAACCAAGCAGATGGCGGAGGAAGGCTTGGAGACCATTGACCAGTGTGGGCTCCCTGGCAAATACAAGGTCTGGTGTCTGCAGTTCATGCTGATACCAAAGCTCCTATGGCCTCTGATGATATACGACATCTGCACCAGCATAGTGGAGGCAATGGAAGCCAAAATCAAGTTCACAAGGAAATGGCTTGGTGTCCCACCCTGTCTGACTGACATAGCGCTGTACTGTCGCCAAGCAAAGCTGAAACTACCACTGAAATCCATCCTGGAGGAATACAAAGCAGGGAAGATCAGACTTCAAAGCATGCTGGAGGACTCGGGAGACAAGGTGGTAGAAGCAATCAAGCCCCAGCTGAAGACAGGCAGAAAATGGAAAGTTCAAGAGGCGATGGATTCTGCAAAAGAAAGTCAAGATCAGAGAAATAACAGGACACACACAGACCAACAGACAAGGACTGGGGGTGACCAAAACTGAATGGTGGTCAAAGGCCAAAGGAAAAGCCAAAAGAGACATGATGATTCAGGAGATGAGAAAAGAAGACCAAAAAGCAGTCCAGCAGAGCCAGCAAGGGCAATGGACAACGTGGGAGAATGCACTCCAAAGAAGTCTCACTTGGAATGACATTTGGCACATGGCCCCTCTCAGGATCAGCTTCATTCTCAGATCTGCATATGACCATCTGCCCTCAAATGCAAACCTGGTGAAGTGGGGGAAAACAGACGATCCTGCATGCCCCCTCTGCCATGAAAAACAAACAGTGGAGCATGTCCTAAGCTCATATAAAGTAGCCCTGGCTCAAGGAAGGTACACATGGAGGCACAACCAAGTGCTCAAAGAGATTGTACAAGTAGTCTGGGCTAGTACCAACACCACAAAAGGGAAAATCAGGACTCCAAAAGCACCCGCAACATTCTTCACGGCAGGAGGCAGCAAATCATGGCCAAGAACAACAGTGCCACTCGAAACATGCAGGCAGAGTCTGCTGGACGGGGCAGATGACTGGGAGTGCACTGCAGACCTCCCAGAATGGAAGAGTCACCCAGAGATCATCAGCAAGAGTGGCATGAGACCAGACATAGTAGTCCACTCTAAGTCAACCAAGCAGCTGATCATGGTCGAGCTCACGGTGCCATATGAGAACAGAATGGAGGCAGCTCAAATCTACAAGACTGAAAAGTATGCTGATCTGGCAAACAGCCTGAGGAGAGAAGGCTATCAGGTCAAAGTCCTCACTGCAGAAATTGGAGCTAGGGGGTTTGTAGGAACGTCTGCATACAGCCTCATGAAACAGTTCTCAGTTGCAGGGAGGGAAAAAAACCAGAGCCCTGAAAGCAATGGCAGAAGCGGCAGAGGGGTGTTCAAGCTGGATCTGGTCAAGGAGGAACAAAAGTGAACTTCATAAGGCTTAAATTTCCTACAAATATCGGGTGTCCCTGTGGCTCGGTGGTTAAAGCGCGAGTCATTAAGTGGAAAATGAGCATGTCCAGAGGGTCATGGGTTCGAATCCCAGCCATGGCTCGTCCCAAGATGGGGAAAGAAAAAAAAAGGGCAGCAGAGGGACATCCGGAGTCATGAACCGGGTGTGGCCCAACCCCCCTAGAGTGTCGGGAGATAAGGGCCGAAACACTTGCTTGAAGGGGGCTTCTCTTCTGAGGACTCTCTGCTGCCACGCCCTCCACGAGTTTCTTTCTACCGATCTTATTTGTACTTCCAAAGTTTCCCTCGTCTTTATTTCAGAAGTACACTGACGTTTTTATGCCTATACCTGTAGTCCTTTTTTTCAAAACATCCAATTTGGGTTTCTCAAACATTAACAAGCTGCATATCCATGTTAACAGAAATCGTAAATGACACTTTTTGTATTGTTGTTTCTCTCTCTGTCTCTCTGTCTCTCTCTCTCTCTCCTGCTCTTAATTCTGCCTTTGGAAGTGGATATCTTTAAAATTCATTACATGAATTCAGCTGAGCACTGTTCAACGGTTGTGATTGGGAGAGAGAAAAAAAAAGGACTGAAATTATTTTAAAAACAAAGTGTAAAAATCCTTGAAATTTGGGATCTTAGGAGGGAAGGAATCCTCACCTGGATGTAAACGTACAAGTGACAGAGGAAAATGCTCCAGAGAAAACAAAGCGTTGAAATGAAGGGGGTATCACGTGAGAGGCAAATGTGGTGTAAAGACAAAAATGGTCCAGGTAAAAGTCCCTAAAAGCAGGGCATCTGGAACAGCAGGTATATGGAGATGATACCTCGCGCCGCGGCCATACAGCGTAGAGGCGCGTCCCCTGGTTGGTGGATTGGGATCCCTCAAGCTTTGTGCTTGGGGGGGGGGGGGGGGGGGGGGGGGTGCACTGGGGGAGGTAATCGTAGTGCAAAAACAAGAGTGTCTTGGACATAGCCCATAACGATATGTTCTTTCACTGGTCCACCAACTGTCATTTGTTCCCCTGGTGTCCTGTCTGTCCGCCTCTTTCCCTCCCGCTCTAAAACGCGACCGTTTTCTCTGTGACCACAAACACCTCTCTCCCTTTATGTCAAAGAACCCCCCCCCCCCCCCAAAAAAAAAGTCTTTAAAAAAAAAGGAGACTTAATTTAGAGGTAAATCTGATACAAAACAACTGTGTCAAAAGAATTCAACCAACCAAACAACATTCTTGAAGGGAGTTTTTTTTTCTTCTTCTGGTAAATGATTTACAAAAATATTCTCCTGAAAGACAATTTTGAAAGAGAGGAAGTTTTTTGTGTGTGTTTTGGGGCTTTTTTTAAAATTCATTGAGGGCTAAACCTAGTATAGAAAAGACAATATTCCAGACAAAAGAGCCTTTAATTTACACTGGGACGTAAACCTAGCAAAGGCAAAGACCAATTTTCCAGAAAACAACAAACATTTTTTTAAAGACGGAGATCTTCATGGAAGGAAAAAATCCAGGAAAGTCAGACATTTATATTAAAAAAAAACACACACACAAAAAAAACGGGAGGTTTATCTTTTTTTTTTTGTTGAGGGATAAATGTTTATCTTTTTTCTTCTTTTTTTTTGTCGAGGGATAAATCTACCACTGACAAGCACGATGTTTCCGGAAGAAAAAAAAAAAATGATGGGAGGGACTTTTTATATCCGAGAGTGTAGTAATAAAAAAAAAAATGATGATAATAATGATGATGATGATGATGATGGTGATGGTGACGACGATGATGATGACGATGACGACGATGATAATGAAGATGACGATGATAATGATGAAGATGACAACGATGATGATAACGATGATGATGATAACGATGATGATGATGATAATGATGAGGAGGATGAAGATGATGATGATGATTCAGCTTACCATGGAGCGATAAACTGGTAGGAGGCCATGAACGCCGTGCCCTTTGACCCTTTGGAGCTGAAGATGACCTTGACCTGGTTACCCTTGGACTGCCAGGCCAGGTCATGGCGGGTACCACAGAAGACATCTTGTGTGTAGAACTGCATGTCATATATCTGTTTTACACTCACTCACACACACACACACACACACACACACACACACACACACACACACACGCAGACACACACACAAACACACACACACAAACACACACGTTTACAGAAACCAGTTTATTATTGTCGGACTACTCTTTGTTTGTCCCTACTTTCGACGAAATCATGATTTATGATAAAAAAATAAAGTTTCGTTGAAGAAATCTTTTTAAAGACTGGTGAAAAACTCATTAACCTCATATCAAGTCATGAACAGGAAAACTCCCACTTTCTCTCCTTTCTTTCCTCTTCCTTTCGCTCCGTTGATTTTCCGCCATCCCCCCCCCCCCTCACACACACACAAATACGTCAGAAACATTTTTGAAAATGAACCAACAAAACACACACACACACTGCTTCAATTTCACTTTAATTATATGCACCACCACCACCACCACCACCCACCCACCCACCCACCCACACATGGTTGTTCATTTTCATTCAACGTTTACCTTGCGCTGAAGAGATCAAGCAAAGCGACAAACTCGTTCATTTTCATTGTCCTATGTTTGGTCGAAACGCGTCGTTCAGCACGTTACTCCAACATACTGAACGATTCAGCCGCTCTGATATGTAAGGAGCAGCCCCCCACCCACCCACCAGATGAAGCAGTACCCCTTTCCTCAAACTCAAGACGGGGACCTGGCTGGTCTAATGGACAAAGCCTTTTCTCTTAAGTGCAGGGTTCTTGGTTCAATCACACAGCTGAGTTAAAAGATCTTTTTGTTTTGCCTAAAGGCAACGTCTGTGTAGATTTACCCCCCCCCCCCCGAACAAGAAAGAAGAAACACAATCACACAAACCCTTCGTCCAACCATACCCCCTTCTCCCCCCCCCCCCAACTTTGTTTTGCCTAAAGGCAACGTCTGTGTAGATTTACCCCCCCCCCCCCCCCCCATGATGGAATTTCAAGCATGGTGTTATAGGCAAACAAACATCCAACTAATGGTGAACTTGGGGTGTTCTGGAACGAAGGAGAAAGAACAAGAAAGAAGAAACACAATCACACAAACCCTTCGTCCAACCATACCCCCCTCCCCCCCACTTTTTGTTTTGCCTAAAGGCAACGTCTGTGTAGATTCTCCCCCCCCCCCCCCCCCCCCCATGATGGAATTTCAAAAGGAGAAAGAACAAGAAGAAAGAAGAAGAAACACAAACCCTTCGTCCAACCATACCCCCCCCCCCCCCCCCCCCGCGCACACACACACACACACGCTGTCGCCCTCACAGTGACGCTGTCTTGGTCACAGCGTTGGTGCCGCTCTGGGTGCAGACGGAAGACGTCGAAGTGCAGGCGCACGGAGAAGCGGGGAGGGGCCACAATGGTGCTCTCACACAGACGCCGCCGCTCCGTGCTGCTGGAGTTGTGGGCCTTGCCAGAGAACCCGGGGCTCCCCACCGCCCCCGTGGGGTCCGTCAACAGCTGGTCGCAGCCTGTCAACAGGGGACAGGGGGGGGAGGGGGGTTAACAAGAGGCACGCGCGCGCGTGCGCATGCACACACACACACACACACTTTCTTCCTGTCTCTCTCTCTCCCTCCCTCTCTCACACACTATCTCTGTCTCTATATCTCTCACCTCACCTCTCTCTCTCACACACACACTCTCTCTCTCTCCCTCTCTCTCTCACACACTCTCTCTCGCTCGCTCTTTCTGTCTCTCTCTCTCTCTTTCACACACACACATACACACGCGCGCGCGCGCGCGCGCGCCCGCGCGCGCACAAAACGTAAAGGGCACTTGGGAGAACGCAGAGGTCAAAAGGATGGGTCCGAACACATTCACAATTAACGTCGACACCCACCTACGGTGACATGACAGAGTAACCACCCCAAGGCAGTGGGGAGGGAGGGGGTGGTGGAGAGGGGGTGGTCTGTCTTACACTACACTATACCACCAGAACGACAGCATATTAAGGTGAACAGCGAACATGGCAAAGTTTATCGTTGGGTGCTAGCTTGAGTCGAACTCCCACCGTTCCACCGCCAACTCTGTGCTCTAACCGAATGAACCAACCAGACCTTGATAACCGTTACCCTGATCCCGATCCTAGACCTCGGAAGCATCCTTCAACGTGGATCCAGGTTCGTCTCTGGGTCCACAAATCATCTTCCCACCCAGTTTCCTTCAAATCGGTGGAATGGTGTTTGCACCATCTTTCTAACACGCAGGCAAACCAATAGACAGGGGTGAAAACATGATATGTTGTGCGGCGGTAACAGCGCTCAGGTATTTATTTTTCCTTTTGAGCAACATCTCCTGTCTCTTTTCAAGGTTCGTCCTTGTTCATTTCAGTTAGTTACTTTTCCAGTTTTAGCAAAATCTCCCGTCTCTTTTCAAGCTTTCTCCCTGTTCTTCTCAGGTATTTACTTTTCCATTTATAGCGAGGTCTCCTGACTCTTTTCACGCGTTCTCCTCGTTTGTTTGTTTTTTTCCTTTTAATAACCCACCCTTCGGTGGCAGGTCTGGGAAGCCGATGGATTGTGATACTGCCCCGTGGTAATGGGAACGCCGTTGTGTTTCCATTGGTCTCTCTCTGTTCAACATTGTACACGGGGCCATCATCACCACTGCCGGGGATTCCGACGAGTATCACTCACGAGAAGAAAGCCGACTCTCTCAGCAAGGAAAGAATTCCGTGGTCCTAGCACGCTGCCAATAAAAGGTTTCATACTTAAACATTTCAGCGTCCTCTTTACGTCTATCGACTACCCATCCAGTTTTTGATTCAAACTTCCTTTTTTAAACATACTTTGTCTAGGAAGAATCTGTCCCTGAGTATACGACAGCTGCTAGTTTAAAAAAAATTGAAGGGCTGAACAAAAGAAACAAAGAACAAGATGCAAAGCATATAAACGTACTCCCCGTTTACCTTGAATACGCGTGAGATATTCCATAAAGTGGAAAAACTGTTTTGGGCCGTTAGGAGATAAGATAATGTTGCTTATAGCCCAGCCGACCGCAAAGGGCCACATCAGGGCTGTCACCACGTTAAAATCAACTCACAAGTGTTTTGGGCCGTTATAACCATTAGTAACTGCTTTTCTGGTAAACATTAGCCATCATCTGTGACCCAAAATGAACACACCTACAAATTTTCAGAAAGATCGGCCAAGTAATTTCTGAGATATTCCATAAAGAAGAAAATCCGTTATGGGCCGTTATAGCCGTTAGTAACGGCTATAACGGTAAAATAAAAACATCGGGCATCATCCGTGACCCATAATGAACATAACTACAAATTTTTAGAAAGATCGGCCAAGTACTTTCTGAGATATTCCATAAAGAAGAAAACCCGTTATGGGCCGTTATAGCCATTAGTAACGGATACAACGGTAAGATAAAACATCGGGCAACATCCGTGACCCATAATGAACATACCTACAAATTTTCAGAAAGATCGGCCCAGTAGTTTTGTCTGGAGCGAGTGGAACACATTTTGACCACGGACGCACACACACACAGCATTTTTTCGTTCCCATTCTAAAGTACTCTCTGTTCTATAAGAACTGGGAGTACAAAACTGACCCATAGAATCAGACTGAGAGAAAGGATACCGCAGCTCTGTCTGGGACCAGCTACAGTCTTAACTGATCCACAACACCATGGCTGTATCCACAGAGAGACCACTCTCAGTTCTTATCAAATGACAGCACAAAAACAAGACAGAAACGGAACGTGCAAGGCAAAGGGCGAGAGGTAGTATAGTGTAAGGTCAGGTGGAAGAATCAGAGAAACGGTAGCAAACATGAACTCATAAACAGGTGCATTTAAAAAGAAAAAACAAAACACCAAACAAACAAAGGAGAGAGAGACACACACACAGAAGGGAGTGGTGGGGGTAGAGAGAAAAGAAAAAGCAAAGAGAAAAACAAACAAGAAAAAAAGATGTTAGCAGCAGAATAGCAAATGAAGGAGAAAGTCACACACACACACACACACACACACACACACACACGCGCGCGCGCACACGCACACACACATTCACAAAGAGAGAGAGAGACAGACAGAGAGAGGGAGACAGAGAGAGGGAGAGAGAGAGACAGGAAGACAGAGAGAGAGAGAGAGAGAGAGGGAGGGAGGAGACAGAGAGAGAGAGAGAGAGAGATTCTGCTAACCGAGGGGTCGAGGGGTGGAGGAAGGCACAGCGGTGTAGGTCAGGTTGTAGCCATGTCCAGGGACAGCCGCCCTCAGCTCTACAGTCACCAGGTTGCCCCTCGTGGTCCACTGACTTGGCCCTGCCGTGTCGTTGTTGTTGTCGTTGTTGTTGTTGTTGTTGCTGCTGCTGTCGTTGTTGTTGTTGTTGTCGTCGTTATTGTCGCTGTTGGTGTTGCACAGGTCTCTCTGCCGTGACTCCCCTTTGATCTTCTTGCCCCCCGATTCAGTCACGGCCAGCCAGTCCCCTGGGAAAATGGCACGGTCGGTTAAGAGTTTAAAAAAAAAAAAGGTTGAAATGAAGCACG
>CM065746.1:31357356-31364856 GCA_033310375.1 Conus canariensis | reverse complement strand
ATATTTCAGTTTCAGTTTCATCAAGGAGGCGTCACTGCGTGCGGACTAGTGCACATACGCTACACCACGTCCGCTAAGTTTTGAGACCACACTACGCATGATTTTAAGCTGACGGATAAATGAATTAACTAAGATGAGAGAATTGAAGAAGAGGGTCTCATGGCTACAACTCAGCAGATGTCTGACCAGCGCATTAGCCCAACGCGCGGGTCAGACCTTGGGTACCTACCTAACAACTTTGACAACGGGCCTATGGCTTGAAACGTCAGTGTTCTCACTAATGGATTCTACTACCACCAAAAGGTTTTTATAAACTTTATTATTTTTTCATTTTACAACGAATCCTGCAGTCAACTTTTGTTTCTTCCTTGTTTTTACCTACCTAACATTGGTTGTGCCATTTTCATTATTGTATGTGTGTGTAGTGAATGTACACATGTGTGTGTGCGTGTGGATGTGTGGGCACGGCCCCATGTGTGTGCGCAAGCGCATGTGTGTGTGTGTGATGTGCGTGTACGCGTATGCATGAGTGTGTGTGTGTGTGTGCGTGTGTGTGTGCGCACGCGTGCACATGCGTGTGTGCGTGCTTGTGTGTGTGTATGCGCGTGCGTACGCGTGTGTATGCGCGTGCGTACACGTGTGTGTGCGTGTGTGTGTGTGTGTGTGTGCAGAAATGCATTGCATGAGAGTGTGTGTGTGTGTGTGTGTGTGTGTGTGTGTGTGTGTGTGTGTGTGTGTGTGTGTGTGATTTGTGGGCTTTTGTGAGCATACGCAGGTACCTGCATATGTATATGAGCATATAATTATGTGTGTATGACTTTTCCCCAGTATGAGGTCGCTAAAAGTCTGGTTACCTCACATTTCTTTTTTTTTTTTTTTTTTTTTTAGATTTCTCGGAAACCGGTTGATGGGGAGCCCGTGACGCACACCAGTCCATCCAAACATGTTCTGATGTTTTTGATGTACTCCACCCCCCCCACCCCCCCCCCCCCACCACCCCTCTTCCCTCCTCCTCTCCCCTAATATGCATTTCTTGTCGAGTATGAATTTTGTGCATTGCAGTTTTTTCCTCCGCAGGGACCAAGTGCTCCGTGTGGTCTCCACATCAATATACTGTTCTCAATCTGTGCCGAGTCTCATTCGGTACTGATTCTTGAATTACTCCGATTCCCATTCCTTTTCTGATCCGGTTCTGGTTCTAATCCGGGTATGTTGTTATTCTGACTCTATTTTTATTTGATTTTGGTTCTATTCTGATCTTATTATGATTCTGATTATATATTGATTTCATTTTTTGGTTGTGACCCTGTTTTTTTTATTTATTCTCTTTTAATTTTATTTTTGATTCTTTATATTTCTGTTTTTGATCGTGATCCTATTCTGATTCTGTTTTGCTAGAACTTGTCATTATTCCGATTCGGTTTCGATTCCGCATCGACTTCGATCCCAGATTCTATTCTTGGCGCCTGCTCCGATTTCCGTTTCCGAATTATTCCCAGATTCAAATCCGATTGGAAGTTGTTGATTCCAATTATTTTCTTGATTCTCGTACCACTGTGATTCTGCATCTGATTCTGGCCCGATTGTGTTGGCATTCTCTCACCCTCAGTGGAAGAAGAAGAGCAGTGTCCGCAAGAACGTGCACAGTTGTCTCCCGCCCAGGCGGAGTACTGCCCGGTGCAGATGTCCTGACCGTAGGATTCGCAGTCGGTACTCTTGTCCTCACAGGCTGCACGCAACATCCGGATGCACGTTCAGTGCTAGAGAGAGAGAGAGAGAGAGAGAGAGAGAGAAGAGAGAGAGAAAGAGAGAGAGGGACGCGGCAGAACGGGGAAGAAGATGGAAGGAAGGAGTGATGAAGGAACACACACGCACACGCACAGCACGCACACACACACACACACACGCACACGCACACGCACACACCACACACTTTTGTGAAGATACGTAAAATGAAAGTACTACAGCTAAACACACAACCTTCCCGTCCCCTAAACACAACACACACACACACACACAACACACACCACACACACACACACACACCATCACGTCATACACACACACACACACACACACACACACACACACACACACACACACACACACACACTCACACATAACCCCTCCCACACACACACACACACTTTATCCTTACACTGCATGGTACCACCACCATTGTTATTTCCGTTGTTGTTGTTATTGTTGTTGTGGTTGCTGTTGTCCGTGGTGGCGTGCGTGCCGCCGCAGTGACCACAGAACTTGGCACATTCCGTCCTGGCCCAGTCGGCGTACTGCCCACTGCACACGCTCTGCCCGTAGCCCTCGCAGTCGGCGCTCCTGTCCTCACACGTCTCGGGGTCCCTGGACACAACAATCACTCCAGTCAATCCCTTCATCGATCAGTCCGTTAATCAAAGAAATAATCGATCAATCACTCCGAACCAGCAGACCGCGATTGAAAGCATACTCTTTTTTGGTGAAGACAACAATGCTGAGACACCTGAACATGTGTTGTACCACACCTGGATTCTGGTGACTACTACTACTTCTTCTTCTTCATCATCTTCTCCTTCTTCTTCTTCTTCTTCTTCTTCATCTTCTCCTCCTCCTCCTCCTCCTCCTCCTTCTCCTTCTTCTTCTTCTTCTTCATACACTCAGACAGGAACCCCAGAGGCACTGACGAAGGCTGCTGCACGCGGAGGCTCTCCAGCGATCCGTAGACGTTTCGCATGGGGGTGGGCCCCTTTTGAGGCACGGGACCCGGGCACTCTTCCACCCCGGGCGGGTCTCCCGCAGACGGGGTCACCACATCCGAGCGTCTCTACGGGTTTGTCTTGTCAGATTATGAGTGTGGATATGCATTGTGCTTGCCGTTATGTCCCCTGACAAGTCAGGACCAGCACATCCGACTTCGGCTTGTTTTTTTTACAGAGTGAACTGCTCTCCAAGACTGGTTGCTTTACTGGGCTGACGAGTCCAATCTACCCGCTATTTGACCATGGCTGGAGATGGTTTTGTTCACTGGGGTGTCCTTCGCAAGGGCTAGGAGCTGATAGTGTGGCTCTTGATCGCACGATGCGCCTTAGTTGGTTAGTTAGTTAGTTATTTATTAGAGTCTGTTCATCGTGTCGATGATTTTAGACTCTAGCATCAAAAACAGCCAAACTTTGTTACAATTTTGTAACATCATCCAAAAAAAATCAAAACGGGGAAAAAAGAAGAAGAAGAGAGAGAGAGAGAGAGAGAGAGAGAGAGAGAGAGAGAGAGAGAGAGAAGAAGACAGACAGACAGACAGAAGAGACGAAAAAAAACGAGCAATAGGACTACAGAAATAACTAGCTCATCTAAATATTGAAATGTTTAAAGATTAAACTGATCCCAAAACAACTTAACATTCGAAACGGGCAAAATACATTCTACGACTTCCGGAGGTAGGAAAGTTTTCATTGAAGCACATTTTACCAGTATATGCTCAATTGTCAGTTCTGCAGAGCAGACACACTTAATGTCTTTACAGTACTTTGTCGTTAAAGCGTTTAACAAAAGTCTGCACGACAAGGTAACAACTGACTACTTGCACATGGAGTATTCAATAATGAAAAAGACTTTGTCCCAGAAGAGAAAATGATGTTCCTGTCATTGGACAAAATGGGGTATTTCAATGGAGAGAACAGTGCCACCTATTAACCCGCCCCATCCTGCTAGGAACATCGCCAGTTGGTCCGGAACTGCTTATTCGACCAGGCTGGCCGGACTTACATCGCAGATAACCCTCATATCTGGGGGCGTCCCCCTGTCCGCCACCCGGGGACTTTTCCCTGGATGGGGGTGATCGCCCCTGCTCCAGGCTCCGCTGACTAATGTCATGAAACGAAATTGTTGGTTAAACCCCGCCCCTCCCCATCCTCCCCCCCCCCCCCCCTCCCACTCCACTACTGAACACAATAGTCATCAGCAAAGTTTGATGACAACGACTTCCTTCATCCCCAAGGCTGGACCGACATCGTAAACATGCAAAGAGAAGATAAACAACAAACATTTGATTAACGAATGTTGACATGATACTAAAGTGAATAGACAGCGAAATTTTACACACAAAAAAAAAGGAAAAAGAAATAGATGGTAGAGAGTTCCTCACCGTTGGGGCAGTGGCCACACATCTTCTGGCAGTTGTCTGTGGCCCATTGGGCGTACTGCCCGCTGCAGACGCTCTGCCCGTAGGCGGCGCAGTCCGCGCTCTTGTCTTCGCATTTCTCCCCTGGCAACGTGGATCAAAGAATGAGTTTAAAAATTTTAAAAAATTTAAAAAAAAGAACGCATGGATTCCTGAGAAAAAAGGTCAATCACACACGCTTATAATTATTCAATCAGTTGACTAAGATCAATAAATGGTGAATGCTGAACCAGAGAATGAGTAAAAGGAAGGCACGGATTACTAAAAGATTACTCTTATCTATCAATCACGCTCGGTTGTACAATCAATTGACTGAGATCAATAAATGGCGAATGCTGAGCCAAAGAATGAGTGGAAAGAAGGCAGGGATTACTGGAAGAATCTATCAATCAATCATACTCGGTTATTCAATCAATTGACCGAGATCAATACATGGTGAATGCTGAACCAAAGAATAAGTAAAAAAAAAAGGCAAGGTTTACTGAAAGAATCTATCAATCACACTCCAATATTCAATCAATTGATTGAGATAATAAATGGCGAATGCTGAACCAAAGAATGAGTGGAAAGAAGGCACGAATTACTAAAAGAATCTATCAATCACATTCGGTAATTCAATCAATTGACTGAAATCAATAAACAGTGAATGCTAGAATCTACACGCTGGGCAAGAGTAATAATTTAAAAAACCACTGTCGCGTACAAATGGAAGGTCGGCGTAAACCTGCCGATATTGATTAATTATAGCGACAACCGCAGTCTAAGCTTCGTGAAGTTGCAGTCCATGACTTCGACGTCATTATGTCTCGTGTTAAGTGACTGGCTTAGTCGGAGGGCATTGGCCAATGAGAGTGGTGCACACACTGGTTGTCTATTGTCTGTTCGCCCGCTGACAAACTGGTAGACAACAAGACATTATTGTGTTTTTACGATTCCTTTGCCAGAGTCAACAGAATCTGAAAATCATCGCCCATCGATCGAAGGACATGTGGTTAAGCATGGGTGCAGGTAAAAAAAAAACTTTTTTTTTATCTGCCACACCGGTAGGTGAAAAAAAAGTGTCCTACTCTACACAGCGAGACAGAGAGAGAGAGAGAGAGAGAGAGAGAGAGAGAGAGAGGCGAGAGAGAGACAGAGAGAGAGAGTGAGAGAGAGAGAGAGAGTGAGAAGACAGACAGCGCGAGAGAGACAAAGAAGAAAGAGGAGAGAGAAATAAAAGAGAAAACACACACACACACACACACACACACACACACACACACACGCACCACGCACGCACGCACGCACGCACGCACGCACGCACACATGCCTACACACACACACACACGGACAGACTGGGACAGAGATTGAGACTACGGAAACACACACACACACACACACACACACACACACACACACACACAAGGCGCGCGCGCGCGCGCGCACGCACACACACATACAAAGGCTAGATAAACGACAGGGATAAGTAAATATCTACCTATCTTACCACCTGATCCCAACCTTCCCCTCTTGTCCCTAACACAGTCCTATCTCTCTCTTGCACACACCACACACACACACACACCCCACACACACACTCACACTCATGCACACTCATACCCGCACACACGCCCCCCCCCCCCCCCACACACCACACACCACAGCCCACACACACACCACACACACACACACACACACACGTACATGCAAACACAATCATATGTTGTTTTTTTTTGTTTGTTTGCTTGTTTTTTCTTCTTCTTTTTTTTTCGTCTAATAACACATAGTGAATAGACGTTAAACTAAAGAACTAACACACAACACACACACACACACCCAAAGCACGCACGCACGCAGCACGCACGCACCACCGACCACACCCACACCCACACACCACACACACACACACCACGCACACAGCACACACAGCACACACACACACACACACGCACCCCCTCCCCACCCCACCCCACACACACACACACACACACACACACACACACACACACACAAACACCTGTGGTGCCATCAGGGCTGCAGAAGGCGCAGTGTTTCATGCAGCTCTGTCGGGCAAAGTCCCCATACTCCTCACACATGGTCACAGCATAGCCAGCGCACGTGCTCTCCGCGTCCTTGCAAGCCTCGCCAGCTGGGGGGGGGGGGGGGGGGGGGGGTGGGGGGGGAGGACACAGTAACTTTACTAACTGAACTGAACGTGAAAGGAGGCAGGTAACAGTTAACAATAAACAGTAAACTTACCCTACTCGTGTATTGTTTAACGTTAGAAAGTTACCCTACTTGTTTATTGTTTCACTAACTGAAAACGCGTGTGACAAGATCTGTTTTGCATTTCCAGCCGTACTAGGTTACAGATCTGGCAGGCAGGAGGTGGGGAGGGGGGGGGGGGGGGGGGGGCATAATTTTGAAGGGTGGATGGAGGTGGATAGATTTGGGGGAGGGCGTCTCGAGCCTACCCCCTGCCTCCTTTCGTGTTGCCCGATTTCGAAAAAAAGAAAATCTTGAAAGGATCATGAAAAGTGTTCTTAAAAAAAAAAGACAGACAGAAAGCAAACAACCGTCCTAGAAGCATGTCATTTGTAAGTAAGCAGACAACATGTGGGTTATGATGATGCAACCCGCCTTCCTCATCACCGAGTTAAAGGGAGCGTACTTCATTCGCTGAGCGAGAATGAATGTTGTGTTTACACAACTCTCCAACGTCCACCCCTTCAGTCAGTCAATGAGTTTTGCTTCCCTCGTTATCCTTAAACAAAAGTCAAGACTGTTTTACACACACACGCACGCACGCACGAATGCATGCATGCACACGCGCGCGCCACACACACACACACACACACACACACACACACACAAACTCTGTTTCTTAAGTAGTTCGGTTGAGACGTAACAGCCGTCACTCGGGTGAAACCTGTCTCGAATTATGGCGTTCTTTACAGCCCAATTTTTTTTTTTTTTCGGCCATACCATAGCTATTGTGGCTCAATATTTAAAACTTATTCATAGTATCGATCATTCTGTTCATCAACTTAACCCTCAAAATACATCAACCCTTCTTTCATTCAAAGCGTAACGCGTTGAACTGCTGACATGAAATTTTATCCAAGCGTAGAGGCCGTAGTAGTAGAACCGTAAAGGTACGTTTACAAACAAACAAACAAAAAAAAAAAAAAAAAAAATCAACTACCCAGAAAACTTAAACTCAAAGTCAAAGTTTGCATGTTTAATACTGGTGTGTGTTATATAGCATGCTCTCTTCTGGCTCTCATTCTGTACAAATCTGTAGTCAAATTCAAAACAACCTCTAACTCTTTTTGTATATATAT
>CM065746.1:31344856-31347356 GCA_033310375.1 Conus canariensis | reverse complement strand
ACAAAAAAAAAAAAAAAAAAAAAAGATGGGGATGAAGTCGAAGAGAAAGACGCTGCTCCCCCTCAAAAGAAAGTAGCTATTGGGAGGCGAACAACCCAGTCCAGGCACAGGCAATCTGGGGGAGGCAATGTGCAGCAGAAACGAAGACGGAAATTGCTTCCCTTTCTCCTCACGCATTGATTGGAAGGCAGATCTAGTACCTAGAGAGAAAGAAGGAAGAGGAAAGTCGTCTGCTACTGCTACTACTACTACTACTACATACACACACACTCGCACGAATACGTGCGTGCGTGCTCACACACACACACACACACACACACACACACACACACACACACAACCACACACTCGCACGCACGCACACGCACGCATGCACGCTCACGCACACGCACACACACACACACACACACGCACGCACGCGCACACAAGAATATCCATTCACACACACACACACACACACACACACACACACACACACACACACACACACCACCCCGACTACCACCTACTCATCTGGGTAAATCTGTTCTTGTTGGTGATTTTGAGCGACGTGGACCCCTTGGGCACGGTCATAAACGTCACGTACTCTGAAAACACAAAAGATTGCTTCATCACTACTTAGACATAACCCTTGACCTCAACAACCACATATATAAACCATACAAGAAACCTAACGACACACCTATCTATGTAAACATCAAAAGCAACCATCCACCAACTGTATTAAAGACCATACCCAACGGCATAAACAAGAGACTATCAAATCTGTCATGCAACGAAAGAGTATTCAACAACGCAGCAGTATTATACCAAGAAGCACTGCAAAAAAGTGGGTACAATTACAAACTACAATACAATCCAGACAACAACATAAATAAAAGTAAGAAAAACAGGAAAAGAAAAATAATATGGTACAACCCACCATACGACGGGAAACTCAAAACAAACATAGGGAAAGAATTCTGTAAAATCTTAACAACTTCGTTCCCAAAAGAACACAAACTGTCTAAAATATTCAACAAAAACACTGTCAAACTATCGTACTCATGTATGCCTAACCTCAAAAATCTAATTGATACATCCAACAAAATGAAAATCAACACAACAAAGAAGGGTGAAGAAAGGAAATCTTGCAACTGCACCAAAAAAGAGCAGTGCCCCCTAAGCAATAAATGCCTTTACAACAATATTGTATACCAAGCCACTGTGACATCAGAAAATGAAAAAGAAATGTGGCTGGACAGAAGTTTACTTCTGCAAACGTTTAATATTCATGCTCTTGAAGAGCATGTTTCGTTTTATTGTTGCTATTTTTATTCTTTTGTATGTGGTTGAGTTGATAAGGGTAGTGTAAGTGCATAGGGATTTCAGTGAATTCTGAGCTTTTGTAGTAGAGTTGATAAGGGTAGTGCAAGTGCATAGGGATTTCAGTGAATTCCGATCTTTTGTCAGGAGAGTTATCCGCCTTGGTGCCAAATTAGCTTGGTTCCAGAATTATCTTTAGAATGCAAATGGACGAGTAGGAATACAATAGTTGGGTTGTGGATATAATCAGTCTACTTGGCATAATCTCTGTTTAGGAATGTGCACAAATTACCAGAATTAATGGATATTTATTCATGGTAATGACAAAGCATTAATTAATACTGTTATTTACTGAAGCTCAGGGCCTATATTCTGCTGCGTATTAGCTGTTGGTGTAAACAGGAGGCAATAACACCAGCCTCCCGCCAAAATGCGATCTCTTCCCCACTGCTTGTCACAGCTAGCAGAGCTCTTGCCTGTTCGTTTGGGAAAGGAAGACCGGTTTCATGCTGGTTAGCCACAGCACCAAGGCAAAGGTGATTATCTTTTGAGGTATGTCAAAAACAAGTTTACGGGAACAAGTTCATTGGAATCTGGTTGTTATAGATAAATATTTTTGTTGTTGTTGACTTGGTTAAGTGTTTGAAAGAAAATAATGTTAAGAGCCACTTAATGGAGATGTTTACAAGACTAAGAGTTTTCACTTGGGATGAGAACTGGTTGTATTTTTCTTTCAAGAGGTCTTGGACAGCTCTCTCTCTCTCTCTCTCTCTCTCCTCTCTCTCTCTCTCTCTCTCTCTCTCTCTCTCTCCTCTGTGGGTTTGTGTGCATGTTATTTTTTTCATGGAATCAGTACCTGATGTGATGGAAGTTGGAATGGATTATCCAAATTATGCTCATTCCTTGTAGTTACACTGCTGTTAAAAGCAGTTCATGAAAATCAATGCTGATCTATTTAATGTTCATTTTAGATGTGTCAGAAACTTCGTTTTTTTTATTGTGTTCCATTTCTCGGCAACACTCGGGCCTAGTATTACGAAGATGGGCGAACGAAGATGGGTAAAGGGAAGTAACCCCTTTTGAAGAGTAAACCATTGAAACGTATGAGTTGCTTCCCTTTGCTGTATTCTTGCTGGCTATGTTGATGCCAGGCACTTATTATTCTTTTTGAAGATCATGCGAGTCTTGGTGTTAT
>CM065746.1:31319856-31339856 GCA_033310375.1 Conus canariensis | reverse complement strand
GGGAGGAAAATGGGGGGGGGGGGGGAGGGAAGAGAAGTTTTGGTGACTGAATTCAAGAACTGAGCTCGGAACGAGAGAGAGAGAGAGAGAGAGAGAGAGAGAGAGAGAGAGAGAGAGAGAGAGAAATCTTCCAGGTCAGCACACGAGACAGAGAGAGAGAGAGAGAGAGAGAGAGAGAGACAGAGACAGAAGACAGAGACAGAGAGACACAGAGACACAGAGAGAGAATCTTCCAGAAGGAGATAGAGGGGAAAGAGAGAGAGAGAGAGAGAGAGAGAGAGAGAGAGAGAGAGAGAGGGAGGGAGGGAGGGAGGGAGAGGGAGAGAGAGAATTATTCCAGGTCAGTACACGAGACACAGACAGACAGACAGACAGACAGACAGACAGAGAGAGGGAGCGAATCTTCCATGTCAGTACACCAGAGACAGAGACAGACAGACAGAGATCTTCCAGGTGAGTACACAAGAGAGAGAGAGAGAAGAGAGAGAGAGAGAGAGAGGAGAGAGAGAGAGGGAGGGAGGGAGGTAGGGAGGGAGGGAGAGAGAGAGAGGCGCAAATATAGTATGTTAATATCATCACCAGAATACTTCCAAGGATTTCACGTGCTCTGAACACTGGACCCACAGTAACAAGCACACTGCAAGACAAAATTTAGCGAGTAACCAGGAAATGAATCACCTCCCAGTGTGCAGTGTATACGGACACTTTCTTCAGGTACGTAGAACAGGTAGTCGGTGGGGTGTCTGTCAACTTTTGCAGGTACGAGAGCCGAGTGGTTGATATACGCAGAATTCTCCCGTCTGGGGAGTACGAGATTCGAATCCCTTTCGCATTTTGTGTGTGATGGAAAGAGTAGGATGTTCTAGACCTTCCAGGTCAGTGCACCCACGCAGATTTAGGGGTAGTACCTGAGCTCACGAGTTCACCCACATACAGACCTTGCTACCCGCTTTGAAAGATCAATACTGCATGTCAGTGGTTCCGGGTGGGTTTTGGCAAGACATTTCCCAGCATGTACCCGGACTCTTGGAGAGGAGATGGGGGTCCTCTCCTGGAATGTTGTAACCAACATTCATGCTGTACATGGCACAAGTTTCAGTCGCAGTGACGGGGCTGGAATAGCTCAGTGGTTGAGCGCCGGACTCGTCATCTTGCTGAGACTGGGGTCGCGGGTTCGAATCTCCCGCCGGGCCGTTTCAGTACAGGTTTTTTTTTTCCCTCGGAGTTAACATTGGTTCTGACTCCATTTCCAATACAGTACTTTGAATGAGAGTATCAACCGAGATGCCGTGTGTGAACGCACGCATAACATCTTGCACACACGTCAAATCCCATCACCAACTTTCGGGAATAGAAGGCCAGTTTTGGCTGTTGGTATGGATGACACGTTACACAGCAATCACCTTCCCCGAAGCTGAAGTATGGCTGCCTTAATTAATGGTGGGATAAAAAAAAAACGGCCATACACACAAAACTCTACTCCCTTTGTTGTGTAGATGGGATTAACCTTGATCCTTGCCTGTCTATACAGGGGGTGTCCGCAGGAGTATCAGCCTGCGTACGCAGGGGGGGGGGGGGGGGGGGGGGGGGGGGGGGAGTCGCAGTGACGTTTTGACCGATGTCTATGATGATCATAATTTACATCCTCACACTTTGAATCGTTAAGAACTCAGGCGACGAATATCATCTTGATCGATCCTCATGCCCGAGTCTCCTGATGACCTCGTTTTCGATTATCGATCTACATCCATGCCCCGCGGGTAGTTCGTGTTGAGTCTTCGGTGGGTGGACGTGGTGATGCCTTCTGGAGAAGAACACCCATTCCCGCTGGCTCCATAGAACTGACGTCAGTATGGGTCCTAGTACCACGTTTCGCCCGACCACCTTTGTAACCAATCACGTGTTGCTCAAGCACATTGTGCTTCATCCCGTGTTCATGTAAAACGTCTCTAGTCCTACACGTTTCGCCTAAATCAAGTTAGAATCAGACTTCCTGAAATCAATGGCTGTATATCACACACACACACACACACACACACACACACACACACAGAGAAGATCAATAGTCCTCTCTCTCTCTCTCTCATCATCTCTCTCTCTCTCTCTCTCTCTCTCACACACACACACACACACACAACACACACACACACACACACACACACACACATTAACAAACACCACACCAGATCCTGACTCCGACTGTTAACACAGTTCTTCAATTCAGTCCCCTGACCAAACCCCATCGTGAAGGAAACTGAAGAGAGAGAAAAGCAGCGGACTCAACCCGCTGTTTTGTGGGTCCGGTGTAACGAAAAGTTTTAACTCCCCGAATGGTTTAACTCCCAGGGAGTTAAACTGTCCATATGTGAAATGTTAACTCCCCGGGAGTTAAACTAGAATGACTCCCACCCTGTGCCAAAATAACTCCACTCAGTAAAACTTCAAAATGTTCTAAAATCTTTTTTGTACAAGTCTCAACAAATTCTTGAAACATTAAGGGGGGAGTCATTTTGTACATGATATCAGACTTAACTCCCACCCTGTAACAGAATGACCCCCCTGGGAGTTAGTACAGATTAACTCCCGGGAGTTAATCCAGGCGTGTAAAAGTTTAACTCCCTGCCACTAAGGGGAGTCAGTTTTTCACAGTTTAGAATAACTCCCCTGGGAGTTAATGTGTACACGTGTTTTCTGACCCCCAGGGAGTTACTTTGTAACAGAGGGGGAGTTAATCTGATCATGACTAAGATGACTCCCCACCCACCTATTCCCAGGTGTCTTCCGGTAAGAGAATGGTGAAGGGGATTTAATGTTCATGATCATCATCATCATAGGGAAAGGAAATGTCCGTGTACATATTCATGTGCTCATCTATGCATGTCCTTGATATTTTACTATGCTTTTTTGTATATAATCTGTATGTAAAGTCTGTATATACATGAATTAATGGTTTGATGCCTTTCGTAGAAATATTGTACCTTCAGTCTCTCTCTCTCTCTCTCTCTCTCTCTCTCTCTCTCTCTCTCTCTCTCTCTCTCTCTCTCATGGAATCTATGCGACTATCAAACAGTCACCCATAAGTGTAGGCCATTACACTCAAATGGCGTAGAAATGGAAAATTTTCAATTTTTCATTGTGTCATGCCGCCAAATTAGGAAGTGGGGGGGGGGGGGGGGGGGTAAAATTGTTTGTATTGACTCGCTACATCTGGGAGAGAAGGAAGGAGAAAAAGGGTTGGCACAGATTATAAATTTGTGTGTGACACATGGGATTGAGAAAGGGGGGGGGGGGGCTGTTTTTGTACAATTTGTACAAGAGGGTGGCTGCTTGGGACCGATCTGATGAAGTTGTCAAGTGACTCGTCACAGGTGTGGTGGTGTGCGTGTGCCAAGCTAAAAATGAAAATCGGCCAGCCAATCAGAAAAACACACATTTTTCAATAAAATTCAGGACACGTGACTAATTCACAGAAACCAATCATATCGAAGGAAACAATTCTACCTGACAAGTCTTGATCTGGCAAGTTAGTGTAAGAACACACACACACACACACACACACACACAACACACAATTTCGAAAAAATACATATATATAAGATGCATGGGTGGTAGCGAGGTGCGGGGAGTGGGTGGTGGGTGGGAGTCATTCTGGTGGTATGTCAGAATAACTCCCCTGGAGTCAAACTGAAACACAGAGGGAGTTAGTTTTTTTTTTTTATATAGCCTAGTTTAACTCCCAGGGAGTTAAAATTTACAAATGAACAGTTTAACTCCCTGGGAGTTAAACCATTCGGGGAGTTAAAACTTTTCGTTACACCGGTTGCAGGTCCACAGGAAACACCCCCCACCCCCACCCCACCCCAACGAGGTGCACACACCACAACGGTGGACCTCACAGACTGTGGAGGACTCACCCACTCTGTTGACTGGAACCCAGTGGTAGTTTCTGCCCGTTGAAAGGGACGGAGTCTGTCAGGGCACACTGCGCCTCCCGGAATTCTTTGTCCGTGCTGCCGCATTTCTGTAGAACGATCAGCACAAATCACAGCCATTGCTGACAGTTATCGAAATCGCCGCTTTCACTGTTATTATTATTGTAACGAGCAGGCTTCCCGAAAGTCTTTCTCTCTGTGATTCTGCATTGTAACTGTAATCATCATCGTCATCATCATCGTTGACCTCATCGTCACCCTCATCAATACTATCCTTCTTCTTCTTCTTGTTTTATTGTACTTCCAATTCTTATAGAACAGGGAGTACTTTACAATGGGAACGAAGAAATGCTGTCTGTGTGTCTGTCCGTGGTCAAAATGTGTTCCACTCGCTCCAGACAAAACTTCTGGGCCGATCTTTCTGAAAATTTGTAGGTATGTTCATTATGGGTCACGGATGATGTCCGATGTTTTATTTTACCAGAATAAGCCGTTGCTATCGGCTATAACGGCTCAAAACGGGTTTTCTTCTTTATGGAATATGTTAGTGACGAAATACATTATGACGCATGTGTGATTGTGACGTTTTTTTATTTGAAAAATATCTATGAAAGTACTGTATTTGACGGATTTTAATATAGCTTCAGAACTAATAACTGACCGGTAGATCATGGGTATTTTCCTAGTAAACACGCTCTTGACATGGACACGCGTATTCAAGATAAACTGAGAGTACGTTTATATGCTTTGCATCATCTTCTTATTATTATCATTACTGCTGTTGTGGTTGTTAACATTATCATGACTATTATTATTTTTCACCGCCCCACCCCCCTCCCTCCAACTCCCTCCCTCGGAGGGGCCCGTGGTCAAGTTGTTAACCGTTTCCCTGCCGAGCTACAGCAGGTCGTGAGTTCGATTCCAAACGCTGGGCCGTATTTTTTTCACGGCTTGAAAACCCTCTCTGTTCACCAAGCAGTAAATGTACCTGACTGTACCTGCGGAAGAAGAGGGGTGGGCTCCGCTTTCAATCGTGCCGTGCCGTAGACACGGTGAACCTTTGACAGTTCCGCTGCTCCTACAGCCGATAGGCCGTGGGATCTTTAACCTTCACTTCCAATCCTCTTCCAACGAGGTTATGTTGCCACCCGTATTTTTTATTTTTTTTTTTTTTTTTTTTTTGGCGGTTTGAAAAACCCTCTCTGTTCACCAGGCAATAAATTTGTACCGATTCATTTCAGGGAATGTGAGAGGTGGCGGAACGAGAGGGATGGGTTTGCTTTCAATCGTGCCGTGCCTTTGACATGGTGAACGTTTTGACCGTTCACTGCCCCTAGGGACGGCCGATGAGCTATGGGATCTTTAACCTTAACCGAGGAGATTATGCTTCCACCAGCGTCTCCCCCCCCCCCCCCCCCCCCCTCCTGTTTGTCTGTCTGTCTGTCTGCTGTCATCTATCAGCAGGACGGCACAACTACTGAACTGATTTGAACACAACTTGGTGTCAAGGTGGCACATGGGCCGAGGACAATCCCTTTAATGTCGGTGCGTGTCCGTGGTGCGGATCCCCCCCCCCCCCTCCCCCCCCCCCCCCCCCCAAACGGGGCGGATCCTTAGAGTCGCAGGGCTCCAAATATCCAACCCGTCCGGATAAGTCCGTGACTACTAAAATCTTATGGCGGACAGGTGGAACTTGTCACTGCACTTTTCTCCGTCGTGCATCCAACTTTTGACTGGATCACTGACAGTGAGGCCGAGAATGAAGCTGCATTGCTTTCCCTCTTTCACCATTTCACTTTCACATCTTCACTACTACATTCTAACTACTACTACTCACTCCCTCTTCCCTCCCTCATCCCTACCATATCCACCCCCCACCCCCCAAACCTACGCGCGGTCTGTACATAAAATGTGTCAGCAGTACACAGGATCTGTGCTTGGACAGCACGAAAAGGATAGATCTGCTTCCTTAATTTTTGTTTGAAATCTATGTAGGTAGAACGTCAATTTATTTTGGAAGTGTGTGTGTGTGTGTGTGTGTGTGTGTGTGTGTGTGTGTGCGTGCGTGCGTGCTGCGTGCGTTGCGTGCGTGTGCGTGCGTGCGTGTGTGCGCGTGTGTGCGTGTGTGGTGGTGGTGCTGTGTGTCTGTGTGTGTGTGGTGTGGCGCGCGCGCGCGCGCGCGCGCGCGCGAAATTTCCGAAGCCAATACAAGAATGTAATTTGGAAATGGACTCTTTCGCGCCTGCGCACAGTTGGTTCCCCTGATCCGATACATTTTTGCTTTCACTCGTGAACTCAAAGGGGAAACGTTTGGGTCTTTCGGCCTCGGCAGGTCTGCGTTCTCCCCCAAGTGACTTTCCAATTATTCCTACTGACACCATGACTTGGCATCCATGTTTCTTCCTTTCCCTGCGCTGCTGCAGTCAGTCCTATGTCACGTGCTCTGAACATCACCATCGTCGTCGCCACAGTCATTATCGTTGCACACATTTTCATCGTTATTAGCACAACTATCATCATTCTCATCACAGCAGCAGCAGCAGACAGCAGCACAACAACAACAACAACACAACAACAACAAAACAACAACAACAACAACAACAACAACAACAACAACAACAACAACAAGGGGAAACAACAACACAATCAGAAGGAAAATCGAGTAACACAACGAGAGCTTGAAAGAAAAGTAGACACAAAAGACAAAGAAATGAAGAAGGAACCAAACAGCACAAAATGATACCAAAAAAAAAAACAAAAAAAAAAAACCCAAATCGCATTCATTGTCAAACGCCAGTCAACCCCGTCTTTTTCTCAAGTTTCCGAGCAAAGGGCTGGGAGAGTAATTACAGAGGACAAAAGAACTGGAGGGATGTTGGCAAGGCAGACACAGATGTACAAAGGAAAGCAGAAGAGAAGAAGAAGGAAGAGAAGAGAAAAGAAGAAAGAAGAAGACAAAAGAAGAAAAAGAAAGAAAGAAAAAAAAAAGAGAAGAAAATGAAGAACAAGAACGACAACAACAACGATGACAGCCATGACGACGACGACGAATATGGTGATAACGTTAATGATAATAGTAATAATAAAAATGATGATAATAATAACAACAACAACAATAACGGAAGACGAGGAACAGAAGAATTAGAGGAGAAGAAGAAACACACACACACACACGCACACACACACACACACACACACACACCACGCGCGTGCGCGCGCGCTACCTAATAAGACATGCACGACTTGTCAAGAGATATAGACCTGCTACATATGTTGGCTACGTTTTCTGACGAGTAGGTTATCTCTGAACGCGACGGAACATTTTGTTTTTCTTTAAAGCACGCAAAAAAACAAAACAAAAACAAACAAACAAAACGAAAAGGACAAAAACAAATCTCTACCTTCATGTTGCACATCTCAGCGATAATGTCAGATCCGGCACAGTTCCGTCCACCCAGTCGCGGTCTGAAATTCAAAAAAAAAAAAAAAAAAATTCATGCCATTTGAAATGCGCCTGTGGAAACACACAAACCCCTTCAGTAAATGGGCAAAAATCTTAAGCTGGAAACAAAATATTAATTCCCACATCGAAGAATGACTTGAAAAAATACTCATCTGCTGATAAAAGTTTTAAAAAATCTCAGTCTGGGAAAAAGGCAACTGCCTGTCGCTCAACAGAAATAAAAATGAAATTGCTCATGATAATGTACAGAAAGAGTTAACTTTGCTAAACTACAAATTTGTACACACACTGGTATTACTTGAAAATGGAAACCACATTCATCTGCATAACAACTATGCGAACATCTCAGTTTTCGTAAAGAATGATCTGAATATCCAGGAATGACACAAAAATCTACTGAACAACAGTGCACGTTTCACAATTATTTCACATAGTACATTCAGGAAAATGACATACATAAGTGTAGATATTAAAAATCTAGTACGTAACAAACAGCACGAAAACACAAGATCTGTTTAAAAAAAAAAAAAAAGAAAGAAAAAGAATGGTGTTCAATCTCAGTGAATTTCACTTTGTATATTCAGGAATGACATACTCGTTAAATGTGTGATGCACGTCTGGGTTTTTCGGTAGAACATGAAGTTGCATTTAACAGAAATGAAACTAAAAGCTCCCCTACACACACACACACACACACACACACACACACACACGGAGGTGCACGCACTCTCTCTCTCTCTCTCTCTCTCTCTCTCTCTCTCTCTCTCCCCCCCACACCCCCCCCCCCCCCCCACCCCCAACCAAAGCCAGACTCGTTGACCACACAGTCACACACGAACCGAACACACGCGATTTCTCACTTAGGGTTGTCACACTTCCGCCTGCGCACGCGCACACCGCCTCCGCAGGAACGGGAACAGGCGGTCCACTCGGTTTCCCAAGCGGACCAGCCGCCGTGGATTGGCTGCGGTCCGTTTGGTCCAATGTCCACACATCGCCCGTGCATGCAGTACTGGGTGTGACAGAGTAAACGGCTGGTTTGTTTCACGTGCGTAGACGTGTGTAACACTTGCATGATCGTCAAGTATTATTCTTATGGTCAAAGTAGAGTCCTCTCTCTCTCTCTCTCTCTCTCTCTCTCGCTCCTCTCTCTCTCTTTTACTGACGTACGTCTCATGTGTGTGTGTGTGTGTGTGTGTGTGTGTGTGTGTGTGTGTGTGTGTGTGTTCTTCCACACACACACACACACACACACACACACACACACACACACACACACACACAGATCCCCCTTGCCCCTCCCCTCGTCGTTCGTTCATTGTATGCTAGGCATTAAACTCATCTTTCAGTCACAGTTGTGAAGTACGTGGAGTACTGTCAGCAGCAACAGCAGCAGCAACAGCAGCCAGGTTTTTTTGTTGTTTGTTTGTATGTTTGTTTGTTTGTTTTGTGTGTGTATCAGTGTTGCGTTATCGTCACAACAGATTTCCCTTCGTGAAATTTGGGCATCTGTTCCATTACTACTGACACCCCCCCCCCCCTCCCAATCCCCCAATCACACACACACACACACACACACACACACACACACACAGAGAGAGAGAGAGAGAGAGAGAGAGAGAGAAGAGACACACACACACACAAAGAGAGAAAAACACACACAAAAAAAGACACAAGAGACAAAGAAAAAAGAAAGAAAGAAGAAAGAAGAAGAAAGGACTAGTAAGCCAAGTCCTCCCTCAGTGATTTCACCTTCCTCTCCCCACACATGGTGCCGTCCATTCGCGGCACGGAGTCCCCGATGCATGTGCCCGGGGTGGTGGGATCAAAACAGACCAGGTGGCTGCACTCGCTGCACCACACACACAAACCACACACACACACACACAACAATCTGCAGAAAAAAACCAACACAATCAGCGTTATTCGTCCACACAACAATATGCACACACACACACACACACACACACACACACACACACACACACAATAAACTGATGGATAGATAGACAGACAGATAGAAAGATAAACATAGATTCATAGAAGAAAGGGAGACAGTGATAACAAAATAGAGAGTGAGAGACAGAGGCAGAGACATAAACAGACAGAGACAGAAGCAGAGACAGACAGAGACAGACAGACAGAGACAGACAGACACACAGACATGGACAGAGGAAGAGAGAGAGAGATGAGAGAGAGAGAGAGAGAGAGAGAGCAGACGACGAAGATGTAGGTGGGGTGGTGGTTAAGGTTGGAAGGTTACTGGATGGAAGGGAAGGAACACACACACACACACACACACACACACACACACACACCACACACACACACACACACTACACACACTACACACACACACACACACACACACATACACTACACACACACACACACAACACACACACACACACACCACACACCACCACACACACTACACACACAGAGCCTCACCCCATGGACCATAGCGCTCCCGAGACAAAGCGTCGAGCCCGGGCCGCGTACAGCTCACACTGCTCATCCCCGTCGTAAACGACCCCCGGCAGATCTTTGGGCAAGGTCACGGAGCTTGCCGGCCGATCCTTCAAACAATTCGCCTTGCTTGACCTGTGAAACACGTGATTTCCCTACTACCTATCCGATCTTCAACAGAAATGCGACATGCTAAGAGTTTCCGCGCGTACTCCCGGTGCTAACCCTGCCTTACCTTGACACGTGACATGTCACGGTTTTCGTGCCAACCTTGACCTTACCTTGACATGTCACGGTTTCCGAGCTAATCCTGTCCTTACCTTGACACGTGACATGTCACGGTTACCATGCTAACCCTGCCCTTACCGGACAGTGACATATCACGGTATCCCTACTAACCCTGACTGTACTTTGACACGTGACGTTTCACGGTTACCGTACTGACCCTAACCTTACCTGGATACGTGACACATCACGGTTTCTGCGCTAAATCTGACCTTAACTTAACACATGAAAAGTCATGGTTTTAGTACCAACCCTAACCTTACATGGACACGTGACATATCACGTTTTTTTCTGCGCTAAATCTCACCTTACCTTGACACGTGACATGTCAAGGTTTTTGTACCAACCCTAACCTTACCTGGACACGTGACAGGTCATAGTTTCCATACTAACCCGACATCACCTCGACACGTGACATATATATATCACGGTTTCCATAAGAACCCTGACCCTATCTGAACACGTGACATGTAACGGTGCCCATGCGAACCCTGACCTTACTTTGACGCGTGACATGTCACACTTTCGTCCTAAAACCCTGATCTTAGCTGGACACGTGACACACATCACCGTGTTTTTTTGTGTTTTTTTTTTGTGGTACTAACCCTGACTTAGACTTCCGACACACGTGACAAAAAAACGAAACAAAACAACCAACAACAAACGAATCTTCGAAACACAAGCATGATGACGTCACCTCACTTACGTCAGATAGTCGGCCAGGCTCTGGCGGCTGCAGGACGACCAGCCCATGGCGGTCCGACCCCCCGCGCCGTTGCTGGACATGACGTACTTGCCGTTCTCGCAGCTGTTGCCGCTGCCGTCATGCACCATGCCCAGACTGCGCGGTCAACGAACAGAGGACATCAACAGCATGCACACGGAAAAGATCCTACGGCACTAATTAAGGGAAACGTCGACTCTAGACAGTATTCACAGTCTCGATCTCCACCACAGACAGGAAACCAGACACGTAAAAGATAAACATCCTAGTCAAGAGACACAACGTAATTAACAAGGGCACTTTAAAGTTCTACAAACACAAGAAGAGAATTTCATTTTCCAACCTGCCATCTTGGACACCACTTAATCAAAAAAAAAAAAAAAAAAAAAAAAACAACAACAACAACAACCAGCCAATCAACAACCGTCGATCAACCAACTAATCAAATCAAACAGCCAACCATTCAACCAACCCACCGACCTTCTCTGCCCCACATCCCCCCCCCCCACCCCCCCCGCCAACCTATCAACGAACCAACTAGCCAAACGAACCATGCAGTCTCTCCATCATCCATGTGACCAACCAACCAATCCACCACCCGACAAAACTCACCTGTGACCGGTCTCGTGCGCCAGAGTGAGCCGACGGACAGGCCACTGTCCTCGCTGACGGAGCAGCGCGTATGGACGCCGCACATGCCGCCCACTGTGGCCAAGCCTGTCGTGGACTGGACGCCTCGGTGGATGAGGTCAAGTCTGGGGAAGGGTGAGTTTGATCACATCAAACAGAGCCTTACAGTAAGGACGTCAATCTACGTCAAACAAAGCCACACAACAAGACATCAATCTATGTCAAACAAAGCCATACAGTAAGGACGTCAATCTACGTCAAATAAAACCATACAGTAAGGACATCAATCTACGTCAAACAAAGCCATACAGTAAGGACGTCAGTCTACGTCAAACAAAGCCATACAGTAAGGACATCAATCTACGTCAAACAAAGCCATACAGTAAGGACATCAGTCTACGTCAAACAAAGCCACACAGTAAGGACATCAGTCTACGTCAAACAAAGCCATACAGTAAGGACGTCAGTCTACGTCAAACAAAGCCATACAGTAAGGACATCAGTCTACGTCAAACAAAGCCATACAGTAAGGACGTCAGTCTACGTCAAACAAAGCCAACAGCAAGGACATTAATCTACGTAAAAGAAAGTCATGCAATACGGACACCAATCTACGTCAAACAAAGCCGTGCAGTAAGGACATCAATCTACGTCAAACAAAGTCATACAGTAAAGATATCAATCTACGTCAAAGAAAGCATACAGTAAGGACATCAATCTACGACAAAGTCATACAGTAAGGACGTCAATCTACGTCAAACAAAGCCATACAGTAAGGACATTAATATACATCAACAAAGCCATGCAGTAAGGACGTCAATCTACGTCCAAAGAAAGCCATACAGTAAGGACATCAATCTACGTCAAACAAAGCCATACATTAAGGACATCAATCTACGTCAAACAAAGCCATACATTAAGGACCTCAATCTACGTCAAACAAAGCCATACATTAAGGACATCAATATACATCAAACAAAGCCATGCAATAAGGACATCAATCTACGTCAAACAAAGCCATTCAGTTAGGACCTCAATCTACGTCAAACAAAGCCATACATTAAGGACATCAATCTACGTCAAACAAAGCCATACAGTAAGGACATCAATCTACGTCAAACAAAGCCATACATTAAGGACATCAATCTACGTCAAACAAAGCCATGCAATAAGGACATCAATCTTCGTCAAACAAAGCCATGCAGTAAGGACATCAATCTACGTCAAACAAAGCCATGCATAAGGACATCAATCTTCGTCAAACAAAGCCATGCAGTAAGGACATCAATATACATCAAACAAAGCCATACAGTAAGGACATCAATCTACGTCAAACAAAGCCATGCAGTAAGGACATCAATATACATCAAACAAAGCCATGCAGTAAGGACATCATCTACGTCAAACAAAGCCATACAGGAAGGACATCAATCTACGTTAAAAAAAAGCCATACATTAAGGACGTCAAAACCTACGTCAAACAAAGCCATACAGTAAGGACATCAATCTACGTCAAACAAAAACCATACAGTACGGACATCAATCTACGTCAAACAAAAGCTACACAAATAAGGACATCAATCTACGTCAAACAAAACCACACAGTAGGACATCAATCTGCTTAAAATTAAAACTAAATCGAATTCAATGAAAGTCAGCTGAGCACACAAGACATCAATTTAGCTCAAATTCAACTCCAGCGAACTTCACAAAACGATCATATCAAACAGAGACGAACAATAAAAATTATCAAGCTTGCTCAAAGTAAACTCAATCGAACTGAACATAAACTCGACCGATCACATACAACAAAGCCATACAGTAACGACATAACTATCTGACTTAAATCAAACTTAATCGAAGTGAACTGAGCACAAACAACAGAGCTTCAGTATAAAAGACACCAGTCTAACTTAAATCAAACTAGATCGACCTGACCAGAATTGAAATGATCACATGGAAGACAGCCGTACAATAAGAACACAAATCTAATTCACATCGAATTAAATCGAACCAAATCAAGCTCCAACGATGCCATAAAACAGAGACATACAACAGAAACACGAATCTGCCTCAGGTCAAACTCTTATCTTACTCAGTTGAAGCCTGCTGATTGCATTGTATGGAGCCATACAATCACAAATCTAGCTCAGATCAAACCAAACCGAAATGAACTTAATAACTGATCTCATAAAACACAACCTAACAACAAAGACACACTTGTAACTCCAATTTAGCTTAATCAGACTAAACTTGACTAATAAGCCTAGAGCAGTCGAGGCATATCAATACCAAAAAGCCAGAACCAGTCGAGGTATATCAATACCAAAAAAAGCCCAGCCATTAAATTAAGGCATGAAGTGAACAGATCTGGTTCGAGAGACATACCTTTCCCCCTACGCCCCATCCCCGCCCCCCCCCCCCCCCCCCCCCCCCCCCCCCCCCCCCTCCCCCTTCAAGTTCAGTTTTCTTTTAAACACAAGTCAAACCCACATTCAACTCACTTTAAAACCAGCAAGCCCAGCGAACCCTGCGGAAGCTAACGATTCCTTTTCAAGACAAATCAAGTCATAACCTGCTGTATCCAATATCAAGTGCACCAGAACCGTAATGCCATGGATTCCATCTCACTGCGGCATTCCAGGAAATGAGCAGGCTGATGAAATGGCCAAACTTGGTGCCCAGGGCCATCAGGAAGAAACTGCAGTCAGCCTGACAGAGGTGAAGACCATCATTAAAGCACTCTACAGGCCACCACAGCAGCAAGATGGCTATCATCAGCTAACCAGAGCAGAACAGGTGGTGGCTATCTTCCGACTCGAACCGGGCACAACGGCTAGCTTCCCATTTACACCGCAAGCTGCACCTGAAACCATCATCCCCAATGTGCACGTGCGGGCTGGCAGAACCAACCACAAAACACATTCTACAGACTGTGGGGACCTGCAGTGTCTGAGGGATAGGACAGGGCCGCAGCCGGTGCCCATTAACGACAAGCTGTACGGGTCTGTGGAGGCCCTGCAGAGGACCACCAGGTTCATGACAGAATCCTGTCTACAGGTGTGAAAGGCGATCGAGAAGAAGAAGAAGAAGAAGAAGAAGAAGTAGAAGTCATAATCCGAGCCAAACGACCTGAGAGCGACAAAAAGGCGTCACGAAGAAGAGCAAAAATAGCGACTGAACAAACCAGGAAGAAAAAAAAAAAAGCAAAACAACTGACTTGATTTCCTTGCAAAATTGGTGAGATCAAATTCAAGATTACAAAAAAAGAAGAAAAAAAAAAAAAAAAGCCAGCCGAAGAAGTGTAAAGGCTTGAGTAACACCCCATCAAAAAGTAAACAGACTCGGGGTACAGGGAAGAATTCCAGACATTTTAGATTTCCTTCCGAGAACAGTACAGCTGTACAAGCCCCCCCCCCCCCCCCCCCCCCCCCACCGCCCACCCCCTTCAAACGCCACCATCCCTAAAAATTTCTTTGAAAAAAAAAAAGAAGGAAAAAAACAGGATCATAGCGAAAAGCCACGCTTAGAAGCGAGGTCAGAAACAAAGGACATGAATGAAAAGAAAACAAACGCAAAACGGTACAAATCCTCACAAGACCAGTCCAGTGGTATCTAAGCATAAACCACCAAGCCAAAAGCAGTTTTCCTTTCTAAATCAGTCAACCTGCATCAAGCGCGCACGCGCGCGCGCACATACACACACACATGCGAGCGCGCGCGCGCGCACGCACGCACACAACAACACACACACACACGCACACGCACAACGTGAGGGGGGGGGGGGATGAACAAAAACAAAGAAAATTCCCATTCAAAATCAGTCAAGTCCTAACCGAGCCCAGAGCCAGACCCAAAGGGACCGGCCCAGCAGAGGTGAACAAGCAGATACCTGGTGATCAGCGAGGCGCCGTCATGGTGCTGGGGGTTCGAGTCGTCCCGAGGGTTCAGCTTCTCCTGCCACTGGCAGAAACTCTCCAGGGTTTTGTCCGCGTCCTCCTCGATCACCAAACCTGGCTGAAACACACACACACGCACACACACACACACAACACCACACACACACACACACACCACACAGATCATTGATGCTGACTGTGGTGACGATGTTGACAGCTGAATATTTTGGTGCTGATGGACAAGGAGATACTGGAGGCAGGGGTAATAAAAAAAATATATATAAAAAAAAAAGGGTTCCTGCCACTGTAGTCCAGTGGTTAGCGTCGCCGACTTGCGGGCTCGGAAGTTGTGGGTTCGAATCCCATCAGGGGCAATTATTTGTGGAAATCCCCGGCCTTGGCCGCTTCTACCCAGATCTCTCTCTCTCTCTCTCCATCCTTCCCTCTCTTTCTTTCCTCCCGTTCTCTCTCCCTCCATCCCTCCCCCTCCCTTCTTCTCTCTCCCGTCCCCCTCCCTTTCTCCTTCTTCCCCCTCTTTCTGTCCCTCTCTCTCTCCCTCCCTCCCTTACTCCATGTCTTTCCTTCCCTCCCTCCCCCCCCCCCCGTTCTCTCCCTCCATCTCTCTCCCTCCTTCTCTTCCCCCCTCCCTCTCTTTTCCTTCCCCCTCTTTCTTTCCCTCTCTCCCCCCCTCCCTCCCTTCATCTCTCTCTCTCCCCTCCCTCCCCGTTCTCTCCCCCCTCTCTTTCTCCTTCCCTCTCTCTCCCTTCCCCCTCTTTCTGTCCCTCCTTCTCTCTCCCCTCCCTCCCTCCCTCCATCTCTTTCCTTCCATCCCCCCCCCTCAGTCTCGCTCCCTTTCGCTCTTTTCCTTTCCGTCCCTCTCTTCTTCTCTCCCTCTCTCTCTCTCTCCTTCGTCCCCCTTCCCCTTCTCGTCCCCCCTTTCACCCTCCTTCCCCCTCTCTATTCCTCCCCAAGTCTCTCTCTTTCGATCATTTCTCTCCCCCCCCTCTTCCTCCCTCCCTCCCTTCCCCTCTCCCCCCCCCTCCTCCCCCCCCCCCCCCCCCCCCCCCCCCGCCCGTTGCCTTCTTAAAGCTTCGAGGGCAGCCATCATCATCATACCATCCTGGGCAGTCTGGAACCACGTGAACGACTGATGAAATTCCACCGGCTCTGAAATGCCTCAATAATAGACTTTAATATTTTCTGATTCCACCATCAATATCATCGATTCCACTCTCATGTTCTTTAACAGCAGAACACGGCTCAGAACTAACAGCAACGAAAACGACAAGCACCAAACGGGCGAAAACAATGCCTTAAAAAATTTAAAAAAAGATGAAAAAGCGATGAAAAACTCAAAGGGCTACCGATGAATCAGTAACTGGGTAGCGATGAAACATTAACGGGTACAACGACGACCAAACTAAACGGATCTCACCTGGTCAACTTCCAGAATCTGCATCTTGACAACGGTGAAGTGTACACGGACACCCAGCGACGGATCCAGCAGAACTCGTGCGGCCTGTAACATCGAGAAGAATGTAAAAGACGAGCGAGAGAGAGAGAGAGAGAGAGAGAGAGAGAGAGAGAGAGAGAGCAAATGCGGATGATTTTTTCAACGAAAAGACCATCGCCCCTTTTGAAGGGTGTGTGTGTAAAATAATTCCACACAACAATAATTATTATTCAGATGATACTTCAGCATCTGCCGATTCGACAATAATTATTATTCAGATGATACTTCAACATCTGCCGATTCGACAAAGTGGTTTCTCTTATCTAAATTGCTTTATACTAATAAACACAAAGATTTTTGACAGTTTTGATATTCATGGATGGCATCATTAATCCAAATCTTAAGTTGATCGGATTTTAATAGAATTTTGGTTCAATGTGCAAACTTCTAATTTTTTTTTATCTGAAATGGACCACAAAAGAGAAAATGAATATCAGCATCTGTAGCTTCTTTTGCAGTACGGGTACAGCAAGTCAAATTCAGCATGACACTTCTAACGATGAAAATGAACTGCAAAATCTGAAATTCCAAAAATTCCATGGCAGTTTCTACCAAACATATAAAACGATATGAACATATGAAAAACTTTGGTAATGTCAATACTATCTTATATGGTTCATAGGTTGCTGAAATTGCCATGCTTAATTCGCAGTCACAGGTTGCAACATTTTTATAAAGACGAACGATTTTGTGTACCAGTAGGGTATTTCACTTATGCAAATATGCATAAATCAGATGCGAGTTTGAAAGTACTTACATGGATGATAAGCTGAGTGTGGAGATGTTTGTTTTTTTCCTTTTAAGTGTCTTAAATCATCTGACGATGAAAAAGACATTAAATAAACCACTGAACTGAACTGAACATATCAAAGAAACAAAACCATGATCTTTTAAGTTTTGAAAGACAAGCCTTTTATGTTCTAATGCAAAGAGGAACAAGATGCAAAGCATATAAACGTACTCCCAGTTTATCTTGAATACGCGTGAGACATTCCATAAAGAGGAAAAACCGTTTGGGGCCGTTGTAGCCGTTAGTAACGGCTATAACGATAAACATCGGCCATCATCTGTGACCCATAATGAATATACCTACAAATTTTCAGAAAGATCGGCCAAGTACTTTCTAGATGTTCTATAAAGAAGAAAAACTGTTATGGGCCGTTATAGCCATCAGTAACGGCTGTAACGGTAAAATAACACGTCGGGCATCATCCGTGACCCATAAGAAACATACCTACAAATTTTCAAAAAGATCGGCCAAGTCCTTTCTGAGATATTCCATAAAGAAGGAAAACTGTTAGGAGCCGTTATGGCCGTTAGTAACGGCTATGACGGTAAAATAACGCATGGGGCATCATCCGTGACCCATAATGAACATACCTACAAATTTTCGGAAAGATCAGCCGTGTAGTTTTGTGTGTGGAGCGAGTGGAACACATTTTGACCACGGACAGAGCCACACAGACAGCATTTCTTCGTTGCCATTCTTAAGTACTCTCTGTTCTATAAGAACTGGGAGTACAAAAAAATGGTGTGTTTTAATTTGTATCTTTGTTTAAGGCATGGACTGTCAGAATCATGCTGAAGTGGTGGTCAGTGGTGATGAACACACTGACAGTCATCAGAGGCAAGTGAACCGAACAGCGATTCCCCGTGCGTGAAGGTGTTCGTGTCACACATATTTCCACTCGGTGAGCGCGTGCTATCTTTCATGCCTGTCGATTACCGAGGTGAAAAAGAAAGAAATTTTCACGTGCGCTGGGGGGGGGGGGGGGGGGGGGGGGGGGGGGGGGGGGGGGGGGGGGGGGACAGGGGGGAGGAGGAATCCGTGCTACGCTGTGACGAGTCATGCTCACACCATGTTGTCGCTGCACGTGCAGCTGAACTGCATCCTTCCACCAGCGACATGACTTTCGGTTTGAAATTCCAAATTCACTCCCCACCCCCACCCCACCCCACCCCCGACCCCTCGTCCATCACTTCCCTGACTTCTCAATCTGCTCATGACAAAAATTCCATTCATTACCCCCTCAACCTATTACCTCTCTAGCTTAATATTCAGTCCTTCCACTGACTTTTGGTTTGAAATTCCAAATTCTCCCTCCTGCCAACCCTCCCCCCCCCCCCCCCCCCCCCTCACTCACCAGCGTCCATCACTTCCCTGACTCCCGATCCTCTCCTGATAAAATTTCCATTCATTACCCCACGACATGTTACCTCCCTTGTTCTAACATTCCTTCCTACCTTCCACTAACACGTTCTTCAGCAAGCAACGCCAAGAACTCATCCAATTTAGGATCACAATCAGGAAACTGTAATAAAATAACAATCTTCACGAAGAATTTTCCATGAACAAAATGGCGGCCATGCTCCCCCCCCCCCCCCCCCCACCCCCCCCACACGCTCGCACAGAGAGCGAGGGAGAGATAGAAAGAGAGAGGGAGAGAGAGAGAGAGAGAGAGAGAGAGAGAGAGACAGACAGAAGACAGACAGACAGACAGGAGAGAGAGAGAGAAAGAGAGACAGACAGACATACAGACAGAGACTGAGACAAGAGAGAGAGAGACAGACAGAGTGAGGCCCCACTACTGACCACGTTAGCGACGGTCAACAAATAGTGGTGAAGGCGGTCTTGGTACTGTCTGTACATCGAGGGGTCAGCCGCCATCAACATCTCGGCATATCTCTCTCCTCCCCGGAACGTCGTGTTCGTGATGCCCGCACCGCCTCGGACACCAGACTTCGCACCTCGGGAATACCTGTCATAAGAAAAAAAAAATAAAATAAAACCATTGAGAAGCTAAACACACGACGACAAACACACAGGTGTCTTGTGATTGGACAACAACAGTCCTGGCACGATCGTCCCACTCACGGTACCGTGTGCTAAACCTACCGGGGGGCCAGAACAGCTCAGTTGGTAAGCGCCGAACTCGTAATCCAAGGGTTGCGGGTTCGAATCTCCGACAGGCCGTTTCGGTACAGAGGGATTTTTCCCTTGGAGTTAACATTGGTTCTGACTCCATTTCCGATACAGTCCTTCGAATGAGACTATAAACCGTGTGTGAACGCACGCATAACATCT
>CM065746.1:31244856-31312356 GCA_033310375.1 Conus canariensis | reverse complement strand
AAAAAACAGACAGCGTTTTAATGACGGCTTCACTCATACACACACACACACACACACACACACACACACACAACACACACACACACACACACACACACACACACACACACACCACACACACACACACACACACACACACACACACACACACACCACACACACACACACACACACACACACACACACACACACACACACACACGCTCACACACACACACACACACACACACACACACACACACACACACATACACACACACACACACACACACACACACACACACAGAGGCGGACAGAGAGAGAGAGACAGAGAGAGAGACAGACAGAGACAGAGAGAGACAGAGAGAGTACAAAGAGGTCAGTACGACGTTCTCTGACCTGTCTGCAGTTTACTTAGGTTTTCTGTCTGTAGATGGACATGGCCTACAAGCCAACACAATTATAAGGATGTGGGTAAAGCAAAACAAGGACGGAGGCAAAGCAAACAGACAAGACCCACATACAGACAAAGGCAAACAGACAGGACCCACATACAGACAAAGGCAAACAGACAAGACCCACATACAGACAAAGGCAAACAGACAAGACCCACATACAGACAAAGGCAAACAAACAAGACCCACATACAGACAAAGGCAAACAAACAAGACCCACATACAGACAAAGGCAAACAGACAAGACCCACATACAGACAAAGGGAAACAGACAAGACCCACATACAGACAAAGGATTCGGGGCTAAGCGCATTGAGTTGTGTAACAAGAATGCGCTATATAAGTATTATACATTATTATTATTAATGCAGGACAAAGGGCACAGATATGACACGTATGAAGACAAAAGACAAAGACGGAATAGCTCAGTGGCAGAGCGCCGGACTCGCAATCTTGGTGATCCTGGAGTTGCGGGTTCGAATTTCCCCTCGGGGGCCTTTTCGGTACAGGGGATTTTTTTTTTCCCCTCGGAGTTAACATTGGTTCTGACTCATTCCCCATACAGTCCTTCGAATGAGACAATAAACCGAGGTTCCCTGTGTAAACGCACGCATGACATCTTGCGCACACGTCAAATCCCATCACCAACTTTCGGAAGAGAAGGCCAGTTTGGCCGTTGGTATGGATGACACATTACACATAGCAAGCACCTTCCCGAAGTTGAAGTATGGCTGCCTTAATGGCGGGATAAAAAACGGTCATACACACAAAACTCCACTCCCTTTGTTGGGTAGATGGGATTAATCCTTGCCTGTCTATACAGGGAGTGTCCGCAGGAGTATCAGCCCGCGTACGCAGAAAAAAAAAAGAGAGAAAGACATAAACCTAATTAAACAAATGTTCGGATGGTGTGGGTATGAACATCGACATTGAACGCATTTCAGACACGACGGACAGAGCGGACAAATAAAAAGGACCCCAGAAAAAAAAAAAAGAATAAATGAAAGTTTAAAAAAAAATTGAGGAATATAATACAGAATGAAGGAGAAAACAAATTTTAAAACAAGATGAAAAGCATATAAACGTACTCCCATTTTAAATACGCGTCTTGGGCTGGTGTAACCGTTAGTAATGGCTATTCTGGTAAACATCGGCCATCATCTGTGACCTATAATGAACATACTTACAAATTTTCAGAAATATCGGCCAAGAACTTTCTGAGATTTTCCATAAAAAAGAAAACCATTATGGGCCGTTAGTAACGGCTGTAACGGTAAACTTGAACATCGGGCATCATCCGTAACCCATAATGAACATACCTACAAATTTTCAGAAATATCGGCCACGTACTTTCTGTGATATCCCATGAAGAAGAAAAACCGTTATGGGCCGTTATAGCTGTTAGTAAGGGCTATAACGGTAAACTAAAACATCAGGCATCATCCGTGACCCATAATGAACATACCTACAAATTTTCAGAAAGATCGGCCAAGTACTTTCTGAGATATTCCATAAAGAAGAAAACCCGTTTCAGCAGTTAGTAACGGCTATAACAGTAAACTAAAACATTGGGCATCATCCGTAACCCATAATGAACATACCTGCTAATTTTCACAAAGATCGGCCAAGTACTTTCTGAGATACTCCATAAAGAAGAAAAACAGTTACAGGCCGTTACAGCCATTAGTAACGGCTATAACGGTAAACTGAAACATCGGGCATTATTCGTGATCCGTAATGAACATACCTACAATTTTTCAGAAAGATCGGCCTAGTACTTTCTGAGATATTCCATAAAGAAGAAAAACCGTTACAGGCCGTTACAGCCGTTAGTAACAGCTATAACGGGGTAAACTAAAACATCGGGCATCATCTGTGACCCATAATGAACATATCTGCTAATTTTCACAAAGATCGGCCAAGTACTTTCTGAGATATTTCATAAAGAAGAAAACCCGTTACAGGCCGTTACAGCCGTTAGTAACGGCTATAACGGTAAAGTAAAACATCGGGCATCGTCCGTGACCCATAACAACATACCTACAAATTTTCAGAAAGATCGGCCCAGTAGTTTTGTCTGGAGCGAGTGGAACACATTTTGACCACGGACGGACGGATGGACACACACACACACACACACACACACACACACACACACACACACACACACAGCATTTCTTTGTTCCCATTCTAAAGTACTCCCTGTTCTATAAGAACTGGGAGTACAAAAAGAAGAAGAACAAGAAGTCAGCAAAAAGAGCGTTAGTAACACCAATAAGCAGGAAGGAAAAAAAAAAGGAATGAAGATATACGCTCCGCATGTTTACCGAGCTCGTGACGTTCATAAAAAAAACAAAAGAAAGAAAAACAAGATGCAAAGCATATAAACGTATTCCCAGTTTATCCTGAATACACGCGAGATATTCCATAAAGAGGAAAAACCGTCTTGGGCTGGTGTAACCGTTAGTAATGGCTATTCTGGTAAACATCGGCCATCATCTGCGACCTCTAATGAACATACTTACAAATTTTCAGAAAGATCGGCCAAGTACTTTCTGAGATATTCCATAAAAAAGAAAAAACTGTTATGGGTCGTTATAGCCGTTAGTAACGGATATAACGGTAAACTAAAACATCGGGCATCATCCGTGACCCATAATGAATATACCTGCTAATTTTCACAAAGATCGGCCAAGTACTTTCTGAGATATTCCATGAAGAAGAAAAACCGTTAAAGGCCGTTACAGCCGTTAGTAACGGGCATAACGGTAAACTAAAACATCGGGCATTATTTGTGACTCATAATGAACATACCTACAATTTTTTAGAAAGATCGGCCAAGTACTTTCTGAGATATTCCATAAAGAAGAAAAATCGTTACAGGCCGTTACAGCCGTTAGTAACGGCTATAACAGGGTAAACTAAAACATCGGGCATCATCCGTGACCCATAATGAACATACCTGCTAATTTTCACAAAGATCGGCCAAGTACTTTCTGAGATACTCCATAAAGAAGAAAACCCGTTACAGGCCGTTACAGCCGTTAGTAACGGCTGTAACTGTAAACTAAACATCGGGCATTATTTGTGACCCATAATGAACATACCTACAAATTTTCAGAAAGATCGGCCAAGTACTTTCTGAGACATTCTATAAAGAAGAAAAACCGTTACAGGCCGTTACAGCCGTTAGTAACGGCTATAACGGGGTAAACTAAAACATCGGGCATCATCCGTGACCGATAGTGAACATACCTGCCAATATTCACAAAGATCGGCCAAGTACTTTCTGAGATATTCCATAAAGAATGAAAACCGTTACAAGCCGTTACAGCCGTTAATAACGGTTATAACGGTAAATTAAAAATGAGGCATCATCCGTGACCCATAATGAACATACCTATAAATTTTCAGAAAGATCAACCATGCACTTTCTGAGATATTCCATAAAGAAGAAAAACCGTTACAGGCCGTTACAGCTGTTAGTAACAGCTATAACGGTAAACTAAAACATCGGGCATTGTTCGTGACCCATAATGAACATACCTGCTAATTTTCACAAAGATCGGCCAGGTACTTTCTGAGATATTCCATGAAGAAGAAAAACCGTTACAGGCAGTTACAGCCGTTAGTAACGACTATAACGGTAATCTAAAAGGGGCATTATTCGAGACCCATAATAAACATACCTACAAATTTTCAGAAAGATCGGCCAAGTACTTTCTGAGATATTCCATAAAAAAGAAAAACCGTTACAGGCCGTTACAGCCGTTAGTAACGGCTATAACGGTAAACTAAAACATCGGGCATTATTTGTGACCCATAATGAACATACCTATAAATTTTAAGACAGATCGGCCAAGTACTTTCTGAGATATGCCATAAAGAAGAAAAACCGTTACAGGCCGTTACAGCCGTTAGTAACGGCTATAACGGGGTAAACTAAAACATCGGACATTATCCATGACAAATAATGAACATACCTGCTAATTTTCACAAAGATTGGCCAAGTACTTTCTGAGATATTCCATAAAGAAGAAAAACCGTTATGGGCCGTTACAGCCGTTAGTACCGGTTAACGGTAAACTAAAACATCGGGCATCATCCGTGACCCATAATGAACATACCTACAAATTTTCAGAAAGATCGGCCCAGCAGTTTTGTCTGGAGCGAGTGGAACACATTTTGACCACGGACGGACGGACAGACACACAGACAGCATTTCTTCGTTCCCATTCTAAAGTACTCCTGTTCTATAAGAACTGGGAGTACAAAAAGAAGAAGAACAGTAAATATTTTCATGTTAACACTCCCGTCCATTTTTTTCCCCAATGCACGCACACGAACACACACACCAACACATCGCCAGTCAACTCTTTTCCTGCTCATTTTCCTCATCCACCCACCCACCCATCCTTCCACCACACACACACACACACACCTACGCATGCACGCGCGCACGTCAGTAAATGCGACACCAAAGACACTCTGCGGCAACAGAAATACCATTAATGTAAAAGTAGCCATATAACCCTGAAAGCACACACACACACACACACACACACACACACACAACTAAGTCCATGAAATCGATGAATGTTGAACGCAACTCCACAAGGGCAAAAAAAAAAAAAAAAAAAAAAATTTGAGGTGAAGGAAATGATTGACTGAAAAAAAAGCATGAACAAGAATGCACATCAAAGCATTTGCCACACTAAAAGTAAAATAAACTATCATACATACAAGAAAAATAATAATAAGAAATTCACAACTGATTGAAGAAAAAAGATATATGAAAAAAAAATGCACACAAAAGCATTATTTTGCTACACTAAAAGTAAAAATAAACTTTCATAATACAACGACAATAACAAGAAAAATGTTCAGACTTACATCCGTCTGCTCCGCAATCCCACCAACAAAGCTAACCGTTAAAAGACAAAGGGCCAGCATTTCTGTCACCGTTTTCACCAAATGTCAGCAACACAGGAAGATCGAAACTGTTCTCCCTGATCAAATTTCTACAAACAAAGAAGAAAGATTATTCCTGACTCCGATTAAAAAACATTTGTCCATCTAAATATCGATTTTACTTTTTGAAACCCGTGCCAACGAAGAAGCCGGGCAGTCCCGCCTCAAACGGGGACATAAAAAAATAATTTTTTTTCAAACTTCGTTCTTTTCGTGTTGGAAAAAAAAAAGGACCACTGATGAAGCTCCAAAACTCGATCAGGGTATCTGTCGATGAATCGTGGTCACGTACCCGTATATATACTACCCGTAAAGTGAGTGACTCCCACCCACATTGACAGTGGAGAGTGTGTAGCCTGTAAAGGGAAGCAAGTCGGGTACCTGCGTGTCGTCTGCCACTGGGGCGTGGCGCTGCGTTGCTTGCTTGCTTTTTTTTTCCTTTTTTTTTTTTCTGATCCGTTTTTGAAAACTGGAAGTGAAGTATTCTATATTAAAAGAACCCAACATTTACACCTCTTCCACGCTAATCAAAGCGATGGGAGGATTATATTAAATGTATTTTTCAAAGATCATCTCCATATAGTCTGCATTCCTCTCCTTACGACATGCCTCCTCAATGTTACTCTCATAAACTGGAGGAAGTTTTGGTGTTTAAACTGAATAAAAACAAAAGCAAACGTATGACATCGTAAAATGACTTTGTTGAACAACAAATAGCAAAAAACAAACAACAAAAAACAAACAAAAACAAGCGCAGGTAAACAATTGCTCCACATACAGAAATGATTCTGTTTTCAAAACAAATTTTTATCGTTCCCCTACGCTGTTAGTGAAATGGACAGTTTGGATATTTTACTTTCTAACACCATGTTTTTCATTCCCATTTGCTTTCTTCATCCTCCCACCTCAACTTCATTTTCTTTTTTTTTTTATGGACTTTTTTTTCTCGCCAAAACCTTTCCCAAGTCATTGTTTTAATATTGGGGGGATTGCTGGCGTTTACTTGTTTTCACACACACACACACACACACACACACACACACACACACACACACACACACACACACACACACAACTACTTACGTTTCAGCATATACAGGAATTCTCGCTCGCTCTGTGTGTGTGTGTGGGGGGGGGGGGGGGGGGGGGTAATGAATGAGTGGGGAATGAAAGTGGGAAATATAAAATTGCTATCAGGACAGTGTTGTTTGTGATTTTTTTTTTCTTATGTTACGTCTGAAGAAAACAGATTTGTCGAAAATTTACATGTCTGTCTCGCATTGCACATTAAATCTATGTGACTTCGCGCCTTGTGTTTGTATTGTCATTTGTATGTTGCTATATTTTTAAAAAAAAATAATAAATAAAAAAATCTGCAGACTGTTTCTTTGAATTTTCTCAAAGATTGTGTTGAGAAGTATAAAATTCCAGAACCTGACGGCTCAAACACTTACAAACGGGATACAAAAAGGGAGATGCAACAATCAGCAAAAACCAGACACTGGGATATGTGTGTACTGACCATTGACCTATATAATTATTGTTGATACTGACGGGCGGAGAGAGAGAGAGAGAGAGAGAGAGAGAGAGAGAGAGGGGAGAGAGAGAGAGAGAGAGAGAGAGAGAATATGGCGTATTTTGTGTTACGAATCGGATGAAATCACGATTTTGGAATATGAGAACAAAAGTAATGGCCGAGTAGAATTCAAAACAACAACAAAAAAAATCCCTATTGACCTTACGCCTCAGACAACATTAATCTTGTTTACATCCAAGACTAAGTGGATTTATATGGAAAGAAGCCGAGTGAAATACCTGATCGTTTAAATGTCGTCTGTTTTGTTTTTGATGTCTGCCTCTTCTATTTATAGACATGAAAAGAAAAAAAACCCACATCGAGGTTTGTGATTCGTCCAATTCTGTCAACATTCGTACGATTGGGCGACCACCCATCCAGCACACCTTTGGGAGAAGGGAATGGGAGTAGTGACTGGCATAGGAGAGGGGGGGTGGGGGGTGGGAGGGTGAGAGGTGTGGGAAGAGGGAGGCGTTGAGTTGGTAGATGGGTTTTTTTTTTTTTCACCATGAAACAACCTTGACTACAGCAATCCCCTTTTGTTGTTGTCCTTGATGTTGATGATTCTATTGTTGTTGTTTAAGTTTGTTGCTGGTTTGGTTTTGAAGACGCGTTTTCTGTGTAGGGTTTCCGAACCCAGTTAATATCACCACCACCACCTCCATCATCCCCAGTCCAATCCCCATATTCCCATGTTCCTGCGCTCTCGGTCCCTCCCCACCTCACCTCCTACTCCCTCTATCACCCCCCCCCCCCCCAATCCCCCAATACACCCTACCGAAATCAAGACAGGACAAGGCTTTGCTGTACCTGCTCATAGTGAGGAACTGCTCGAAGCAGCTCCTGTACCGAGAAAAATGGTGTGGTATCGATCAGTTCAGTCCAGTCGTTTAGTTAGTGTCTTTTCGTCGCCAGATGATATTATACATTCATTAAAAAATAAAAATAAAAAAAATCAAAAAAATAAAAAAAACACCTCCACACTCAACTTATCATCCATGCTAGTACTTTCAAACCCACAACTAATACATGCAAATTTACGTAAGTGAAATACCTTAGTGATACACAAAATTTGTTGATCTTCATTTAAAAAAAAAAAAAAAAAAAAAAAAAAAAAAATTGCAACCTGCGACTGGGAAATAACCATGACAATTTCAGCAACATATGAACCAAATAAAGACAGTAGTGACGTTATCAAAATAATTCTTCTCAATACCTGTGTGTTGTGGTGTCGAGGAAACGCCCCCTAAACAGGACTTTTCGCTTCTTTGTAGTGCACCCACCTTTCTCCACTCCCACATTTGCTACAGGCCAGATTGTAAGAAAGTGTAAATGCCGACGCCTCACGGACGTTCTTTACTGTTGCTGATGCATAGTGGGGGCAGGGAAAATAGCTGAACATAATTGGAGAAAAAAAAAAAAGAAGAAAATTCAAGAGAAATTATTATCATTCCGCCAGGCAAAAGGGACAAGACAAAATAGCAAGACAAAATTAACACGACGCGTTTCGACCTTTTTAGTCGTCTTCAGGAAAAATAAACAAACAAATCTTAAACAGATGTTAGCGAAGAAGCGCAAGAAAAAAAAAAAAACAAAAAAAAACCGTGGACAAACGAATCACAAAACAAAACACGACGCGTTTCGACCTCTTAGGTCTTCTTCAGGCCAGATACAAAACAATTAGGACAACGAAAATGAACGAGCAATCACTTATCTTCAATCACTTCAGCGCAAGATAAGGCGTTGAATGATTGAAGATAAGCGCAATCTGGCATTCAACGCCTATCTTGCGCTGAAGTGATTGAAGGCACGTGATTGCTCGTTCATTTTCGTTGTCCTAATTGTTTTGTATCTGGCCTAAAGAAGACCTAAGAGGTCGAAACGCGTCGTGTTTTGTCTTGTGTCCACTTTTTTAACTTTTTTATTTATTTATTTTTTTTTTAGCGGTTTGCTAACATTTAATTAAAGATTTGTTTAGATTTCCGCCTGCAGTCGTCTCACTTTGCAACAAGATAAACAAAGTTCAGGACAATGAAAACAAAGAACGAGAAATCCTTCATCTTCGCAAATTCGGCGCAAGGTGGACGGACACTTGTGCGGAATTAGAGAAGATAAGTGATTTCAATTTCCTCTTGCATTCACCTCACTTTTGAAAATAACTTGAAAAAGTTTATTCTGTTCCCCAGCCCTTGGAGACGACTTTGAAAAATTATTGCTAAAGCTCCGCCCCAAAAACGTTGACAAACGAATCACAAGATAAAACACGACGCGTTTCGACCTCTTAGGTCTTCTTCAGACAAGATACACAACACTGAGGACAACGAAAATGAACGAGCAATCACTTATCTTCGTCCAGTTCGGCGCAAGATGGGCGTTGAATCAATTGAACTTAATCCGCCAGACAAAGCTGAATCAATTGAATGGATTCAACGCCCATCTTGCTCGTTCATTTTTTTGCTGTTCTGAGTGTTGTGTATCTGGCCTGAAGAAGACCTAATAGATCGAAACGCGTCGTGTTTTGTCTTGTGATTCGTTTGTCAACGGGTTTTGGGCGGAGCTTCAGCAATAATTTTTCAAATTTGTTTAAATTTCCGCCTGCAGTCGCCTCAAAACGTTGCAACTAGATCTGACTTAGAGACAACGTTGATCTTGTTCCTATCGAAAATGAAGTGGGCTGTGAAGGGAAAGAAGCTATTTTAGAAACAAGGGATCATAAACGTAGACCTTGTCCTGTTATGTGTAAGTTCTGTTAATGACGATGTCGGGCCACCCACCTGGTCCGCCGAGTTTTGTCAACTTTTCCTGCGATTGGCAGAAAATGCGACAAGAACCCATCTGCTGTGTGCGAATTAAACAGGTAGAAGTAGGGAATGGGAGATTTGAGGCGGTGGGAGGGGAGGGGGGGGATGGAAGGAAGGGAGGGGACAGTGTATAATAAACTAATATCTGGGAAGGTACTGCTGTCGTGTTTATGGCTATGTGCTTGAGAGAGAGAGAGAGAGAGAGAGAGAGAGAGAGAGAGAGAGAGAGAGAGAGAGAGAAAAGTTATATTGGGTATTTATATAGCGCCTATCCTCGGTCACAGACCAAGCTCTAAGCGCTTTACAATAAACACAAAACCTCACTCACTCAAAGTTCCCATAGCCATGGTCGTAATCAGCGCAGTGTCTCCTCTGGTGGGTTGCCTCAAGACGGACTTGACGTTGACTGCTCCCTGTGAAGTACCAGGGCTGGAGCTGCCATGGTGAAGAAGGAATGAACAGCAGGGGAAGTAATGTGAGTAGAGTGGCGCACACAGGATGAGAAAGAAAACACAAAGTTACAAGAAAAAGAGACAGAGACTAAAAAAAAAAAAAAACAACAACAAAAAACGAAGACAATATCCAAAATTCTAGTTCCTAATTTAGCTCCCCCCCCCCCCCACCTCACCCCCCATCCCCGCTCCTTCGTCCCTCCCTTTTATAACCCATTGGATCTTTTTATACCAGCGGGACAAATCTTGCCATCAAGAGTTAGAGGTCAAACAGGAGATCTTACTGGAATTATGTTCCTCCTTTTAATCAATCATGATGTTCCTCATTTTAATCAATCAATCAATCAATCAATTACTTATTGATTAATTAATTAATTAAGTAAGCATATTTTCTCTATGCACCAAAAAAAAGTAACGTCCTCTAGTTGGAAGGTAGAACCGCTGGCATTTTTTTTTTTTTTTTTTTTACCTCATTTCCCCCCACACCTAAAGGGGGCACCTAGGAACTAGAATTATTTTGAATGTTGTCTTCGGTGTTTTTTTTTTTGTTTTTTTTTTTTGTCTATGTCTCTTTTTCTTATCACTTTTTTTTGTTTGTGTTCTTTCTCATCTTCTGTGCCACCCTACCGCCATTGCTTCTCCTCAGCTCATTCTGTCATCACCTTCGCAGCTCCAGCCCTGGTACTTCACAGGGGGCAGTCAATGTCAATGAATCCATGTTAAATGGGTTCGACCCTCGGCACTGCTGGTTTCGCGGAGATTTCGCAAAGTTTGGTTGAAATGGGTTCAGTGGTTGAAATGTGTAATCCTGCTGTCGGGCAGGCACACCATCGGACGGACAGACGCAGGTCAAAACCAGGACCCAGACGGAGGTGCTAATGAGCACGTACACCAATGTTTGGTCCGACAGTAAAACAGTTAAAGGCTCGTCGTCATCATCCCCTGTGGATTGCCGGTGCCGGAGCAGCGGCGGGACTGACCGGGGTTGTGGCTGTAGACGGGGGTGTCAGAATGAACGGCGTGGGTGCACTGCCACTGAGATGGCACAGAAGATGGGACCAGAGAGAGAGAGAGAGAGAGAGAGAGAGAAGGCTTGTCATCATTAACTCAACTCTATCAATGCTGCGTGTGCTGTCCATTCACCTAGATTACCTGGACACTTTCTTAGAGGTATGCGGAACAAACAATAAAGGCAACTCCCCCTTTAGAGACAATGAAGTTCTAAACTTGTTCATGGATCCGCCGTTTAAAGCGGGTGTACTACACCACAGACACGAATTTAATGTGTTCGTCGCTGGGCCTCTGTCGAGTTTTGTGACGAAGTTTGGTCGAAAGAGGTTCCCGTGGCAACAACAGCAAATATTTATTTTCATAGTTATTACGTTCGTGGGTCAGTCTTTCTTTTTATAGATCCCCCTCCTCCTCCTTTTCTTTTCCGTTTCTCCGTCTTGAACTCCGAGTGTCTCCATTGCAAGTTTATTGTGCTTGCGAAAGGTTTAAAGCCCACAACTACTTTAATCATATTCCATCTTCGGGAATCATGTGCAAACACAACACTCACATTCATACTTTGTTTTTGTTTCTCTGTTGTTGTGTTTTCCATCCCACAGGGATATAACAGCCTAAACTTTCACGAAGATGATATGCAGCTTGACGTTTGTTTCTTTGAAATAAAATGCTGAAACATTTTGCCACAGAAGTTTGTCAGCTTTTTATTTTTTTTTGTTTTTTTCTTAACTAGACAGGTGGTATTATGCCGCGTTTTTTCTTTTCTCTCTCTCTCTCTCTCTCTCTTCTCTCTCTCTCTCTCTCACTTTTTTTTTAAGTCTTTGATTATTCCGTTTGTAAAGCAAGGTAAATCTGCTACAATATCAATGGCTACCGGCCACAGCTCTCACTTCCAATGCTACACAATTTATTTGGGGGGGGGGGGGGGGGATACTAAACAGGATTAACTATTTTTGTGATAAACTGATATCACATCTGGTAACCATGCAGGCTTTGGGAAAGGGAGATCAACCACTGGTCATGTTTTACAAGTTTACAACACAAGTTAAGCATCCATTTGCTATACGAAAAAGTGTTCTAGCCACATTTTCGTTTGTATGAAGAAAGCCTTTGAAAGTGTGTGGCATGCAAGCTTGCTATATAAATAACACACGGTGGCATACATATCTCATAATATCGGATAAGCCTTATGATCACAGCAGAGATTTTGTCTTTTATCACAAAGAAACTTACAGGTCAAAGTAGAAAATACATACTGCTGTTGAAAATCATTGAAAATGGGCATTCCTCAGGGTTCTGTAATTGCTCTAATGTTATTAAACACTTTGTTGTGTGGCCCTCCAAAACATGCAACTAAAAAAAAAAGAGCTGTGGATAAGTGCTTGCATAGGGGGGAAAACGCCAACAAAGATCAATCATCTTCATAAAAATCTTCAACAGCCTCGATAACCTTAGCAAGGACTTATATACGGATGGGCTGAAACTGTGCCTTGAAAAAAGAACAACATACTTTTATTCAACAATGACAATGATCCAACCGATCCCTGCCATCTTTTCAGTTTGCTGGGATAATACTTTAGTATGTACACTTGGTTCAATTCTTAGGTGTATATTTCACATCTAAACTAACATGGAATCTTCCTATCAATGACCTTTTAAACAAAGCAAGAAAAACCCCTAATTTTCCTAAAATTTTAAGCAAGTCAGCGAAGCTGGTGTCAGGGCGTAAAAATGTTGAAACTCTTAGCAATATCGCTTATTCGTCCTAAGTTATCATGATTATGATAAAGAGGCTTTGTTTAGCGCGCCAAAATACATATTCCCAAAGGCTACAAAGTATCCACGGAAAGCCTTGCAAAACAGACATAACAGGTAGGACGATTAACATTCAAAACCATGAAAACTGAGTACGAACCAGCAGTCACATATCTCGTCGATCTGAGTGCAAAACGAGGACTTGGGCGAAAAACTAAATTATGTGGAACGGAACAGAAGAGAAGAGGGAAGAGGCTCAAAGGGAGATGATAATAATAATAGTAATAATAACAATGATAATAGTAATAACAATAATAATGACAACAGTGATGATAATAATGTAATAATAATAATGATCATAATAACAATAACAATAACAACAAAAATAGTGATAATAATGATAACAATAATAATGTGGTGATGATAATAGTAATTACAACAATAATGGTTGCAATAATGATAGTAATAATATTGATAATAACAATGCTGATGACAACAGTAAAGTTAATGACAATAATGATAGAGAGAACGGGGGTGTTTCTGAAGGAAAGGAATCTGTATTGGGCCGTAAACAAAGTCTATAAAAATGTTCTAGTAAAATCATGTCTTTAATGGATAGGACTCTCTATTAGGAGGGGCAGGGAAGAGGCGATGAGGGGCACACCAATGTATGTGGTCATGGCCACCCCGCCTTGTTTCCGTGCGATGGCCAATGATCAAGAGGAGGGGATGGGGGGTCGGGTCGGGTTGGGGGGGTCACGTGTGAATCATGTCCTAACATGATTAATGGCTATATTGTGAATTCGCCGAACTGCGCTGACGAAACAACTCGTGGATATATAACAGGCTTCTGCCCTTTGTCACCTCAGTACATTGTGGCTTCAGCCAGCCACGGATTATTGTCTCCCATCTTCAAACAATGTGGTGATGACGTCGACGACCCGTATTATCATGGCCATTGTGCTAATCTTACCAAAGCTGGTTCCGTTGACTATCCAACCCCAGACCTTCTAAAGAAGCCATGTGATGATTTGTTTTCTCTAAACACGTGATCGTTTGTTTTCAGTTCAGTTCGTGTCGTTTATGGCTGAGCCAATCGCAAGAAGGTGTTAGGGGTTAAGGTGTGTTTGTGTGTTTGTGGGGGGGGGGGGGGGGGGGGGGGGGCATATCAGAGCTTTCGCGTCGTTTTTAAACAGTATCTGAATGTAAGCCACGTGTATTAGGAATTATTTGAAGCAAGTGTATTGCGGTTGAAATGTTTCGTTTCGGAAGTAACCTTGCCGACGTACCGTAGGGGTGTGGGGATGTGAGTGGGTGGAGCGGTGTGTTGTAATAGGGCTGCCTTATGTTGCCACGTGAAAGTCAATTTCATGTATGCCTGTACACACACACACACACACACACACACACACACACACACACACACACACACACACACAAGCGTGCATGTGCACAAATAACGTGATCCTGGGTGTTTTGGACTATGTCAGCTTATCTAGTTCGTAGTTTCACAAAACTCTTCAGCTGTGTTTTTCGTACTGATGCAACACGTATTAAAAGCAGGTTAGACAATAAAAAAAAAACAGAGAGAGAGAGAGACAGACAGACAGACAGACAGACAGAACAGGAATATGAAGACAGGGAGGCGGTGGAAAACATGCCAACCAAGCCTCCAACATTCCAAGGACCAACACGGGCCAGTCCTATAAAAACCACTCCACTGAAATCATAAACAACGCCTGTCTCTCATCAGACACGATTTCAGCGCCTCCCTCCAACAACCTTTCGGCTCTTTGATCTACTACACCTCTCTCAACATCGCGAGCGAACAAAGCCAGTAGACCTCCACCCAGGCTTCTTATCAGGACCATCCCCACGCGCACCACCAGTACAGCGACAGACGGGCCGACTCGCACAGACTCATCATTCGCCCATCAGATGGAGAGTGTATTGGCCCCGACATCAGAGTCTAAGGGGAGGAAGAGGGAAAAGCCTTAATCGCTTATGAGGTGTAATCGGAGTAGCCGACGGTGTTCGGTTGTCTAGCAAGATTTGGGCGCGGGTGAGGGAGGGGGGGGGGGGGGGGGGGAGAGGGAGGGGGGTAACTGGACCTTAACAGACTGGCTTCAGGTTGTAGACGCTCCCCTTCGGTTTTGTAGTTTTGCAGATATGCTTGTTGGTGGTTTGTTTACATGGGGTGAGGGCGTGGTGGACGAAGGCAGTAGAGGGTAGGAAACGATTGTGTGTGTGTGTGGGGGGGGGGGGGGGGGGGGGAGGTACGTACGTCAGTGTGGTGCGTAGATACGGGGGTGCAGGGGCGGATCGTTTAGTTTGTAAGGATGGGGGGTGAAGTTGGAATGTGGATCGAGGGTGTGAAGCGCCAGAGACTTGCTACGACGGGGTTCCGGGGACATGCCGTCCCTGAACTTTATAACGACGAACAACACAACAACAACAACAACAACAACAACAACAGGGCGCAAGTCTACGCACTTAGGTGATAATCAAACACCACATTAAACAGTAATGAAACCATGTTACTGCACCTACCCACAATTCCCTAAGGACTTTTTTTTTTTTTTTTTTTTTTTTTTTTTGCGGCGTCACAAAAGGAAGAGTAAATACGCTTTGATAGAAGAATCCTGTAACTAGAGGTCACTCTGCACATGTCTGGCACTGTGCTGTTGGATACAGCGTCGAATTTATGCATGCCTTGCAACATGCACTTGCCTGTTGACATCCCCCATGTGAGAGTTCCCGAGTTCAGTGTGATTGTTGTTGCACCCTTATTAGCAAACACTGAGGTGTGCGAGCCTTTCTTTACGCTCGCGGGTGGGGTGGGGTGGATGTGCACCCAGTGCATTTCCCCTTCCCCTCTCCTCCCTCCCCCCATCGCTCTCTCTCTCTCTCTCTCTCTCTCTCTCTCTCTCTCTCTCTCTCTCTCTCTCTCTCTCTCTGGCTTTCCCTACCCGATGAGCTCTGACGATGTCATCCAAGGTTCCCCTCTTTGGTCCATGGGCACCGTGTAGAACATCAGTCATTGCCACAGCACACGTGTCGTGGTCCTCACGATCACTGCTGTGACGAATTCCGAACAGTCGGAGGTTATCCCTTCTTGGATGTCGCGCTGAAACGTCTAGTTCTGTTTCCATTATTTTGTGTGATGTCCTCTTTCGGTTCGTTAACAACCCTCGCAAGTTCCCTAACCACCTAGTTCTGTTTCCATTATTTTGTGTGATGTCCTCTTTCGGCTCGTTAACAACCCTCGCAAGTTCCCTAACCACCTAGTTCTGTTTCCATTATTTTGTGTGGTGTCCTCTTTCGGTTCGTTAACAACCCTCGCAAGTTCCCTAACCACCTTGTTCTGTTTCCATTATTTTGTGTGGTGTCCTCTTTCGGTTCGTTAACAACCCTCGCAAGTTCCCTAACCACCTAGTTCTGTTTCCATTATTTTGTGTGATGTCCTCTTTCGGTTCGTTAACAACCCTCGCAAGTTCCCTAACCACCTAGTTCTGTTTCCATTATTTTGTGTGATGTCCTCTTTCGGTTCGTTAACAACCCTCGCAAGTTCCCTAACCACCTAGTTCTGTTTCCATTATTTTGTGTGATGTCCTCTTTCGGTTTGTTAACAACCCTCGCAAGTTCCCTAACCACCTAGTTCTGTTTCCATTATTTTGTGTGATGTCCTCTTTCGGTTCGTTAACAACCCTCGCAAGTTCCCTAACCACCTAGTTCTGTTTCCATTATTTTGTGTGATGTCCTCTTTCGGTTCGTTAACAACCCTCGCAAGTTCCCTAACCACCTAGTTCTGTTTCCATTATTTTGTGTGATGTCCTCTTTCGGTTCGTTAACAACCCTCGCAAGTTCCCTAACCACCTTGTTCTGTTTCCATTATTTTGTGTGGTGTCCTCTTTCGGTTCGTTAACAACCCTCGCAAGTTCCCTAACCACCTTGTTCTGTTTCCATTATTTTGTGTGGTGTCCTCTTTCGGTTCGTTAACAACCCTCGCAAGTTCCCTAACCACCTAGTTCTGTTTCCATTATTTTGTGTGATGTCCTCTTTCGGTTCGTTAACAACCCTCGCAAGTTCCCTAACCACCTAGTTCTGTCTGTCTTCTCAGTCTGATGACTTCTTCTTCTTCTGCGTACGCAGGCTGATACTCCTACGGACACTCCCTGTATAGACAGGCAAGTATTAATCCCATCTGCTCAACAAAGGGAGTGCAGTTTTGTGTGCATGACCGTTTTTTTTTATCCCACCATTAAGGTAGCCGTACTCCATCTTCGGGGATGGTGCATGCTATGTGTAACGTGTCATCCATACCAACGGCCAAACTGACCTTCTCTTCCGACAGTTGGTGATGGGATTTGACGTGTGTGCAAGATGTTATGCGTGCGTTCACACACGGAACCTCGGTTTATAGTCTCATTCGAAGGACTGCATGGGAAATGGAGTCAGAACGAATGTTAACTCCGAAGGAAAAAAAAATCCCTCTGTACCGAAACGGCCCGTCGGAGATTCGAACCCGCAACCCTTGGATTACGAATCCGGCGCTCTACCAACTGAGCTATTCCGGCCCCAGTCTGATGACAAAAGAGCCACTGTCCTCAGCCAAGTCTCTCTGCTCTCTTTCTTGTCTGCCACACCTTTGATGTATTTCTGCACACTTGTCAGTCATTTGACCAAATTCAGATTTGATGCCTCGCAAGTCGTAATATCTAATCAGATTGGTCTGTTGTTCATGCAGGTGTTGCTAGAGTGACTGCATGATCTTCTTCACCATGTCGTCTGAGGTTGATGCAGCCGCTGTCACTTCCGTCACCATTCCTTGCCAGGTTGGCTACAGTCCGCATGACCAGGTCCAAGGTTGTCCTCCACGTCACTGCTGAGACGCAGACGTCACAAGGTGTACGCCGTGTGTTCCGCACACACCACGGCAACAAGCACTGTCCCGCGCGAAATGCACGGGTTACAAATTGTCACTGTCCTAAACGTTTCTCTCTCTCACAGCATAGTTCCATCTGTGATATGTTTCTCCATAAAACACACAGAGTTCTGCGTAAACATTCTTCTCCCAACAAATCTTAAATAAATGTTAGCGAATCGCCAAAAAAAAAAAAAACGTGGACAAACGAATCACAAGACAAAACACGACGCGTTTCGACCTCTTAGGTCTTCTTCAGGCAAGATACAAAGCAATCATTACAACGAAAATGAACGAGAAAATACTTAGCTTCAGTCTCTTCAGCGCAAGATAAGCGTTGAATGAAAACGAGGCTGTCAGAAGGGAGATAATGTGCGAGTCAAGGTAGCAATGATGATATTTTTAGTACTTATAGGAATACCAATAATGGTAATGATGATGATTAAAATATTGAGAGAAAAAAATGACAGGACTACTGCCACTTTTGGTGATAATTTATTATGGCAAGAGCAGTTGTAGTATGGTGATAGAAGCAATTAAGCCCCAGCTGAAGACAGGCAGAAAATGGAAAGTTCAAGAGGCGATGGATTCTGCAAAAGAAAGTCTCAAGATCAGAGAAATAACAGGACACACACAGACCAACAGACAGGGACTGGGGGTGACCAAAACTGAATGGTGGTCAAAGGCCAAAGGAAAAGCCAAAAGAGACATGATGATTCAGGAGATGAGAAAAGAAGAAGACCAAAAAAGACTCCAAAAAGCAGTCCAGCAGAGCCAGCAAGGGCAATGGACAACGTGGGAGAATGCACTCCAAAGAAGTCTCACTTGGAATGACATTTGGCACATGGCCCCTCTCAGGATCAGCTTCATTCTCAGATCTGCATATGACCTTCTGCCCTCAAATGCAAACCTGGTGAAGTGGGGGAAAACAGACGATCCTGCATGCCCCTCTGCCATGAAAAACAAACAGTGGAGCATGTCCTAAGCTCATGTAAAGTAGCCCTGGCTCAAGGAAGGTACACATGGAGGCACAACCAAGTGCTCAAAGAAATTGTACAAGTAGTCTGGGCTAGTACCAACACCACAAAAGGGAAAATCAGGACTCCAAAAGCACCCGCAACATTCTTCACGGCAGGAGGCAGCAAATCATGGCCAAGAACAACAGTGCCACTCGAAACATGCAGGCAGAGTCTGCTGGACGGGGCAGATGACTGGGAGTGCACTGCAGACCTCCCAGAATGGAAGAGTCACCCAGAGATCATCAGCAAGAGTGGCATGAGACCAGACATAGTAGTCCACTCTAAGTCAACCAAGCAGCTGATCATGATCGAGCTCACGGTGCCATATGAGAACAGAATGGAGGCAGCTCAAATCTACAAGACTGAAAAGTATGCTGATCTGGCAAACAGCCTGAGGAGAGAAGGCTATCAGGTCAAAGTCCTCACTGCAGAAATTGGAGCTAGGGGGTTTGTAGGAACGTCTGCATACAGCCTCATGAAACAGCTCTCAGTTGCAGGGAAGGAAAAAACCAGAGCCCTGAAAGCAATGGCAGAAGCGGCAGAGAGGTGTTCAAGCTGGATCTGGTCAAGGAGGAACAAAAGTGAACTTCATAAGGCTTAATTTCCCTACAAATATCAGGTGTCCCTGTGGCTCAGTGGTTAAAGCGCGAGTCATTAAGTGGAAAATGAGCATGTCCAGAGGGTCATGGGTTCGAATCCCAGCCATGGCTCGTCCCAAGATGGGAAAAAAAAAAAAGGGGCAGCAGAGGGACATCCGGAGTCATGAACCGGGTGTGGCCCAACCCCCCTAGAGTGTCAGGAGATAAGGGCCGAAACACTTGCTTGAAGGGGGCTTCTCTTCTGAGGACTCTCTGCTGCCACGCTCTCCACGAGTTTCTTTCTACTGATGCATGGGTAAACCATTGACTTCCGGGAATAGGCCGGAGGACGTCCGGGAAAGACCGGAGGACACTGGGAAAGACCAGAACCAAGGGCTCTGTGGGCTGGCTCCCCACTTTGCCTTAAACATGTGGCTACTAAAAATAAAAGGAAAAGATGCTCCCAGGATTCACCGAAAGGGGGAGAGAATGATGAATCCATCGGTGCTCAACCAATCATGACTGCAAATCCCAAACGGACTATGAACATGGACCAAATGGAATATCCATGTGTCTGTGGAAAGCGTTTCGCTACCACCCGTGGCATGAAGATCCACAGAACAAAGATGGGATGTGTGAAGACTCATCTGAATGAGCAGCAGCGCACTGCATCAGCAGATAAGACGTCGGAAGACCAAGGCCAGGATTTAAACCACAGTGCCAAGGACATCCACGCTGTTGGTTCGGATGAGGAATTTGCACAGGCCCTCGATGCCAGGCGCCTGAAACTCAACCTGCCACGAGCAAACGAAACTGAAGATTGGGAGAAACTGGATGCAAAAATCGTCCAAAGACTCGATGCACTGATAGGGAAAAGCACCCTGGAACACAAACTAGCCACATATGGGGACATTGTGTATGCCACATGTAGAGACGCCTATGGAGCAAAACTACCCAAAGAGAAAACACCTCCAAAGAAATCCAGACGCCAAGAAAAGATGGACAAGATCAGGGTCCAAAAGAAAAACCTCAAGATGCAAATGAAGACCGCACTGCCAGCTGAAAAACAAGGCTTGGAAAAACTGTGGAAAGACCTGAAAGAAAAACACAGTGCCCTCAGCAAAGCGGAATCTGCGAGGAAGAGGAAGAGCAAAAAGAAGAAGACACAAGAGCGCTTCTTCAGAGACCCCTTCCAGTTTGCCAGAACACTGTTTGAGCAGCCAAAATCTGGGACCCTAAGTGTGGACAAAGGAGTTCTTGAGCAGCATCTGAGGAAAACATACTCTGACCCACAGAGCAAAGCACCACTCGACATTCAAGGTCTGGTGTGGCCAACCAACCCTGAGGAACAGTTCAATGGCAAGCCTCCAACGTTGGCGGAAATCAAGAAGGTGGTCGACAAAGCCAGAGCCAAATCATCACCAGGGCCAAACGGAATACCTTACCAGCTTTACAAGAAATGTCCCAAGGTGCTGGAGTGGCTCCACAGGCTGCTGCGATCGGCTTGGAGAAACCAGAAGACCAGCGGCCAGTGGATGACGGCAGATGGTGTGTACATCCCCAAAGAGCAAAACTCAAGTGACATTAGCCAGTTCAGGCCAATATCACTACTGAACGTCGAAGGGAAAATCTTCTTCTCTGTCATGGCAGCAAGGCTGACCAAGTACCTGATGGAAAACAAGTACTTGGATGTGTCAGTCCAGAAAGGTGGCATCCCAGGCGTGGCGGGCTGTGTAGAACACGCCACAATGATCTGGGACGCAATCCAAAAAGCAAAAACAGAAAAGAGAGACCTGGACGTAGTGTGGCTTGATCTGGCAAACGCATATGGATCTGTGCCCCATGAGATGATACAGTTGGCTCTTGAGATGTACCATGTGCCAAAGAACATCCGCGACATGCTCAAGAAGTACTTCAATGGCTTCTCAATGCGGTTCTCTACCAAGGAGTACACAACAGACTGGATCAACTTGGAAGTGGGTATTGCAATGGGCTGTGCAATTTCCCCAATACTGTTCGTGCTGGCAATGGAACTCATCTTGAAAGCAGCAACAAACAACGCGAGACAAACAGACCTTGGCGATGGATACAAGATGCCTCCTCTCAAGGCCTTCATGGATGACACTACAGTGATTTCATCCAGAGAAGACGAGACACGTCATGTGCTGGAGAGGCTGGACGACATAGTTGCCTCATCCAGAATGAAGTTCAAGCCAAAGAAATCACGGAGTCTCTCACTGAGGAAAGGAAAAGTGGCCGGATCTGTGGTCTTCAGTGTTGCCAACCAGGCCATTCCAACAGTCACAGAAGAACCAGTCAAGAGCCTTGGAAGATGGTATGATGATACGCTGAAAGACACACAAAGAGCAAAAGAAACCAAGCAGATGGCGGAGGAAGGCTTGGAGACCATTGACCAGTGTGGGCTCCCTGGCAAATACAAGGTCTGGTGTCTGCAGTTCATGCTGATACCAAAGCTGCTATGGCCTCTGATGATATACGACATCTGCACCAGCATAGTGGAGGCAATGGAAGCCAAAATCAACAAGTTCACAAGGAAATGGCTTGGTGTCCCACCCTGTCTGACTGACATAGCGCTGTACTGTCGCCAAGCAAAGCTGAAACTACCCCTGAAATCCATCCTGGAGGAATACAAAGCAGGGAAGATCAGACTTCAAAGCATGCTGGAGGACTCAGGAGACAAGGTGATAGAAGCAATTAAGCCCCAGCTGAAGACAGGCAGAAAATGGAAAGTTCAAGAGGCGATGGATTCTGCAAAAGAAAGTCTCAAGATCAGAGAAATAACAGGACACACACAGACCAACAGACAGGGACTGGGGGTGACCAAAACTGAATGGTGGTCAAAGGCCAAAGGAAAAGCCAAAAGAGACATGATGATTCAGGAGATGAGAAAAGAAGAAGACCAAAAAAGACTCCAAAAAGCAGTCCAGCAGAGCCAGCAAGGGCAATGGACAACGTGGGAGAATGCACTCCAAAGAAGTCTCACTTGGAATGACATTTGGCACATGGCCCCTCTCAGGATCAGCTTCATTCTCAGATCTGCATATGACCTTCTGCCCTCAAATGCAAACCTGGTGAAGTGGGGGAAAACAGACGATCCTGCATGCCCCCTCTGCCATGAAAAACAAACAGTGGAGCATGTCCTAAGCTCATGTAAAGTAGCCCTGGCTCAAGGAAGGTACACATGGAGGCACAACCAAGTGCTCAAAGAAATTGTACAAGTAGTCTGGGCTAGTACCAACACCACAAAAGGGAAAATCAGGACTCCAAAAGCACCCGCAACATTCTTCACGGCAGGAGGCAGCAAATCATGGCCAAGAACAACAGTGCCACTCGAAACATGCAGGCAGAGTCTGCTGGACGGGGCAGATGACTGGGAGTGCACTGCAGACTCCCAGAATGGAAGAGTCACCCAGAGATCATCAGCAAGAGTGGCATGAGACCAGACATAGTAGTCCACTCTAAGTCAACCAAGCAGCTGATCATGATCGAGCTCACGGTGCCATATGAGAACAGAATGGAGGCAGCTCAAATCTACAAGACTGAAAAGTATGCTGATCTGGCAAACAGCCTGAGGAGAGAAGGCTATCAGGTCAAAGTCCTCACTGCAGAAATTGGAGCTAGGGGGTTTGTAGGAACGTCTGCATACAGCCTCATGAAACAGCTCTCAGTTGCAGGGAAGGAAAAAACCAGAGCCCTGAAAGCAATGGCAGAAGCGGCAGAGAGGTGTTCAAGCTGGATCTGGTCAAGGAGGAACAAAAGTGAACTTCATAAGGCTTAATTTCCCTACAAATATCAGGTTGTCCCTGTGGCTCAGTGGTTAAAGCGCGAGTCATTAAGTGGAAAATGAGCATGTCCAGAGGGTCATGGGTTCGAATCCCAGCCATGGCTCGTCCCAAGATGGGAAAAAAAAAAAAAAGGGGCAGCAGAGGGACATCCGGAGTCATGAACCGGGTGTGGCCCAACCCCCCTAGAGTGTCAGGAGATAAGGGCCGAAACACTTGCTTGAAGGGGGCTTCTCTTCTGAGGACTCTCTGCTGCCACGCTCTCCACGAGTTTCTTTCTACTGGGGGAAAGGAGAGTGGGTCAGAGGATTCTTAAACAGCATAGTTGCCGGGGCAACAGTCTTAGCGGCGATGGTGATTGTGATGTTAATGGTAGTGATGGTAATATAAAAAAACTAACAATCGTATTAATGATAATAATGCTAACAACTATAGTGAAGGTAATGGTAATAATGGTACTGATAATAAAAGCATGATACAGAACTATATTGAAAAAAAATATGTAATAATAATAACTAAATTTTAAAAAGGGATAATAACAATAATAATAATAGTGATAATAATGATGATAATAATAATAATGAGGATGACGATAGAATATATAAATTAAATGAAAAATTATAACAATATGATATAAACGGGGTACACAAGCGCAGCAACCATTCAACCCTAACAAAACGTCATAATAAAGTTCCCCGCTGACAGACACACCTGGTTGCACGCTTCACCGGCTCTGCCCACTGTCTCGTGTATGATTTGCCCACTCTCGATGACACTACTGAATCAAAATGTCCAGTTGTAACTAACCCTCCACGTTGATAAATCACACGTCTCGATTTACTGTCACATTCACCGTTGTATCAATTGTTTACTTCACAACAAATTTCCGGTACAGAGTATTTGGGAACGCTGAAGCACAAAAAATTGAAGCAGAGCAGTTTTCCGGGCCTGTTGCCTGCATCTTGCACAAAATCCGTGTTAGAATTTTGTGGTTTATTTGATCTTCTTATTTTTACCGGATTCTGTTATGGTGATCGTGAAGAAGAATTTAACCTTGTATCACACGAAGGATGCAGCGCAATTGATATATTTTCTTGTTTCTGAACGTTTGATTGATAAATGCACCATGTGTGTTTGGAGACAAGTTATTCTCCTGGTATTTTGCCGGTCGAAATGAAATTGAGAAATAGGTGTGACGACGAAGAATATATTCTGTCATAAGATGAAGATGAAGAATGGATCGTTTGGTCTGAAGAAAAGGTGGAATGCTATAAGGATGAACTTGAAAAGTGACGACTTCAAAGAATGTTTACAAAACGCCTTTGCAGTATTAAATAATGACATTAATGCTCATGTTGATTTATTTTCACGTGCATTATGTGGAGCTGCAAATCCCCTTTGAAATGTTAAATAATGACATTATTGCTTATGTTGATTTATTTTCACGTGCATTGTGTGGAGCTGCAGCCTGCTTGGTTCGGTTTGTTGTATTAGAAGAAAAGAATACAGTGAATGGTTTGATGACGATTGTGAAAAAAGTAGTCAAGCGCCTTTGAAAGAGTTTCCAAAAGTTTAAAAACAACCAGCCGCCGTAGTGGTCTGCATCGTTAACTGCCGGCTGGGAGGTCGTGGGTTCGATTCCCATCAGAGCCATGTGGGATTTTTCTGCCCCGACCGGCGCCTACCCAGAGTTGAGTTCGCTACGGGTTCAACTGGGAAAACTGGGACCACACAGTCGAGTTTCATCCACTTAATGGATGCGTTTCCTAACCAACACAGTAGGTATCTGTTTCTCTCGGGTCTGGTTGACGGCAGGATATATTATGAAAGGAAGCGTAGAGTACAGCCTTGTCATGTAGTCTCAGACCGGAGTGAATAGTCGTAGCCTCATTTTCATCATTCTCATAAAAGAAAATCTCAGAATCTGTGGCCCTTCATGCCCTGCTCTCAGGGTGACCTCAGTTTCCATGTCCCCTCCGTCGCGGTCATCGCTATCGGCAAATTCATGGGGGCTGTCGTTGGATGGACGTGGTGGCGCTCTCGGGACGGAGAGCTCACTGATCACTTTTCAGCAGTGTTTAGGGCTACAGATGACATTAACAATGAGAGTGGTGGTTGAAGATGCTGGTGACTTCCAGAAACCTTTATTTAACGAGAGAGAGAGAGAGAGAGAGAGAGAGAGGGAGAGAGAGAGAGAGAGAGAGAGAGAGAGAGAGAGAGAGAGCTTTATTAACGTACGGCAAGAGGTTTCTTTTAAGCTCACTGTGACAACGCAGGTATGCCAGTGGTATGGATGAAAACATTCCAGGCGTTAGCAAAGCATCATAAACAGTCTGCGCGTACTCTTTACTTTCTTTCGTACTTTTGACACACGCGACGTCCCATTATTCTCAAAGCTGATCTCAAGGCGGGATTTACGACAGCCTGTTCGACTGGCCTATTGTTGCACACCATGTTGGTTTGGCGTCTCTGATAGGCTGGTTTGGCTGGCGTTTTCGTGTGCGATAATACCTTAAATTTGTTGAAAGCAAAGATATAGATGAGTTTTGGATTAGTATGTTCGTCTTCCGATAGTTGAATTCTGTTGCGCACTTCGAAGGCATTCACCTCTTCCTGTTCGTTTAAAGGCATTCACCTCTTCCTGTTGGTTTGAAGACATTCACCTCTTCCTGTTGATTTGAAGGCATTTATTCTTCCTGTTGGATTAAAGACATTCACCTCTTCCTGTTGATTTGAAGGCATTTATCTCTTCCTATTGATTGGAAGACACTCACCTCTTCCTGTTGGTTTGAAGGCATTCACCTCTTCCTGTTGTTTTGAAGGCATTCACCTCTTCCTATTGATTGGAAGACACTCACCTCTTCCTGTTGGTTTGAAGGCATTCACCTCTTCCTATTGGGTGAAAGACATTCACGTCTTCCTGTTGGTTTGAAGGCATTCACCTCTTCCTGTTGGTTTGAAGGCATTCACCTCTTCCTGTTGGTTTGAAGGCATTTACATCTTCCTGTTGATCTGAATGCATTCACATCTTCCTGTTGATCTGAACGCATTCACCTTTTCCAGTGGTTTGAAGGCATTCACCTCTTCCTGTTGGTCTGACTGTGGCTCTGTGTCTGCCTCCTGTTCATGGGTTGATTGTGCGTTCACCATCATATTATGGCTGTCATCTTGATGAAGTCAACTCTCAACATCGATTTAAAAACAACAACAACAACAACAACAACAACAACAACAACAAAAACACGGGCAACTCATTAAAGAAAAAAAGACTTTCAAAACAAAACAACAACAAAAAAAGAACAAAGTTGATCTCTTTCAGAAAGTTTCATGACGAGGTGACTGAGAGCGGCAAATGCAGCAAATTTTAAAAAGAGAGGGTGTTAGTTCCACCAGACGATACAGACAGACAGATTACAGGACAAAACCCAAGGCATTTCGACCTCTTGGATCTTCTTCAGGCAAAAACTAACAACATTTAGGACAACGAAAACGAAGCTCGAGCAACCACTTATCTTCTCGTATGTTGGATGAAAAATTTGCTCTTTGAGAAACTCGAAAAATCACATCAGGTGGGACACCTCTGACTAAGGCTTTCATGGAGTCTGGTGTTCAAGTGTTTCAGTAATATTAAATGGAATGTCTTTCCTTCTTTCTTTGTACGCAGGCTGATACTCCTGCGGACACTGCCTGTATAGACAGGCAGTGGAATTTTGTGTGTATGACCGTTTTTCATCCCGCCATTAAGGCAGCCATACTCCATCTTCGGGGAATGTGCATGCTATGTGTGACGTGTCATCCATACCAACGGCCTAACTGGCCTTCTCTTCCGAAAGTTGGTGATGGGATTTTACGTGTGTGCAAGATGTTGTGCGTGCGTTCACACACAGAACCTCGGTTTATAGTCTCATTCGAAGGACTGTATGGGGAATGGAGTCAGAAGCAATGTTAACTCCGAGGGAAAAATCCCCCTGTACCGAAATTCGAACTCGCAACCCCAGGATCACGAGTCCGGCGCTCTACCAACTGAGCTATTCCGGCCCCCAATGGAATGTCTAACTTGTCCAACAACAAGCATCTGCATCATGGAATAATATTGGCCCAGTTATGTCAGGTTCACTAGCCACTGTGGCGTGGCGCTAAGCATCAGGGGTTGGGGGGATTATGTGTTTGAATCCCATCTGAGACATCACACCAGGTAGTATATCCCTGGAGGATCTGTTGTATGAGTTTCAGCTAGGAAGACTGGAGTCACGCAACCGCCTCTGAAGCTTCAGTTTCAGTTCCATCAAGGAGGTGTCACTACGTGCGGACTAGTCCATATACATTACACCACATCTGCTAAGTTTCGAGACCACACTGCGCACGATCTACAGCTGATGGAATAAGAAATGAGTTAATGACTAAGACGAGTGAATGTAAGAAGGCCTCTGAAGAATGTGGCCCATATTTCCTGGCCATTGCTTCAGATGTCTGTGTCCTTCAGGCAGATGTCTGTGTCCTTCAGGCAGATGTCTGTGCCCTTCAGATGTCTGTGTCCTTCAGGCAGATGTCTGCGTCCTTCAGGCAGATGTCTGTGTCCTTCAGATGTCTGTGTCCTTCAGCAGATGTCTGTGTCCTTCAGGCAGATGTCTGTGTCCTTCAGATGTCTGTGTCCTTCAGGCAGATGTCTGTGTCCTTCAGGCAGATGTCTGTATCCTTCAGGCAGAGGTCTGTATCCTTCAGGCAGAGGTCTGTGTCCTTCAGGCGGATGTCTGTGTCCTTCAGGCAGATGTCTGTGTCCTCCAGATGTCTGTGTCCTTCAGGCAGATGTCTGTGTCCTTCAGGCAGATGTCTGTGTCCTTCAGGCAGATGTCTGTGTCCTTCAAATGTCTGTGTCCTTCAGGCCATGCGAATGCCAAAATGTGATATGAACACTGAAAACAGATTGCTGCGTTACTGAAAAAAATGACTCAAAATGCAAATAAGCACGCAAAACAAGATGTAAGGTTAACGCCAAAAGGGAAGTACTGTTTTGTTTATGTTTGTTTGCAACTTGTCACGTCTGAGGAAGACTTTGTGTCGAAAAATTCACTTGTCTGTTTTGTACAGTCTATTAAATTTGCGTTACTTTGCATCTTGTTTTGTGGGTGTATTTGTATTTTGAGCCAAATTTTTTTTATTAATGTGATGATAATGAAAGGAAGCAAAGCTTAGGCTTCAGCCCTATACACACACCCTACACACAGCCCTACACACACACACACACACACACACACACACACACACACACACACACACACACACGCACACACACACCTTTGCAAGCTACACCCCATAAACGAAACAACAACAAACAAAATGAGTTTTAAAAAAATTTCCCTCTCAGCAGGACTATACATGCGTACAGACTGTGCTTTTGGCAATAAATAAATAAATGAATGAAAAATGAAATAAATAAAATGAAATGAAATAAAAAGTCAGATGGGCAAAGTTGAAAACGAAGTAGAGTCAGCAGTGTGCTGACTTTCAAAACATCAACAAATGTCTGTTCTTAAGTAACATGACATCAAAGACTTGACATCATTGATTAACTTTTACCTGACGTCGCAGTTGACCACACACTCTCGACCATGCGGGTTTCCCACGATCCAAACCAGACCCATAGGCTCTCGTGTGAGTTTCCCCCTGTGTTTATCCCTCGGATGGTGAAGGTCGTGCAAGACTCATACTCGTCAGAGTCGTTGAGTTTATACCTTTGCCAACGATGTGGGTCACACATGACCTAGACCCAGTGTACTGCCGTATCCGCTAACAGCTCTGTAACATATGGGTCATCCGCGACTGCCATCATCGGGAGTTAATTAATAGGTGAAATGACGCGACCGATTTTTTTTTTTTTTCTTTTTTCGTTTTTTTGACGCACATCCACCCAAATCGACAGACAGATAGCTAATCGACAAGTATTCAATAATTCACTAGAAAATCAAAAGCTAGTTCACGTGATGTAATGTGTTTATTCTCTCTCTCTCTCTCTTGAAGGTGGACGACCCTACGAGAAGCACGGCAAAGATTAACCACGAACCACAGCACCCTCCTCGCGCCCCCATTATGAAGGCCAGTAACCATATATAAGCATCAACTCATTGGATTGCATTATGACCTCCCTTGGTTCGTTCTCTCTCTGTGTCTCTCGAGCAGTGTCCTTTTCGAAATGTTCCTTTATTTTGTATATGAGTATGTATGTGTTGTGTTTTTGTGTGCTATTTGAAAGAACACTGGTAATTGCCCCCCCCCCCCCCCCCCATGAAGGCCAATTAGGCTGTTTAATTTAGAAAGAGAGGGTGTTTGTTACCGCCAATGACATTGACAAACAAAGCACATGACAAGACACGATGCATTTCAACCTCTTGGGTCTTCTTCAGGCGAAAAATAAATCACATTTAACATTTAAGACAGTACAAACAAAGAACGAAAGTGACTCATCTGTTGTTGTCCATGTGGTGGGGAGAATAGCCGCTAGGCGGAAATGACAAGGGGGATTATGGGAGAGGAAAAGGAGGGGGGGGGGGTTCGTGGGGGAGGGGGGGGGGTTGTGTGATACGATAGGGTTGTGTGTCTAGTTTAGTGGGGTGGTGTGATATCTTTGTGACAGTTGTGGTAATGGTGGATTGATAATAATGGTTAAGGGGGGGGGGGGGGGGGGGGGAGGGGGCAAACTGGGGAAAAAAAATTATATATAGAAGGGGTAAATAAGTACATGAACAGAAGAAACTGTTTAAAAAAAAAAAAAAAAAAAAGAAGAAGAAAGTTTAGATGAATAAAATAAATGATTTCGCTGGGTGGTGAAAGAGGTGGTGGTAGTTATGCGTGGGTAGTTGTGAAAGGTGTGTGGGTAATGTTAATAAGGGAGGGAAGGGGATGGAAGATAAATGGGTGATAAGGTATGATTGGGAGGGGGGGGAGGGGGGTTGAGGGGAAAAAAAAAAGGAAGGAGGAGGGTAATGTGTGTGTGTGGGGGGGGGGGGGGGGAGGGAAGGGGGGCAAGAGAAGGAGAGCTCATATCTCTTCGTCCACTATGGGGTGGGGGTGGGAGGTTCATATTAATAGTGGTGTTTAAAAAAGTAAACAATGCCGTGGGATGATGTTCATTGTAACAGGTGAAATAATGTGTTGGCGTCAATATGCTGCTGTTTGTTGAGAGAAGATAGCAGTGATCAATGAAAAGCAGGATATCATGTGTTGCACAACACACACACACACACACTCACACACACACACACACACACACACAAAAAGGGGGGGGGGGGGGGGACCACATGTAAATTAGGCTGTTGTCAATAAAACTGTCAAATTGTCAAAATTTCTCTCTCTCTCTCTCTCTCTCTCTCTCCTACAGGGGTAGCGCTTCAGTTTATTTTCGATTGATATCTATACATGTACTGACAAACGCAAACAAAACTGTAATAAAAAAAAAAAAATAACGTACAGCCAGAAAACATTTATTCTGTATAATGTAAATTGTCTCTAGGTATAGGCTTATATCTTTGATGGGTTCTATCATATCATGATTTGAAGTAAATTAAATCTATAGTAAAAACAGCCTTAGTAATCCTGTAGCACTGGAATATACAGTAAATGAACAAGTGAAGGTTTCTCTACTATGAAGAAAATTACAAGAAAATTATGTTTCTAAGAAATTTGTGTAAAAAGTTGCCCATCTCCCCCATGGCACATACAAATAACAAATTACAATATTGTAGATGAACAAATGGAACAATTTACCGTTGATGTTTGTACGTGTCTGCAAGAAGCTTACCTTGGTGCACCACCTCCTAACAGAGCTTTAACCCTTTCATTACTACACTAGCCGAATGGCTACTTGCAGTCAGAACACAATAGCTGCTTGACACCATGTTGCAATCTGTTTTTAAGCTTTTGTTTATGTGTGCTTTATTTTTTTTAAGATTTCCTTCATATTTAGATAGTACATGAGAGTATATTTGTTTTGTTTCATCCTTAAGATGTATAAATGATATCTGATGTTATCGGTGAAAAAGTTACAGCCTTCTTCTAAAGGTAGTAGCTGCACTGCACAGCTGGTTTTCAGCTGTGTACGCCTTGGGTGTTGCTTGCAATGAAAGGGTTAAAAAGAAGTCATTATGCTGAGGAACATCGACATGGAGGATACATTTTGTTTGCTCCCTGCAGTTCTGGTGCTGTCCATGGTTAAACTGAAGTAGCTGCATTGTAACAGAGAATCCAAACTTGAAAGTATGAGAGGTTGTATGGGTGCATGCTAGAATTATCAAGCCCAGATGAATGCCCAATTTCGCTATCATCTAGGATGAAGAGACGTTATATAACATCACTGCACTGAATTCAAAGCAGATAAACCATTTTCAAGTAACCGCCCACTTAAACATGTATTTAAACACACGCTCACACACACACACACACACACACACATGCACACACAACATGCATATACATACTCAGCCCAAAAGAAAAATGGGAAATGATGTATCATTGCTGATGCAGGAATGAATGTTACTGGAAGAAAGAAGTGAAAGTAAAATACACCACAATATTATCATTAAGGACTTAAGAAAATAATTTTTTTTAAGTATTATTAGGAATGTCATAGGATATGTGTGTGTGTGTGTGTGTGTGTTGTGTGTGTGTGTGTGTGTGTGTGTGTGCGCGCGCGCGTGCACGCAGTGTGTGTGTGTGTGTGTGTGTGTGTGTGTGTGTGTGCGTCCGATTCTGTACGTCACTGAAAACAGTCACCAGCTAAGTTCTTTAAGTCAGTTTTCTTCTTTTTCTTTCTTTTTTTTTTTCATATTTCAGTTTCGGTTTCAGAACGGAGTGCCCGAGGGTGGAAAATGAAGCAAAATTTAGAAGGAGAGGGGGTTAGTTTTTTTTAGTCAGATTTTTTATTGTGCACCAAACATGAGAAGATGAGTGGTTTCTTCTGAAGAAGACCCAAGAGGTCAAAATGCATTGTGTCTTGTCCTGTACTTTGTTTGTCCATGTCCTTGGCGGTAACTAACCCCCTCTCTTTCTGAATTTCATTTTCATTTATTTATATATTTTTTAACTTTTGAAACAGCAGTTGAAATTCTGTGAATACAGAGATGCAAAATAAGTTTGGTCAGGCTCCGTACTTTTGAATTACATTAAGTCATCAGTCTTTCAGAATGGTGCACTGCCTGAAGACCTTTTTTTTTTTTTTTTTGCAATTTACAGGGGCGTACATCAAGGTGAAAATCTATCGCCACTTCTGTTTTTATCATATTTAAGTGATCTTGTAATAGGAATGTTGGAAACTGGCTGCTCTTCACGATTAAAAAGTATCTCTGAAAGATTATGTTAAATCAGTTATGCTTTTAGTATATGCCGATGATACACTTCTATTAAGTTTCAGCAGAAAAACCACAAGGTTTACAAGAATTATAAGATGCCTTGTTTCAGCAACAGCATTTAGAGTTAAATCTATCAAACACATAAGCAGTTCCTTTTAAAAAAAAAAAGCATAGAGACAGAAGAAAGTTATACTTCAATTATGCAAATTATGCTTGAAAATCTTTTTTTTTTTTTCAGGGCTTAGGTACATCATCCGGAATGGAAGTTTCAAGAAGGCCAATGGGTCTGTTTTGAAACAGGACTAAACTCAATGTTTTGCTTATCGGAATATGCCAGAAAGCGGAATATTCCACTTAAATTCGTTTGAAAAACTTGCTGAGCCAGCACCTGTTCTATGGATGGGATATTTGGGTTCAGACAACTCAACATGGATAGAAAAATTACAGTTCACTTTTTTTTTCAAAACATTTTTCATTTACATTAAGTGCTATGAATTCATTTGTTCAGGACCAGACAGGGAAATTTCCGTTAGCTATAAAACTAAAGGTGAGCATCTGATTACCAAAATTTGGGCAAGCTTAGTAAATTTAAAATATGTCAATTTTTTGTGCCAGATCTATAAAGTAATGCGCTTGCTTTTTAGTGTGTCAGCTATATTGTCAAGATGGCTGCATTAAGGCAAGCGTTTGGGATTCACAAAGTTTTAGAAGTTTTCTTTGTGTACTAATGTTGAAAATAATAAATGCATGATTTACACACACTTCAAATCTAATTTTTGCAAAGAAAAGTAAATGAATTTTGTTGTCATAATCACAAGTCTGATATAGAAAAAGGATGGTAACGTAGATTGTTGAAAGAAAAATATGTTGAGATAAATTCTGTGGCCCTTCATGCCCTGCTCTCATGGTGACCTCAGTTTCGATGTCCCTTCCATGTCTGTGGCCTTGGATTGGTTCCGGCGGGGTCACTGGTATCGGCGGGTCCATGAGGGCTGTCGTTGGAGTTGGACAGACGTGGTGGCGCCCTCCGGAGGGAGAGCTCGCTCACACCGGCTCTGCGACTAAGCAATTATTGTCATCAGCAGGGGGTTTAGTAGGTGGTGTCCTGCGTATGTTGGATCAGAACAGGTGCCACTGAACACCACCGAAGTGACTCGGCAGCTGTGCAGTGTTTCCTCCAGTGGGTTGCCTCTTGACGACTTGACATTGACTGCTCCCTGTGCATTATCGGTGCTGGAGCTGGGACTGACCGGGCTGTGGCTGTGGACGGGGTGTCGGAATAAGCGGCGTGGGTGCACTGCCACTGAGGTGGCACAGAAGTTGGGACAGCAAAAAAAAAAAAAAAAAAAAAGAATATGTTGAGATTGCAATAAGAATGAGAAAGGTGATGAATTTCATTTTGTGCTTGATTGACTGAAATACACAACCTCACATCATCAGTTTCTTCCAAAATGACATCCGAAAGTATGTTATATGTTCATTCTTTAGAATTTGTTAGGCAGTCCTTCAAGAAAATCTCAACTAAATTTACCCAAGTTCACTTCAGTTTTGAAATACATGGGTATGGTTGTTAGCCTTGTAAAGGATGAAAGGATTAACAATACTATTCAGCCAGATCTAAGGGAGGTACAGATGGTGTCCTGGTTTGAGCCAAGAAGAGGGTACCAGTACAGAGATTCAAATTTGTACTATTACCAGTATTTTACTGACAAACCAGTACTTTGCACAGGAATACTCTCTTCTGCTAGTTTACCAGTCATACTGTGCAAATTCGTTATTAAATAGTCAGTCCATATCCAAGCACATAGGCAAGTGGAAACATTGTTGAGCCAGTGTGCATGCATCATAACGGAAAAAAAACATATTTCTGATGACTGCCTGTCTGCCCAAACCAAACTGAACGAGCAGTTTTTACTGGATGACGCCCTTTGTTAGCTGAGGACTGGCTTAGGTACCATCATTTTTGCCCACACTTGCACGTTTCTGGTCTAAGCACCATTGCCTCTATCATATATACTTGGCGCTACTTTGGTACAAAAGTACTCTCGAGAAATCTTAACAGTGTTAAAGAGCAAAAGAGAGTCTTGAAATGGGAGAAAAAGGAACACACATGCAATTTTCATGTGACATAAACCGATTAAGATAATTTTCTAAAGATACAGCTGGTCAGAGGCACCCTCTGTGTCGTTAAGTACTACCAAGAAAACAGTTCTACCAGCTCTTCTGAAGTAAAACTCAGAGGCACCCTCTGTGTCGTTAAGTACTACCAAGAAAACAGTTCTACCAGCTTTTCTGAAGTAAAACTATCGTCTTTCTCTTTGACAAATATACACAGAGTAAGGTCAAACAAGGCATGATGAGTACGGTCAGCGTTGCTTTAAGCAGCTGAGAGAAAACTGTCCCTATCTACTCTCTCGTTAAACACTGTCCAGCAGTTTGAACACTGAGGTAGCAGAGCCATGTTCTACTGGCCACACCAGCTGCACAAGCATAACTTCCTTTCCAGCACTCTCTCTCTCTCTCTCTCTCTCTCTCTTCCTTTCTCTTTCTCTCCCTCTCTCTCTTTTCGTTCTTTTTTTCCCCCGTTTTTAAGAATTTTTGAGGATGTTAAAAATCAACAAAGTTTGGCTGTTTTTCATGCTAGAGTCTGAAATCATTGACACGATGAAAAGACTTTAAAGAAAACAACCAACCTTTCCAGTGCTTTTCTCGCTTCACTAACTGAAAGGCATGCGAAGGAGAAAGGACAGTGGAGTACACAACAAAGATGGTATTCTATAACATTTTAAAAAGTCCTCTGTCCTGATACTAGTGATAGCCTTATGGGCAGAGAACTCTTAGCTCTAAGTTAGAGCTTCACAGAGCCGATAAGGTGAAGGCCATCCCTCTCCTTCTGGGGATTACTATTTCCTGAGCAGCATCACAGCTAAATAGACCAAGACAGTTTTCAAGTAAAAAAATCAGACCCCATGACTGAACTGAACTCCTAGACCATCGGCGTTACAGTCAAATGCTTTAACCACTGGATTGCCAGTACTTCTTCACAGGTGGTGAAAGGCAAGAGATTCTGGTGGAGAATGGAGTGAGGTGAAGAGTCGGCAGTATTCTGTGGCATGTACGCCCGCACACACACACACACACACACACACACACACACACACACACACACACACACACACACACGTACATCCGAGTGCACACAATCAGTCATAAACATGCACTCTGAGCAGGCAATTTGTGGTGTCATGTAAATCTCTTATAAAATTTCACCAGCAATACATATACACATATATTTTGATCACAAACAGGTAAAAACAAAAAAATTCTGACAAAAATTTGGATGACGAGGAAGTCAAGTGTGTAAAAAAAATATGCACACCTTCAACAGAAGAACTGGAATGCATTCCTTAAAATAGCATTTCTAAAAATGAAAAAAAAAATCAGATCCAGCCTTTTGCGTCATTTGAAAAAAATGATCTGAGCAGAAGACATTTGACAATGGGGGAGACAGAGAGTAAAGAAACAATACTGAAAAAACAGCAATTGGCTGTCCAGCCAACCAGATCCCTCACCGTATTCTCTATGGACCCTCTCACACCTACAGCACTTGTGATCCCACTTGCAAACACACTAGCGCACACAGACATAACATTAAACAGTGATGAAAGACTTTCAAGCAATGCTGTTAGAGCTCATGATTGTGCGGTAGGAAAATAATACAGACGGAGTCTGTTCAGATTCATGACGCCACCTTGGAACGTATACATAAATAAGAGTTAAGTACACATGGTTTCGAAATATCTACATCAAAGCGCATCAACAAGAGCACAGTAAATATTCCATACAACTGTCAGTTTGTGTTTTTATTTGTGGGATTTGTTTGGCTCGTGTCAGCTCCAGCCTACGGTTATGTGTTCTATGAGCTCCAATGGGAAGACTTGGAAGCACACAGATAAGTTGTACTCACTGAATGGATGTAAGAGTGAAAGCAAGCCTCAAAACCTGCACTGTGTATTTCTCAGGCCGGACTGACGGCAAGCCATGAAAGCAAGCGTGGAGAGCCACCCTGTCATGTGACCTGTGATGAATGTGACACTCATCTTGGAGCCATGAAAGGGAGCGTGGAGAGCCACCCTGTCATGTGACCTGTGATGAATGTGACACTCATCTTGGAGCCATGAAGGGAAGCGTGGAGTGCCACCCTGTCATATGACCTGTGATGAATGTGACACTCATCTTGGAGCCATGAAAGGAAGCGTGGAGAGCCACCCTGTCATATGACCTGTGATGAATGTGACACTCATCTTGGAGCCATGAAAAGGAAGCGTGGAGAGCCACCCTGTCATATGACCTGTGATGAATGTGACACTCATCTTGGAGCCATGAAGGGAAGCGTGGAGTGCCACCCTGTCATGTGACCTATGATGAATGTGACACTCATCTTGGAGCCATGAAGGGAAGCGTGGAGAGCCACCCTGTCATATGATCTGTGACGAATGTGAGACTCATCTTGGAGCACCATCCTCATCCTCATCATCGTCGTGGGGAAAAGAAAGCCACTCTGCGACCTTGCACGCTGCACTCGGCTAGTGGACTTCTATCTTAATTTCCTCTTCCCGTCCCCGGGGTGGTGAGTTTGTTACGCAGTCGTCAGACACAGCTTGTTCAAGGACATTGGTGTTGGTTGGACAACAGGGATGCTTATTCACACAAGACCTAGACTAAGCAATTATTAAATTACAAACAAGAAGAGCAAATCTTAACTATTAAACAACCTATTAAATAACAAACAAGACGGGTAACTGTAGCTATTAAACTACCAACAAGAAGGTTACTCTAACTGTTGAATAAACAAACAAGAAGGGTAACTCTAGCTCTTGTAATGAGACACTCCCGTGTTCCTATTTACAAATGACTGCTGTTTCCTGTTGTCAGCAGGGGCTTAGTCTACTGGTGGTCCTCTGCATACGATGCATCACAGCTGACCACCAGCTCAGTGCCCTGCCAGCAGAGCAGTGTCTCATCCGACAGGTTGCCCCAGGAGACTTTATACCGACTGCTCCTTGAGGACTGCCATGCTGGGGCTGCAACTGGACATGTCTGGGTAGAGCTGTGCGTCGGAGAGCCGGAATGAGGAATGTGGGAGGAATGCCACCCATGGGACACCGACAATCATTATGAGTCGGAAAAACGGCCAGTTTTTGTTATTCATACCGAAGTGTATACACAAAAGTAAAGTGTAAATGACGTAAAAAAATGTTTGTATAAAAACCTTGCCCTCCTCCCCCTCCCCTGTCCCCATGCATGCGCAAACACACACACATACACAAGCACGCGCACACACACACAAAACATACACTGCTCTCTCTTCTCCTCTACTTCCTCCCCCCCTCCCCTACCTGCAGTCCCGACTTTCTCCCCCCCCCCCCCCCCCCCCCCCCCCCCCCCCCCCCCAAACTTCAATAAAACAAAACCAGAAAACAGAATCATGCTTTAAGCTCAAGTTTAGCATTACACCAGCTAAAAAATACAAAAACAATATTTCTTTAAAAAAAAAAAAAGTGCAAAGGTTTTATATCCTTACTGGTAAAAAAAATGGAACAAAACAGTTTCCATTAAATGTGTTATGCAAGAAATGTTATATAAATTCCAATATGTCAATGACAAGGCTCCAGTGAGGTTTACCGAAAATCTTGGGAAATTCAAATATTGACAGATCACATGTTAGTTGATTCTTCACCTCTTTACACAAAATCTACCACAAGCATGCAAAAATGTAGGCAAGGCTGCTCAAACAATATTATATTACAAATAACGAATATCAGATCAGTCACCAAGATAAGCCTAGCTCCATCTCTGCCTCTGAGATTTTAGACAACCGTGATAATTTACTAATACCAATATCGCCATCGCATTATCACATTACACATCAAACAGCAGGTTTCAACAATACTCCATTGTGGGACATGCAAGGAGAATTTCGTAACATTATAACTGTGAGTCCGCGGTTACTGTTAGCTACAGCATGTTGCTGGAAAGATTCTTTGGGGGTCCCCTATTCCGCGTCTTACACCACCTCCTTTTGAAGCCTCACTCCCTCCTTTTCCTGTAGTGGTGCGAGAGGTGAGGTGAGAATGTGTGTGATGGGAGAGGACAACTTGGTCCGAGAACTGTATGAAATGTCTGGCCTTTCTAATCAAGTTTCGAACAAAAGAAGATTAAAGCCAACTCAAAACCGAGTTAAAACCCTGTTGATGACAAATTTCTGTCTAACATGCAACAAAGATTAAAGGTTAGTCTCATAGCTTAATGGCAGCAGGGGCATTGACTTGTAAGAGGTACACTGTCTCAAGGGCATGAAATTCCAGATGGGAGAGCTTATTCCTTTCCTTTCATCTCCTTAAGCTTACCTGGTAAAGAACCAGGTACCCAGTTACTGCCAGATACCCCAACACTCCACTGTAATTAATCTGCAACAATCCTGCACACTGATTTAATTACAAAGCAGAAGCTGTAGCATTAGTCACCGCAAGTATTTGACAATTTTATCAGGTCAATCAGCGTCGCCTGTGAGCTCTCTGGTCATGAACCTGGCTTCGAACAAAAACACTGAAGGTGGAGATGGCGTTGGCCAAACTGAAGTCGTAGATGGAATGGAGAGTGAACCCGGGCTTGAAATCCAAGAGAATCAGGAGCTGGATGAAATACTGGACGAACAGATCCTCTGAGAAGCTGGCTGTAGCAAAGATGCTCATGGGAACAAGTGAGTCCATGCCCCGATCATTGCACACCTCCTGCGTTTTCTTGCTCAGAAAGTCAACGGATTTCCACACGGCCCTCAGCTTTTCCATGAGGCTGGGAGCATCAAGTACCTCGCGCACTTTCTCGTGGTACGGTTTCACGATGGCTTCAAAGATGCCAAGGACAGAGGAGACAGTTTGACTACTGCGGACTCCTGGACCTGCCTGACACTGGTCTGAGCCGAAGTCCGTGTTGCCAACATCCTCAGAATTCACTCTGGACGCTGGATCTGCTTGGCCGTGATCTGACCCACACTCCATACTGCCAGCATCGTCGGAGTTCACTCTGGACCCTGGAGCTGAAGAGGGACTACTCCGAGCATGCTGACTGTCAGTTTCTGCACAGTCCACTACGCTGACGACGTCATAGCTCTCTTCGCTGCTGTCACTCCCTCTGCTTCCTTTCTCTCCATCTGCTACATTCTGTCCATCAGTCTGGTCGGGTTTTTTCTCATCGTCCGTGCAGGACCAACGAAGAGTTCCCCGAGAGTCGGAAGACATCAGCTCCTCCAAGTCCATCATGTGACAGTTGAGCCTGGCACCATCCCTGTTGGCCAGAGCATACAGGTCCGTCACCGAACATCTCTGCAGATCCAAGCTCAACGCCGACATGGAATTCTGGGACTTAAAGCGACCAATGATGCGGGATTTTTCAGGTTCCGAAACCTCCTCACCATGCTCAGCTTCTGTCGCTGGCACACCACCATTGAACATCTTCTGGAAGAAACGACTGTCCATGATGTCTGCCAGGGCGGCGGAGCTGGCCTGCTGATGCACCTGACGTGCTGCGGGGCCGTGGTAGTGGGTGTACACCCTCTCAATGGCATCACCAGCTTCCTTCCAGAAGTGAGGATCGTAGCACATCCAGGCTCGGTTGACATGGCGGCTCTCGTGGGAAGCGTCCAGCTTTAGGCGTAGAGCGATTTTTTCAGCCAGGTCCCACATGTGCTGCAGGGTCCGTTCCACAACCTCCTTCACTATAGGCGCTCGCTGGCTGGACACATCCTCAAAGATACCTGCTACAGGCGCTCGCTTGCTGGACACATCCTCAGAGATACCTGAATAGGAATGAGAAATTAAAAAAATCAGAAAATAAATAACCTGCAAATGCATGCATACCCTTAAAGTTGTTTTAATTTGATGCCTTGATTTTCATTGTTTTCTAGTTAGCTTTTTTTTGTTTTGTTTTGTATATCACACATGAAAATATACATGTTCCTCTATCTTCTCATTTCAAATCACAACACGCACATATGAAAATATCCACATTCCTCTATCTTCTCATCTCAAATCATTTGATATTGCTAATTTTAGTATACACACATCAAATTGAACACACACACACACACACACACACACACACACAAACACACACACACACACTCTTACATACAGACAAATGAGACATTTAAAAGACACTGAAGCAATCATCCTAGATGATTGTAACAGCTTTGCTCCACAGATCAGATGTTGTAAAGGATGAATTGTATGCAGAAAGGAGAAAATGCATGCTTGTTACAAATAATGTACAAATAATGATAATGAAAGGTAACCACTCACACTTCAAATATCTGCAAAATTAATTGCTCATTTCTTTCACGTAACAAGATTGTAACTGTTAAAACAAAAAGAAAGAAAAAAAAAAAGAATCCAGACATTTCTTTTAAATGTGTGTGTTGTGTGTGTGTGCGTGTGTGTCTGTGTGTGTGTGTGTCTGTGTGTGTGTGTGTGTGTGTGTGTGTGTGTTGTGTGTGTGTGTGTTCACACACATACATACATACTTGGAAAAGGAAGAAGAAAGGAAAAAGAGAACAGTTCACAGATGTGAGAACTTCTGTAAATTGTTTTCATTAGTTGATGACTTGATACCTGGCCTCATTCTTTTCACAAAGTCCCCTGAGGAAGACCGGTTTGGTCGAAATATTGGGAAGAATTTTATGAGTCTGCTGTTTTTATCTTCATTTTATGTGCGTTTTATATAATATATATATATATATATTAGTGTGTGTGTGTGTGTGTGTGTGTGTGTGTGTGTGTGTGTGTGTGTGTGTGTGTGTGTGTGTGTGTATTATTGTACATTGTCAGTTCTAAACAAAAATAAAACACTAAAACCAAACAAAAAGTCCAGACCAGCTCATCAGTCACAAATATCTTTTGAAACTTTTCCAAAACAAGCTATAATGGTGATGAAAAAAAAAAATCTGATTACAAAAAACATCCAAGCCACCAGCATACCATTTTGAAATCAGAATCAGAACTGGAATTGTGTCGGTCTTTGGCAATGTATCAGGAGTGTACTGTTCCACAAAAGAACAATGTGAAGAAATACTATGTTCTAGTACCAAGCACTCCCACCTGCACTTCTTCCAGATGGTAACTAACCACAGACGCCATGACTCTCTCTCTCTCTCTCTCTCTCTCTCTCTCTTCCAGGACACTGACTAGTCAAAACAAAGATGAAATTTAGATGCTTCTCAAGTGGGTACTCCTGTTGAAAGGGGATTTAGGTCACATGAGACCGCTAGATCTGCCACAACTGGAAACATGTCATCCTCTCTAACTGCCTTGAATAAAACACACAAGCAAATTCATCAGCTGAGTACGTTTAGTCCAAACTGAAGAGAGCAAAATTTTGTTAGCAGGTTATCAGAATCTTCAGGTATATCCATTTTCAGGTAACTAAAATGTGCTGAACTGTAAATAAACAATACACTCACCATCATCTTTCCCACAATGCACCTCCCCGTCCGCCTCAGCTTCCTGGCATGAAGAACTGACCCCCATGCTGGAGACGCGGGCGTCGCTGAGTGTTCCCTCCACAAGGTCCTGGATGAGCTGGCAGCCTTTGAGGTGAAGCTGGTGGATTGAGCTGTCCCTCCCCATCCAGCCGTCCACTCTGGCTTGCATGGATTTCCAGGAGTTCTTCTGCTCCTTCTCACTGTCAGCGCTGATTGAGAACTCTGTGAAGTCTCCAAACGGAGTGGGCTGCTCTCGCTCTACCGCTTTCATCGTGGACTCGATGGCTTCACGGACGGCAGATAAATGGAGCTTTCGGTAACACAACTGTTTCAAGTGGTCTTTGTCTTCGACCAGCTGTTGATACACTGTTTGGAAGTTGGTGTGCAGGCTGGTGTCCTTCTCGTCTATCTTTACTTTTATTTTTTTCGATCTTTTCTTTGGTATGAACGGTCTGTAAAGGCGGTTTCGGATGGCTTCTCGCACCGTTAACAGTCTCTGCACAGTGCTGTACAAACTGTCACGCTCATCTTTCAGTTTTATCAGCTGCTCTGCATCTTGGTCGCTTTTCTTCAAGTCGTTGATTTTCAGCTGAAGGATGTCCAGAGTCGCATTCCTCTTCTGAACGTCCTTGATCACCTGTATGTAAAGCACCTCCAGAAAATCTGTGTTACACGCCTGCAGGTAAGACTGGGAGGTCAGCTGATCCTGGTGCTTGAAAATGACCTCTAGTAGCCGAGCAAGGTACCCGTCTGTGGTGCCGACGTGTTTCTCCTGGGCCTTGATTTCTCTGCCAATGTTCTCATGCTTCACAATGATCAGCCTCAGGCACTGCCGGAGCACTGGGATGTCCTCCTTCTGGAATGTCACTGCAGGAAAGACGTAGCAGTGAAGAATCCTGCCAACCTGTGGTTACCACACATGCACACACACAAAAAAATGGACATCTTTAAACCCGCTTTCACTTAACTCTTTTTTAATGGATATATTCAGAACTTTTTTTTCTTTTCATGAAACCTGCAGATGTAGAAAGTTTCAGGGCTTGGTGGGCTGAGCAACGCTGTTTCAAACACTGGGCTAGACCTGTCTGGTACATAGCGACAGGATGACTGGCAGACTGGAACACTTTTCTAGTATGGCTACCGGTATTTCTTTCAGTTTCCAAGCAGAATCGCTTTCCCAGATCAGGAGTTGATCATCCATGCACGGCTTAGTTCCCTTGCGAAATGGTGATTGTTTTAACAAAATTATTCCGGTTCAGTTCTAAATATGATCACATGGAGTGTTTCTTGGTTCAAACATGTAGGAAAATGAAAACACTGAAATGGAATGGCACATGTGTGCACAGCGGAAGTGCATGTGACCACTTCAGATCAGCAAGGTGTGGAAAATGTGGGGAAAAAAAAGGTTTTTCTCTAGTAAGACGCAGTGGAAGACCACTTACAAGTTGACTGCTTCCCAACCAGCAAAAATCAACGACTGTACAGGTAAATCATCTGGGTCAAAGTTTATGGGCAGGTATCTGCTTTAGTTTACAGGCAGGTTTCTGCTTTACTATTACTATTAAACCATTATTGCCTTACTGCTTACATTTGACTGCTGCCAAAAGTTTTATTCTGTACTGATCTCGCGACTACTTTAATTTCTTTGTTCGAATGGTAGCATTTGTGCAACGTACACAAGCACAAAGCAAGGTGAAAGGGTCAGGTATGCAAATGACCTGCCATTGTGTTTTGTATATGGTTGGCGATATCTGCAGAATGTGGTATGTCTGAACACTGTCTCTACATAGTAATTATCTCTTTCTCTGCTGGCCGCCTTAAACGAGCTAACCAGTCAACCAGACACAACTTCTGTTGAGGTTTCTTCTTCTTGTTTTGTAAATGGTGTAACAAAACGTCACTTAGATTTATACAGCAAAGCAAAACCAGAACGATATAAAACTAGCAGTAAGCAGCCTTTTTTTTATTTCTAATTTTCATAACAATAACAATGATGATAAAATAACTATACAAAGATATAATAGTAGCTTTAGTTTACTTTTTGAAGCGGTGCCTGCAACCCACAGGTGACACCACTATCAGATGGGGCCAGAAACTAATGTTGGAGAAAATTGATGGGTTGAGGTGGGTTTTGTTTGTTTGTTGAACAGGTAGCTGAAGGACAGGAAATACTTCCGTGTCATTTTCTTTGTTCTATAGGCATCCAGGCTTGAAGTGACACAGAAAATATCATACATATGAGGCAGTTCTTCATTTAGTAACATGTTGTTTTTTGACAAAATAGCACTACATAGCCTTTTTTTTTATACGGCATCAACTCCTTATCAGATATGATTAATCACCAGAATATGACTGTGAAGTAACTGAATGATTTATTTTATTTTATTATTGTTGAATACGCATAGACCCAAACGTTGTCAAAATCATTTAATGGAAAAATCACAATAAATGTGAGGTAAAACTTGTATATCAAGTTTTGACTGATCTTTATTCAAATGACATTTTCGATACAAATATGCCTTTATTTTGTGAGAGTTTATTAATTCCTGGTCACAAGTGACCCGGTGTTACTGTTCGGATAAGTGTACTTACAAACATGCTGCAATCAAAATGATAGGCACATTTCAATGGTTGGCATAATTTCATATCTATACTGACCACCACCACCAATATTCATAACTTGTCAGGGGAGGATTCTGGAAGGGACCAGGCTAGTGTCAGGGGCTCCTGGAAACCCCCTTTGCTTTTTATTCTAAAAAATTGAAAAAAAAAAAAAAAAAATTACCTCGCTGTTGATCCTTCCTCTTTCTTCCAGAGCACCCCATTGATGACACAACTTCTCCACCTGTTCATACATCTCATCAATAGTGGGGTTGAAGCCGGCCATCCCCAGCTGTTCTGAAAACAGTGGTCGCGCCCCCTCCGGTATGAATGGTGGGCCTTCGGCCTCCGCTTCTTCTTCCCCTGTCGCTGGACTGGCAGCATTGTCTGGAGGAGATTTTTCAGCCTGCGCCTGTTCTTGACAAATCACAAGTTTGGCTCAATTTAATTCAAATTCAGTTTACTTTATCAAACAAAGGACTGTGGCAAGTTCACCTACATGATACCTGCAGATGAACAAAAGCAATGGTAAAACTGTACGAAAGTTCAGGTGATCGATCTATTGCATCCACCCACATTTCCAGCACCCATGTGAAACTGGATGATTGGACTAGTTTCAAGGAGGTAGCAGACAAGTTTGGTACTTATGCATGGTCTTATGTATCTTCAATTCATTCTGTCCTGCCAGTTTTCTCCCTTTGTTAGACTGCATAGATCTGTAATTGTATCCATGAGTCACACACACACACACACACACACACACACACACACAAACACACACACACACACACACACACACACACATGCACGCACGCATGCATGGAAAAACAACCTATTAAACAATACAATGTAGGAAGAACTGCAATGGATTGCATACAGCCACAGCCCTCAACCCTTTGTAAAATGGACTTTCTTAATTTAACTTTTTTTTTTTTTTTGAACAGTACAGGTATTTTCATATTTCTGATCTCTGTAGGTGTGTGTATATATTATATATATATATATAATAGAGAGAGAGAGAGAGAGAGAGAGAGAGAGAAGAGAGAGAGAGATAGACACAGTTACATACAGATATTTTTATACAGATACAGACAGATTGATAGATATGCAGATGTCAGTGCAAAACCTGTGCCTGTGCCCATCATGATATATAACATATCCATGACACTAGTACAGGAAGATGTACACATTTGTGGGCTACAATTAAAAGTGAAGGCTATCTACTAATCTAGACTCTTGCAGGTCTACAGATCTGTTAACCTGAGAGATGTAGAAAATCTTCAACTTCGCAATCGCAATTGATAGTCTAAAACATTCTACAATGCTGTGTACCTGGTTATTGGCAAGGTTTGTATTACAATTATGATATTAATCAAATTTAAGTCAGTGGCCGAAAAAAAAATGAGCCATATGTTAATGTGACTGTGACATCGTTTATTCGTTAATAATGCTATTTATCATGATGCCACGTTAAACATAAAGCACGCACTAAAATTATCACAGTGTTAATGATTCTGCTGTGACATAATTATTCTCCTGTTTAAATATCAATGCAGTGTATGCGAATCTATTGCCAACTGAATGCGTACACACACACACACACACACACACACACACACACACCGCGTGCGCGCACACGCGCACGCGCACACACACACACACATACACACTGAAGTACATGATCACATTTTCATCATAGTAAATAACATTGATGGAGTCACCCTAAGAAACCGACCAATCAAGCAGTCAAAAAAATCTTGTTCGATTAAAAAAAGTTAATAATTGTCTTTTTTTTAAAATAAACGCAAGACTCCCACTGTCCCAAAGCAGACATGATTCATTCCTAACAAAAGTAATTTGTACCTAAAAAAGTTAAAAATTCAGCTGAAAGTTTCTTAATAATTTCATCATACCGTTTGTTGGCTTTCAATTTGTTGATATATTGAACAGGAAGCTGACGCTTTCAGTTGGGGTGGAAGCCTTTCATTAACAACAAAGTTCTAAATGCATTGAACTTGGATGATCTACTCACACAATGTCACACACATTTTACACAATGAATGAAATACTAGTTGTACAATAATCAATAATATGCCACAAACACAGGCAAAAACTAGGCATTTACAATCTATATGCCACATGTGACACTGGGTTTACCCATTACCACATCTTTCATAACTCCACACCCCCTTCTTCCCTGTAATTACTTGTCCCATGTAGTGCTGTTAAATGCATTTGACTTGTGAAAACCCTCCCCTCCCCCCCCCCCCCCCCCCCCCCACATACACCCCTCTTCCTCCTTTGTACCTATCTCACCGATTGGCACTCTCTCTAAGGGATTTCTGTTTAAGTAATCGTCAATCTAAGACGACAAAAAGGGGAGCTAAACTAGGACTGTGCCCAGGGAAGCTGGGTCAGTGTGTATATAGATCATCGTTAGAAGGCCAGTTTGGCCGTTGGTATGGACGGCACGTTACACATAGCATGCAACTTCCCCGAAGTTGAAGTATGGCTGCCTTAATGGCTAGATAAAAAACGGTCAATACACACAAAAGTGTCTGAATCTTCAATTCGATGAAGGTGGACACTCAAAAAAAAAGAAAAAAAAAAAAGAAAGATCGTTGAGCTTGAATAGCCAACATCAGCACAGAGAACTAGGCCACTCACAGTGGGAACGCAGTCCCGGATCATCACGGACTTGGGGCACCATCGGGCATCTTTGATGCTGCAGTCTATGTACACCGCCTGTATAGGCAGGGCTTTGAACCAGCAGATGGCGTCGATGCTACCGCTGGTGCTCGCCGTGGGTTTCGTCGAATCGTAGATGAGCTGCCCGTTGACAATGGGGCCACAGTCTTCGCCGATCGTCACGTTGTTGATGACTTTCACATCGAGCGGCGAAGGCCCAAACTTCAGATAAACGTACATGATGATCGTCGAAAATGTCTTGTGATTCCTGTGGCTGCTGCAGAGTTCTGGCTTCTAGTTCCGTATCGAGAAGAAAACCTGCGCACTTCTGTCGTCGGTAGTCCAGGATTCATGATCCGACGCGGAAATGTTTTGATGGAGGAAGTACGAAGTTCAACTGGGGTCACTCACGCTTGGGGTCAACAGGAAAAACAACGTGAGCCAATCAAATCAAAACCTCTTGTCGTTGTCACCTCTCCGTTCCAGTGAATGCGTCTTTTCACTAAGACACAGGAACAAACTCTGTGTGAGAGCGAACCCTTTGAGCGACGTTTCCTCGAGATCACACCTGTTTTCCTCAGGAAAACACGAATAGCAGGTATTAGCCTATGGAAAACAGGGAAAACGAACTTATAAAGTCGACTTACATTAAACGTGCACAAAATACTAACTTTTTCAAAAGCTCTATCGATGATAGTGTATTATTGAAGACTATTTATTTTGACTATGATAAATAAAGACTTGAGCGAGTTAAAGACCTGACCGTATAAAGAACAGATAACATACAGAAGGGACATGTAAAGCCAGTTCTGGCTATAATTGCTAAAGGCAATTGTCCCTATAAACCTAAACCTAAACCTAGACTTCTCCAGGGCTATTACACCCCCCTCCCATACTGCATCCTCTCCCGCCTCCTTCCTCTTGGGCTCCCTCTGTCTGTTTCAATGTTAAAATTGCAATGCCATGGCAAAAGGGAACACAACACCACACACACACACACACACACACACACACACACACACACACACAGAGAGAGAGAGAGAGAGAGAGAGAGAGAGAGAGAGAGAGAGAGAGGAGTTTCAGCAAGGAGGTGCCGCAGCGTGCGGACTTGCCCATATACACTACACTACATCCGCGAAGTTTCCAGACCACACTGCGCATGATTTAAAGTTGGTGGATAACTGAACCAATGACTAGGATGAGAGAATTTAGGAAGAGGGTCTCATGGCTACGACGTAGCAGACGCATTAGTCCAACGCCCATTGGTCCCATACGTTTGTCTGATCTTGACAACACTAACATTGACTGTGTAACATTGGCTGTATCAGTTGTGTGTGTGTGTGTGTGTGTGTGTGTGTGTGTGTGTGTGTTGTGTGTCGTTGTGTGTGTGTGTGTGTGTTGGTGAGAGAGGAGAGAGAGAGAGAGAGAGAGGAGAGAGAGAGAGAGAGAGGAGCAGTGTAGCGCCGTTTCATGCTTACGAGGTGGCTAAAATTCGGATCCCTTGCTTGGCGTGTGTCAGCGTTTTTGGAGCACACCCAAGGACCGATGTGGGGCGAGGAAAAGGCGAGAGTTCGCTAGGCTTCTTGTCGCTCTCTCATATACGAGGAAAAATGGCAGCCGTTTCTAAGATTCTGTGACTGGTGCACGAAAAGTAGTAGCGTTCTCTGGTTGATACGTAAAAACATTAAAATGCTGATCCTTCAACAGCAAGAAGAGCCTGGAGAAATACCTTCTTGGCATGAATTTTTGTTTTGCGCCATGTATGTGTGTGTGTGTGTGTGTGTGTGTGTGTGTGTGTGTGTGTGTGTGTGTGTGTGTGTGTGTGTGTGTAAACTTCGAACCTGGGCAAATAATGTTGCGACCACTAGGTCTTAACTTTGAAAAAAAAAAAAAAAATCAGTCAGACTACATTATGTCATGATTTACAATCTCAGGACATGACTTGTTCACAAATGTATTATTAAAAAGGGGTATCATGTTTTACATCAATCCAGTTTAAAGTCTCTAAGAACAAAACTGAAGAAAGTAAAATCCGAGGGTAGCGTATCAGCAAATTAATTACACCAACAATGATCAGCTTAAATTCTTCCAGACTGTGTTACTAAAAGCCTTACACAACGTTAGAATTTAAAAGAAAAAGTATTCAAAGTATTAAATGACACGTAATTACATGCACAAAGGGAGTTTTACATTTTCAACAAAAACAAAACGATATTGGAAAGACACTTGGGCAGCTATTCAGGAAAACACTTTTCGGAATGCTGAAATGAGGCACACTTAATACGAATGGTGAAATTTCCAACAAGAAAAAAGTAAACACAAATGATCAAATTCCATAACGAGAAGTAGGAGAGGCCGTTAATCAAATATTCTGGAGTGATGAAACACTTATTTCCAAAACGGAACGCCATTGTATTCTTGGAAAAAGTGATCGTGAAGTTTTGATATTTTGAGTTAATATCAAACTTAAGACCCAGGAATGAGAACTTTTATAAATTTGATTTTCAAAGAGGGTAATGCAACAAAACAAGAGGTGAAGCGGGTTAGGAACCGTGTCAGATTCTGTGGGTGTCGATCTAACCTGGGAAATCATAAATAGTAAAATTACATCAACTTTATGGAGCAAAACTTTTCCAAGTTTGAAATTTGCAGTAAAGTCAAGCCTAAACTTCTCCGACGAAACAGGAATGTATAGGAATTTTTTTAAAGAGAGAAATATTACTTTTTAAAAAGTTTTAACTACCAAACAAGGCAAAAATTAGTTTCGTTGTTAAGAAGAAAAAAAAAGAAGCATGTATGAATAAACAAGTGAAGGCATCAAAAAAGGAATAGGAAAAAAAAAAGTACAGATAAAGATTGTAAACGGAACTCGAAAAAAATTGAAAATGAGATGTATGATTTCAAATAAGTTATTGTCATTGAAATAAAGATGATGGAGATAATACTGTCACATACAGGGATAAAGCTGACACTTTTAAAACAAATGTGTGTGTGTGTGTGTGTGTGTGTGTGTGTGTGTGTGTGTGTGTGTGTGTGTGTGTGTGTGATTCGATCGGAAAATTTACACCCTGCAAATCCTGCTGTCTGGTCAAAATAATGATAAAACAGTTGCTGATGTAATAATCACGCCAAAGCTAAAGGACCTAAATGTAAATGAGACCATAGTCTTAATAACGCGTATCAACAAGAAGTTTAGAAGAAAAAGCAAAGAATCAGGCTTGGCATTGTCGTATAAATTTAACACATCATGTAATCAAAATAAAATGCATCTTGTAATTATAAAATTTTACAACAGGATTTAGATTATCTGGCATCTAACTGACAAATATATTATAGGCTACAGACTGTTACAATGGCGCCAAAGGAATGTTTTCTTCCCTCGCTTTCAAATCCTTTCTCAAATTGCATTTCATTCACCTTCAACCGCAGTTTTCTTGATGCCCAAGTGATTTCTTGTGATGGAGTCGTGTGCCAACACCATAACAGCTGGTTGTTGTTTATCTTCAGGAAGATCCTATCGTTTTCTTCAAAGCCAACTTTTCTCTGTGTGTTTGTGATGGTGCCCTAACAGTTTTGGTATGTTAGCTCACGAATAAACTTAACTGAAAGAAAATGCCGTCGAACGAAAGAAACAAACAAATTTCAAAACAAAAACGACGCGTTTCGACCTCTCTGGACTTCTTCGGGCAAGACAAACAACATTCAAGAAAATGAAAACGAAGACTTGCCAGAGGAAAACCAAGGTGGCCGAAACGCGTCATGTTTGTCTTGAAATTTGTTTGTTTCTTTCGTTAGCCGGCATAGTAATTTTCCTTTTAAGTTTGTTTCAATCCCCGCCTGCAGTCTCCCCAGTTTAGCTTATCAAATAGAGTGACCAGCTTTCTGCAGCTTTATCAGCCTCTCTTTCGATTAAGAACAATGATGAATCACTGAATAAAGCGTTGAAGCAAATGGTAAAACTGCATATTGTGTAAATGGGACAATTCTGTGTGGTTTTTCAAGCAAGCTCTGGAGACCGTCAGCCTTCAAAAACACTGGGCCACCAAACCTTTGGAATCAAAGATATAACTCACAGTGCATGGCGGTATTTGCTAACATGCCAAAGCGTGTCAGTGAGGCGATCACTTCAGACTGCTGCTGAGCAGTCTGAAGGTTATAATGGCGAAAACATTTTCATGTACGAAAGAAAGAAAGGAAGAAACAAGGAAAAAAGAAAAAATTTAAAAAAAGAAAAAGAAAGAAAAAAAAAAAGAAAGATAAAAAAAAAGAAAGAAGAAGAAGGTAAACGTGTCCGAATAAAAAAAAAAGTCTTTAACTGAAGTTTTAAAGAATAGTAATAATGCCAATAACAAATACATAACTGTCTTGATGATGACGATGATGATGATGATGATGACGACGACGATGACAACAACGATGATGATGATGATCGAAAGTTTCGGCTAGTTTCGTAAAGTTGTGGTGAATTTTGATATAAGGGAGCTCCGAAATGTTATTTCAAAGATGAGACAAATTTGGTTTTCCTGCATTTGAGTACAGCGATTGACATTTTCCTGTTTATGATACTGTTTTTCTAGGTAAGAAGATAGTCTGGACGCTCGATCGGATGAGAAGTTCCTACAATGTGTAATCCTTGATTGGTGTGATCTTCAAATATGTCCAGATGTTATCAAAACGTGTCCTGAGTTCCTGCGATTATTGAAAACAACGGAACCACGCAAACGAGATTTTTCTTGCAAGTAAGCATAGACAGCAGTTTGATAGCTTGTATACACTAGCTTGGAAAACATGTGCTATCACTCTTCCCCCAATTACAAGTACACACCGACAAATATGAACGTTGATTCTAAAACAAATCTAGCCCTGCCGGCTTGTGTACGTAAACCCGAGGTTTAGGGGCCACCTACTTTCGTCTAAGTTTCGGCACTCGCTTGGTTAGTTGTTGGTTTCTCCCCGTCGTGTTTTCTTTCCGTCAAAGGTCAGAGTGAATTTGATTAGAAAGCATCCTGAATTGTCCACAAGCGTTAGATAAATACAAATCCAGTTAGCATATTGATGAGGGTCGTAACACAGGCACTCTCTCTCTCTCTCTCTCTCTCTCTTCACGCACGCACATACAGCACACACACACACACACACACACACACACACACACACACCTTAACAGTTTTCATAGTGACAAGCAGTCTTGTCTCAGAGATAATAGGCTAACAAACACAATAAAATAAACGCCACCATCAGAAATAAGAAAAAATCTTTGTAATTTGCCAAAAAGTTTGTCAAACGGTTCGTGTGACTTGTTTGTCCACGTTCTCTGGGGGTTCGCTAACATTTATTTAAGATTTACTTGAACATTACAAACACACGAAACTTTGTACATGATACGCAAAACTAACAAGTAGAGATGTAACTGTGTAAATTTCCGGAAAATAGGATTATCAGTCTCACTCATTTCAACTGATCTCCTTTTTCATCTGAATTTCTCTGGCTCTTTCAGCAGATTTCCATTTCCTCTTTTTTTTTCCCAGCTGATTTCCTTTCTGTTTCAGCTGATTTCCTCTTTTTGGTCAATGGAAACCTTCAGAATGACTCCCAAAATCCCAGAAGTTTTTCCATCGATAATATAAAATCTGATTAGAAATTTGTTGAAAATACGCTGAAATACAGCAAATCTTTTGTGATGTGAAGCAGGTGCCCTATAGTACCGCCTTTTTTTTTTTTTTTTTTAATGAATTAATGTATCTTCTGTGGTATCTCCCACTCCTATTCAACTGAAGTTGTAAGTTGGTGCTCTGTGTGTGTATGTGTGTTGTGTGTGTGTGTGTGTGTGTGTGTGTGTGTGTGTGTGCACGCGCACGTGTGTGTTTATTTTTAAGGGGGTTCACATGCTTGAGAACAAAATTGATAATTGTTAGTCCAGTTGCCAGCACCAGGTATGGTTTCTGTAGTTTATTAATATCAAAATTTGTCTGTGAATATAAAGCATGATCAGTTAACTATTCAAATTTACCAGTGCTGCTACATGCCATTGCTTGGCTACACTATAATAACCATCTTTTTCATCACTCTTCACTCATTCATGATCTCATCATTTTATTTCATTTATTCTGTTTTAAAAAAAATTTTTTTTTAATAGTTGTAACAATAACCTTCATATCTTCCTCACTCTGGTCAGTCAGTACTTACGCACACACATACACATGTACACACACACACACACACACACACACACACACACACACACACACACACATTTTTTTTTCCTCAACTGAAAATCTGAAAGTGAAAATGTATGCAACCATATTTCTCACCTCTCTTGTGAACATTTGTCAATGACTTAAGCCAGTATATAGTACAGTAATTAGCATACAACACTTCATTTAAGTTCTGAACTTTTGAGGAAAGCTTCTTAGTTTTTTTTTTTTTTTTTTTATCAGGGCTTCCGATGACACACATTTGTACATTTCAGAGTTCAAGTTCACTCAGTATTTCCAGTGGGTGCTCTAGAATCACCTTTTAAAGTACTGTGGCATGCATTTGTGATTGCTCTTAAATAATGTGGTGAGTGCATTTAGCAAGCAGCAAAGTTGGAAGCTTCTTTCATCAGAGCAGGAGAATTTCTGATTTTTGCCTTATACAAGTAGTGACCAAGACAGCCACTCAATGCAGTTGACATTCTGACAGTGCTAACACCAGGCAACTGTGTTTGTAAGGATTTTGAATAAAGTGCCCAATCAGTTTTGATTATAAAAAAAAAGGTGAAGTCAACAAAATGTATGCCTATGGCATTAGATGTGGTCACCTTCACACATTTGTTCCATTTTCATGTGTTTACAAAAATGTTGCCAGTTTTTCTCCAGAGATTGTTTGAATGAAGTGAGAGAGAGAGAGAGGGGGGTGGGTGGGGGGGGGGAGAGGTGAGAGAAAGAGAGAGAGAGAGAGGGGGGGGAGAGAGATAGAAAGAGAGCTCTAGAGAAGCTAAAAAAAATGAATCAGAATGATGTTGATTTGTCTGCCAAGAGAGAGAAGCATGCAAAAAAAGAAAAGCAGAACATAGTGTAATGAGTGACCATTGAGTGCTTTTCATGTCATGTGTGTGTACATAAACAGGTTGAAGACGTGACTCCACAGGCCCCATGGATAAAACAGGAATGACTGAGGGAGGTCAGGATGATGAACTGAGCGTGCCACGGGCAGCGCTCAACAAGATGATTAAAGAGCTGATCCCCCGAATCCGTGTTGCTAATGATGCAAGGGAGCTCATCCTCAACTGCTGCAAGGAATTCATTCACTTGGTGTCCACAGAAGCCAACGACATTTGCATCAAGCAGCAGAAGAAGACTATTTTCTCCTGAGCACATTCTTGAAGGTAATGTATTAGGAAGTAATTATGGGAAAGAGCAGGAGTTTAAGATACATTCTTGTTTGTTACAATATGTAAATCTTAAATAAATGTTAGCGAACCGCCCAGAGAACGTGGACAAACGAGTCACAAGACGTCTCTGGGCGGTTCGCTAACATTTATTTAAGATTTGTTTAGATTTCCGCCTGCAGTCCTCTCGCTTTGCAACTACAATATGTAGTCATGAGTGTCATGTTTTTGCAGTGTTCTTTCACACGATGACGGCATGTTGATTTCCAGAAATGGCAAGCAACTGTAAAGCTGATGGTAGCTAGGAGATAGGCTATTTTAGTACTTTTTGTACTGAATATCCCTTGGCCCTATATTCTGCTTTAGGATAAGAGTTTGGTATCACCAGAAAATACAGAAATTTTTTTTTCTTCTACATTGGCCTCCACTGAAGTAAACAGACACTTCAACCAGGTGAATGGTGAGCCACATATGCATGCAGATGAGTTGTCTGTCAAGCGTGGTGCACAGTGTGCGAGCATCATTGCAAAAAAGATTAAAATCTGGGAGTGACTTTGATCCTGTAGAAGAAAGAAACGTGTAAAGGTTATTTTGTAGAATTTTTAGGTCAGACGAAATTTCAGAGTGATATTATAGTACACAAGCAGTGCAGTTAAACGCAATGTGATTTTAAGATCACACTCTCTTATTCACTGTGGCATCTTTTTTTTTTCTAGTTAAAGAGATTAAAATGACATGATTGGTGTTATCAAAACTAGAGAAATGCCAAATCAAGTCCCTAAAATATATGGAATTCTGAAGATGGAAGTTTGTCATCATGTTTATTGTCGCATCATTATGGTCCTGTGTGCGTGCACCTTGTGTATAGCACAGTACATGCATTGATGTATGCCAGTATTTACATGTTTTTAATTTATATTTTCTACTGAACCAGCCCTGGAATCACTTGGTTTTGGGGACTACAAGGACGAAGCCAAAGCCGTGCTGCAAGAGGCCAAAGCTGTGGCAGCCAAGAAGCGCCGGGGGAGCACCCGCCTGGAGAACCTTGGCATCCCTGAGGAAGAGCTGCTGAGACAGCAGCAGGAGCTGTTTGAAAAGGTCAGTCCTGTGGGGAAAAAAAATTGAACTAGATGTTCATAATGAAAGATTTTTATGATGGAAATTTTTTTTTTTTTAAGTCGGCATTATCAGTCTGGGTTCTATCCACTGGCAAGGGTTGATTTTTTTCCTTTTTTTTTTTTTTTTTTTTTTTTTTTTAAACATGAAAATACTCTCTGCTTACACAGCAGTGAATTGGCACCTGATTCACTTGTTGGGGAGGTTAAAGGGGATAAAAAGAAAGAAATCGGCTCCCGCTTTTCATCATACCATGCTCTAGACATGGTGATCCTCTGACAGTTCACTGTCTGCAGGCCAGTGGGCTATAGGAACTGTAACTTTGTTACATTCTTTTATCATTAAACTGCAGGATTGCGTAGCGTTTGAAGTAGTGTTTTTTGTTTGTTTGTTTGTTTTTTTGTTTCATTCCAGTTTATCTGTCTGGGGGCAAAGTAACACATACAGAGGATGGATCTTCATCTACGTTCACTGTATGTTTTTCAGAACTGAGTGACTTAAATTTGGAGGTCTCTGGATGCATTGAACTCTGACTCAGAATCATTGTAAAACTGGAATTTAAACATTGGTGCCTCATCCGCACCCTATAATAACTTCAACAGTATAGGGGCTTTTGAAGTGTATTGCATGAGCAAGCTCCAGTCCGAGGAAAGCTACACAGGCCTTTAGCTAGACCATTTAACGATATCCATTTTGTTGTGTAGACCAACGAGTGCAGTTTGCTCTCTCTACATTTTTTTTGGAGACAAGATAGGCGAATTAAGACATTTCTCATTTCAACAGGCAGCTAGACTTGTAATGGTGGGGGGCTCTGACAGTGAATGGGTATATCTGACTAATGGAATAAAAAGTTTGTTTGTTTTTTTCCCCAGTGCAATTGCTAAAAGTACAAACATTTTATGGAATACAGATATCCTTCCACACATTTTTTCTATTGCAATTCAGTGGACATACTTTGTTGCTAAATGCAGAAATTTACAAGTAGTACATGTGAAAACTATATCTGACATTTTGAATGTAGACATACATTTTTTAATCATTATAGCTGGCATAGTATATCTGGACATTTCCAAAGTATACATGAACTTTTAAATTATCATAGTTGGTGTGATATATCTGGACATTTTAAAGTAAACGTAAACTTTTAAATCATCATAGCTGGTGCAGTATACTTGGACAATTAAAAGTAAATGTAAACTTTTAAATCATCATAGTTGGTATGGTATATTTGGACATTCCAAAAATAAATGTAAACTTTTTAGAATCATTATAGCTTGCATTATATATCTGGACAAAGTGAAATTAAATGTAAACTTTTAAATCATTATAACTGGTGCAGTGTACAAGGATATTTGAAACGTAAACGCAAACTTTTAAATCATTATGGCTAGTATACTTCGGTCATTTTGTGTAAGTCTGTTAAATTTCTGAAATACGAGCAAGATTCAACATCATGAGATGAGAGGGTTGTTTTGGTTTGTCACCACTTAATTAAATCTGAGTAACTGCTATAGGACTTGTGCAAACACTTAGCAAAAGGTGTACAAGATGGGAGGTAATTCATGACGTAGGATTCATACGATTATCAGAACTGCTGTTTAGAATTTTTTTGTAAGCTCATTTGATTTTGATTCTTATGCCTTGTATTCTTGTGACCCCATGCCAGATTTTGATGTGTGTGTGTGTGTGTGTAAAGGATATGAAAACCTGCAAAAGTTAGAATTTGAGGTTTAAAAAAACTTACAATTTTGATTATCGTTAAACCGTTCTAGACTTGAAATTTGGGTATATAATTTGGCAGAGGAAGTGTACTTAATTGTATGAATACTTGCCGTGGACCTCCTGATAAAGACCCTTGTAGCCTCTTAATTTGCACTAGTGTCAGTGGTACAGGTAACACCCAGTTAAAACTCACGGTCATATAAGAGAGGTTCCACTGCATTCGTATCATGTGAAAGTACCACTTTGTCTGTGTGACCTCTTCAACAGGCACGCCAAGAACAGGCCCAGCTAGAGCACCAGCAGTGGCTGCAGATGCAGCAAGTGCTACAGCAGCAACAGCTTGCCTCACAGCAACAACAGCTGCTGCAGCAGCCTCTGCCAGCTGCCGCCACCATCACTGCCCCCACTGCTGCATCGAGCGGGGAGGCGTCCACGTCCTCCGGTCAGGCACCGGAAGCTCAAGGGGAGGAGGCCAAGACATGCGTGACCACCATGGGGAACATCACCCTTCCCCCATTCCCCAAACCCAGCAACGATGAAGATGACGACTATTCTTGAGGACATGTTGGAGAGGATGGGACGCGGAGTGGGGAGGGAAGAAGGACGGGTGGATCTGGAGAGAGAGTGCGTGGGTGCAAATGTGCATGTGGCGTATGTGTGTACATAATAACAGGCTTGTATATATATATAAAAAAAGTAACAGAAAAGAAGAAAGTGCTGTGTGTGTGTGCAAGGAGACATGGTGGCCTGTCGACGTGAAAGAGAAACAAAATGGGGAATCGAGCAGGATCAAATGAAAGGGAAGAGGATGCCGGAAAATGAAACTCTGGAAACAAAAAATAAAGAGAGACTATGGAAAAGAACAAAAAGATAAACAAGCATTTGACTCCATGCAGTTTGTGGGAGGGAAAAAGGGGGCAATGGAGGGTTGAGGGGGAGGTGAAAAATACACGGAGGAATGGGATTTGGATGACAGCGTGGATGAGACTGGAAGGAAGGTGGAAATCGAGAAAGTTGGAAACCTGAAAAAAAAAACATGGGAGTGTGTGTTGATGAAAATGGGAGAGAGGATGTGGGAAAGGGGATGAGAAAAAGTTCCCTGAGAAATTGGATTTGGATGAGGGCAGGGATCAGACTGGCAAATGAAGCTAAGAAAGGGAGAAAGACACCTGGAAAAGGATGGCAGTGTGTGCTAATGTTTACAATAAATGCGAGGAAGGTGGGACAATAGCATGCTGAAGACGGACTGTGTGTGTATCGCCAGTGGAATTGTTCTTTCATGCTTCAGAAAGGTAACGGCGTATATTATTCAGTTAGGAACGAGACGGCAACTCTTACAGACTGTGTGTGTTTGTGTAAATGAAGCCCTGATAAGGATAGAAAATAAGAACAGCATTATTGTCACCTCTTGGAGTTCAGTGCATGAGTGAACTGGAGTGGTTTTTAAGTAAGTGCATGCATTGGGTAGACGCTGTATAGTATAGTATTGGGTGGACATTACATGGTACAGTATTTATATGTTGTTGCTTGATAGCAGGATGGAGTAGGCTAACTATACCAGATGTTTGAGCAGTTGCGGATCTACTGATGAATGTTAATTGCTGTTGTGACATCAATTGCTGGTCTTGGTATTCCTGATTTAAGAACTGCTGCTACTGATACTACAGTTTTTCTGCAATGTCAAAACTATAGCGTGAAAGAAAATGTGAATTATTAATTTTTCCGTTTTTGCTAGGATGATTGATCATTTTAACCGAAATGTTGAAAATTCTGATGATGGAATGTAGTTCATATTATTGCAAAACAAATATTTCTATCAGTGATTTGCTGGAAGAAAAAAAGTCGATGAAATGTACGGATTGTGATCAAAATAATGTTGATAATAACTGATGTTACTTGAATAACAATGATCTTTTGGCTGGATAATGATAATGATAACATGTACAGATACAGGGTTTGTAACTGATAATAATCAGCACAGAATGCAATGAGTATGATGAAAATACTGTTGATGTTGACTGTCATTTTTTTTTCTTCATCTTGTAATTGATAGAATTTAAAATTCGGATGGTAATGATTTAATTGTAGGAATTGTCCATGATACTGTTGCCTCCTCCATCATAGTGTATGTCAGTGCAAATGGTAAGTTAGAGTCAATCAGATATTTAACAACAGCAAAATAACATTGTCGCAATATTCACAGGCATGCAACCATTGCAGCGGTTCTGGAATGTGTTAAAGACCCATCACAACGCAAAGCAGTATTCCCTAATTATAAATACAGGTAGATAAGAAGATACAGAAAATACTGGAATTATGTTTTTGAAAGAATCATGCCAAACATAGCAGAAAAATCACTGGATTTGTGTTTTTTGAAAGAATCATGCGAAACATAGATGAAACTTTTCTTGTTTATGACTTTTTTGCAGGGCTGTTAATTATTCATCGTCACTTTTTATTCCCGCATGTATAATTTCTTTGTCAAAACGGATTTGTTCTTGTGGAATTTGGATTGCTCTCCCTTGTCATATTGTCATAGTTTAGTGCCATCCATATTTTTTGTTTTGTTTCTCTGTTTATTTGATATTTTTTTCCCTGGTTGCCATGGGATCTTTGACATGTGCTGGTGTGCGCTGCGAAAGACTAATGCTCAGATTACTGCTTAAGGTCTTTTTAAAGAGGGAATAAAGATATACCAGTCCCACATCAGGTTTGAACTGCAAACCTGTGATTCTTCCTGGATCGATGGGTATCTGCTGGACTGCCTTAAGATAAAAAGAAATGCCTTTTTATGGTAGAATAATATGGTTTTAAACTGCAATGAAGAGCTTGATTTTCCACAGTTTGAACATAGATGGAATGAGGCATTTAAATTGTAATCCTCTGAATATTCACTTCAGAATTGCGTCATGGATTGGTGATATAGCCTTCAGTACATCAACTCCAACAATTTTTCTTTGCAGTAATTATTTCTTACTGTACCTTTGGAGCAGGAATAACTCAGTTGATAGAATACCAGACTTGTGATCTTGGTGATCCTGGGGTTGTGGGTTCAAATCTGGGCTGGACTCTCTTGGTGCAGGGGGATTTTTTCCCTGTAAGCTGACATTGGTTCTGACGCCATTTTCCCAAAAGTCCTTTGAATCAGATTGTAAACCAAAGTTCCATGTGTGAACGCACGCATAACATCTTGCACACATGTAAAATCCTATCATCAACTTTCGGAAGAGACGGCCAGCTTTGCCGTTGGTATGGATGAGAGTGCAACAAAATAATAAAAGAATGAATGAAAAACTGAGCAAGTGATATTAGACCAAATGACGCAGGGAAACAACTGAAAGTAGCGCCAGTAGGTAGTTCTTCAGTCGGCTCTACCCAGGTAGGCAGACGGTTGCGTAAACAAAAGTGTGGATTGTAAAGCGCTTAGAGCATGGTCTATAACTGAGGATAGATGCTATATGATTCCTTTTCATAATTATAGTACTAATTATTGTACCTAAACGCTTACCAGTTAGCGCCCTTGTAGAGACATTCCGTGCCATGCCTTCAGTCATTTTCCATTGTTACTGCTTCTGCAATCACAAACATTTTCTTTGGTCAGATTCTGCAGGGATCTTCTCAAATTCAAAATCTGGAGACATTTAGCTACATTTTGATATCTAATATGACATACTTTCCTGCATAATCTTTGTGTTATGTTTAGTAAACTGTCACAACTCAATTCCATTAAAAAAACCAGCACCAAATTTTCAGAGCTGACAAGAATTGAAATATAATTATTTTATGATTAGTTTGTGTGTACACTCCAGACCTGAGCAGCATGTTGAGTTTATGTTTAGGTTGGGCATCTGTTAAGTTTTTCCAGTGCTTGCCCCCACCCAAACTTGAAATGTTTTTATCTATTTTCTTTTATTCATTTATATGTAATCGTTGCATGCAGCCACATGACAAAGGAGACGTAGACACGAATATGGAACAGGCTGTATGCAGTGATTGTGTGACTGAACTTGAAACTGTGGGTGGGTGTGCCCTCTGAAATACATTACCTCAGTAGAAAATAGTACATTGAAAGTTGCATCCTACCCCCATCAGTCGTGCCATCCTACCCAAACTGCAGTCACATTGAAAGTTGTTGTCTACCCACATGCAAATCTTAAATAAATGTTAGCGAACTGCCAAGAGAAACGTGGACAAACGAGTCACAAGACAACGCCTGCCTACCTTGCACTGAAGAGTGAAGAGATCGAAGTTGAGTACCAAATTCGTTCTTTTTCGTTGTATTATTTGTTTGTGTCTTGCCTGAAGAAGACCTAAGAGGTCGAAAACGTGTTGTGTTTTGTCTTGTGACTCGTTTGTCCACGTTTCTCTTGGCGGTTCGCTAACATTTATTTAAGATTTGTTTAGATTTCCGCCTGCAGTCGTCTCACTTTGCAACTATACCCACATGCAGTTACATTTAAAGTAGCACCGTACCGAACTTAAATGCAGGTACACGAAAAGATTCATCTTACCCAAATTGAAGTTACATGAAAAGTTGCTGTGTACTCACGTCGCAGCTACATTTAAAAGTTGCTGCGTTTCCACATTGCAGTCACATTGAAAGTTGAGCGCTTGTCTATAGTTTGGCAGAACCCAGAGATGAAAATATTGGGGGAAAAAACAAATCTGTAAAGGGAGGGATCCTTCCTTGCATATTTCACTGTCTTTGGAGAAGCAGGGTAGAGAACCATGGAGGGGATGGGGAGGGAAGGCTAGGATGGGTGGGATATGTGTTTGATATATATATATATTTATTTTGCTCGGTATGTTTTATCATTCTGAAACATGTTCCTTTTCTCATCGAAAGCTGCATGAATTGGAGAAGAGAAAGAAAAAGAAAGGAAAGATTTTGTTGTTGTTGTTGAATGAACGTTGAACTGTTTTGTATGAATGGAATGTGTATGTAAGTGGTGTGTTGAAACATTCTCATGTGCGTCATCTGTTTCTTGGGGTATTGGTCTGAAGCATGCCCACCGAATACTTTCTAAGAGTTTTGAAATAGCTTTTTTTTGGCTTCCCTCATACACAATACTGTGCACATTTCCTCAAATTTGCATACACATGCTCTGTACTTTATGCTCTGTAACTTATACACCTATACAGACAAGCAAAACAGCAACAACACCGATGCATGCAGTATGCAAAGTGATAGAAGCTAAGCATATGGTAAATGTTGTCCTCACTTTCTGATTCATTTTCACTCGCACTAATATGGACACATGCATGAGCGCTGTACATGTGCTTAAATCCAAACATACACTTGAGAGAATGCAACACTGATACACAATATGCAACAAACAAGAATATTTGCATGACCCAATATGCGCACCTTTATGGCATAGGGCTTATTTGCAACAGATGATTATATATCCTGTAGCCAGTAGTTTGTTGGGGAAGGCATGAGGATTGATGTTTCTGGTGAGAGTTCATGGCATTTCACTTGGTAATAGGGAACACATTTTTGTCTCTGTCGCATGCTGCGCAGCTGCCATCTCTTTTTGTCTGTCCCATCTTCTGTGTCGTTCCAGTGGCATTACACTGATGTTGCCCATTCTGGCTCCCTGTCCATAGCCATACCACTGTTTGTCTCACCGGAGCCTGGGCACTGCAGTAGGTAGGAAGCAGCCGGTGTCAAGTCATCATGAGGCACCAGCCTCCACGGCAAAGTGGTTAGCGTCGCAGACTCCCGGCTGGGAGATCGTGGCCCGTGGGTTCGATTCCCATCAGAGCCATGTGGGATCTTTCTGCCCCGACTGGCTCCTACCCAGAGTTGAGCTTGCTACAGGCTCAACTGGGAAGACTGGGACCACACGGTATGAGTTTCATCCACATAATGTATGCGTCTCTGAGAGTGTTGCTCAAAATTCCTGACCAAAAATGCAGGTGTCTGTATCTCTTGGGCCTGGTTGATGTCAGGATATATCGTGAAAACAAGCCGAGGGTACAGGAATGGAAATCTGTAGCATCATATTCATCATCCTCAATGTCATCAAAAAAAAAAGTCTCAAAATCTGTTACCCTTCATGCCCTGCTCTCATGGTGACTCAGTTTGGATGTCCTCTCCACGCCCGTAGCCTTGGTTTGGTTCCGTTGGGGTCACTGGTATCTGCAAGTTCATGAGGGCTCTCGTTTGTTTGACATGGCACCCTCCGGATGGACAGCTCATTCAAGCCGGCTCTGCAACTAAGCAACTATTGTCGTCAGTTGGGGGCTTAGTAGGTGGTGTTCTGTGCATGTTGGATCAGAACAGGCACCTTTGAACACCATGGAAATGACTCATCGGCTGTGCAGCGTCTCCTCCGGTGGGTTGCCTGCTGATGACTTGATATTGACTGCTCCCTGTGGATTGCCGGGGCTGTGGCGGGCTGGGCCAGGCTGTAGCTGTGGAGGGGGGGGGGGGGGTTAGAATGAGCGGCGTGGGTGCAGTGCCACTGAGGTGGCACAGAAGATGGGACAGTAAAAAGAAAAAAAGTCGTCATGAGGCAACCCACCAGAGGCGACACTGCACTGCCGCCGAGTCACTTCAGTAGTGTTCTGTGGTGCCTGTTCTGATCCAACATGCGCACGATATCACCTTGTAAGCCCCCAACCGATGACAATGATTGCTTAGTCGCAGAACCAGCGTGGGTGAATGTATCCTCTGAAGAGTGCCTGCACGTCCGTCCAGCAACAGTCCCCATGGACTTGCCGATACCGGTGATCTTGACACGAATTCACCAAACGCGTTGACGTCGACAGGAAATCAAAACTGAGCTCAGCATAAGAGCAGGACGTGAAGCGTCACAGAATTTGAGACTTTTTTTTTTTTTTAAATGCCTGTCTGAGTTTTCATGACAAGGGTGTACTTTATGCTTACTTTTATGCTTACTTTTATGCTTACTTTTATGATTACTTTTATGATCCATCCCCGTACCAACCAGGCCTGAGAGATTAGATATTCGCAGTGTTTTTCGGGACATTTGAGCAACACTTAGAGACGCATCTGTTAAGTGCGTGAACTTTGACTGTGTGGTTTCTAGTCTTCCCAATTGAAACTATAGCAAACTCAAGTCTGAGTGGGAATCAGTCGGGGCCGAAAAATATAATTCCACAATTGAATAGTTCTGATGGTAATCAAACCCACAACCTTCCAGCTGGGAATCCATAACATTAACCACTGCGACACAGCGGATGGTATAGCTGCCATATCTTCTGAAATTCCCAATTTTAACTTGGACATTTAGCAGACCTCAGCCAAGGCGGAAAGGACCATGGAACTACCTTTGACCCAGTTCATCACTGCGAATCTGAACCAAAGTTTGATGGGATCGTTGCTGGGCCACACTCCATCTTTCCACGAAATTCTGGTGAAATCAATTCAGAAGTTTTAAAGTAGTTTCGCTGGACGGGCTCTGGACCAGCATTTGGATAGGGATCTGCAGCAACAGTCGTATGGAGTCGTCCATGGATTACATTCCATCCATGAAGAAAAGTTAAAGTGGTTCAATGTTGTGTGTGTGTGTATGTGTGTGTGCCCTTAGTTTTGATGACTCTGTCTTCGGGCGACATTCCATCTCTTCACCAAGTCTCGTCAAACTCGGTACAGTATTTTTGCTTTATCTTTTACACAAACCAACCAACAGCCAAGGGGGGCGGAGGGGGGAAGAAAAAAAATCTCACATTACCTTTATGTTGGAGATGGAACTCGCTGTGGAGACACTGCACAGAATCGGTGCTGAGAATTTGTAGCAGTGCACAGGAGTGCTTGCAGGCCTAGTTAATATGTTCAGGGGAAAAAAAAATACTGAGCCACCTAAAGACCATTGCTTGACTGACCTGAATGAGCTTCTGGAGTAGGATATGCTATGATATCCGTCCACTGAAGATCCTCATGGTTTGCAGTTACCGCAGACTTTTACTGGAACTCGTTGTGGTATTAGTGTGGTGGGAAAGTGATGGTTCACATCCGATCTAAATATTTTAAAGAAAATATTGAATTGAGAGGATGATCTCGATGATTACTCAGCAATCGATTTTGGTCCGACACTACATGGCAGGCGTGCTCACCTTGTTTTCAAATTATACCCTAGGATCGAATCATGCAGGCCTCTGCGTTGCATGTTGAAAAGGTTAACGAGTATTTGAAGGGCTGTAGCCACCCGCTATTTCCATTTGAGTCATCAAAGACAGAACTTCACCAGGCTGGAGCGGGGGGTGGGGGGGGGGGGTGGATCCACGGTGATGGTTCTGGTTAAGGTTGAGCCTGCGGCTTCCCAGCCACAATCTATGACACTAAACAGTGGACAGTACCCCTTTACAAAGTACCTCGGGCAATCCGGAGAAGTGCGAAGAAAAAAAGAAAATAAGGCTAGTAGTAGTGGGAATAAACTGAGAGAAGCTTGACAATAGAGTCTTTAAGAGAACAAACCCCGCACATGCAAGTGTTATGGCCCTGAACTCCTTACTCTCCGGAGAGGGAGGGGGTGGAGGGGAGGGGGCAGGGCACGTGCAGGGCATGACTCCTAGATGCCTTTCTACTTTCTGAAAGATACTTGGCGTTTACATGGTTCGACTCTGCCCTCTCTGGACGGTTTGGGGTCTGAAGGCCAAGTCACCTTGTGACGGATTGTCCTGCCCGCATACCAGTCCGCATCTGTTGTAAGGTTTGGAGATGTCAACCTTGTGAAGCTACGTGTGTATGGTGACCACTGAATGTGAACGGTCTATCCGAGGAAATCTTGCAGAACACGCTGGGTGAGAGTCATCATAAGGTATCAGATCCAAAGACCCCAGCTTGACCATCCTAATGACAAAACGTGGATAACCAACACGCGCACAAGCACTCATGCACACACCAGGACACACTTAGGACAAAGGGTGCCTTGATTTCAACAATAACACTGTGTATTAGAGAATGCACGTGAAAAGTATACGAATTCCAGTAGGACCTTTACTGGACGCTGATCAGTTCGGCTGGTTATAGCATGAAGCTTGCGTTCAGCGGGTTCAGGTCCGAATCTCACGCGCCCAACATAAAAATGTTCCATGCTTGTCTTAATATGTCATCATTCTGATGCTTTCTGCATTGTTTAAGACAGGTGCTGTCGATCCTGTTCGTACAGCTGCAAAACATGGCACCTGAAAGCTGCCCAAGAGATGAGGCTTGACGCCTTCGATTCGAGCTATTTCAGAAAGATCCCAGGCATAACCTTGAGCGGCTTCACCACGAACGAGAAAGTCAAAAAGTGCTCATATTAATTCCAGTATCCTCCGTCATATGCAATACGCCCGAACTGCCCGGGTCATGTAGTTCTTCTGTCCCATTCGTGTCTGGAAAACAAAGTGTTTTGGTGGATACCCGTGTGACGAAGGAAAGAGGACGGTCAAAGCAGTACTGGTAATAGATCACTCAGTGTGATCTAATCATGCGCAGGAGTCGGAGCAACATTCGAATGATGACTCTGGAATAGTCCCGATGGTAAATGATGACTGCCTCACACATCGGACGATGTGGAAGGTGCTAAGGAACTCAAGGTCCCTTTTCCACAACCTCCTAGGCTGCTTCTCCTAGTTTGTCTTCTTCCTCTTTCTTTCCTCAAATCAACTGACTTGACTACAATCCTAAGTGTAACAGTGAAAGTTTCGTTATAAGTGGTTATTTTAAGATTCTGCCATTGAGGTTGCCACTTTTCTGTCTTCGGGAGTAATGTATGCCATAACAGCTTCGGTGGATGCAGACGAAAAACTTGAACGAACCAAACCTGAATAAGTTAAAAGCAGTGA
>CM065746.1:31224856-31237356 GCA_033310375.1 Conus canariensis | reverse complement strand
AGAAAGAAAGAAACAAACAAACAAAAAAGAAGAAAAAAAAAAAGAAAGAAAGAAAGAAACAAAAAATCCTGCATGGAACCATGAAAACATGTGAAAAGGCCACAGAGGTAACTGGACACGGAAAAACGGATAAATAGAACCGATTCAGCTTCTGCTTCAGAGACATATTCTTTTAGACTTGGGACTTGCATGATGCGTGAGGCATAAACATTTTACAGCAGATTCCGTAAAAACATTGTTCAGAGTTGTTCCACCTGAAGTGATCTTTGAATTTTTGAAAGAGATTAACATTTTTCATCTGATCTGAGATTTTACAGTGGAAAGGTTTTTAAGAACATTTCGGGTGCGTTTTTAGAAGATGTATTTTGAAAGGGTTGTGTGAATGAATGACTTGTGAGTTGACTTCAACGCGGTGACAGCCCTGATATGGCCCTTTGCGGTCGGCTGGGCAAAAAGCAACATTACCTCACCTTACCTTCTGCTTCAGACCTTCTTTTCCTATCTGGTCAAATGCTTTTTCAAGACCGATTAGTGCTGCAGAGATACGCTTCTCGTCTTGAAATGCAGCTGGCCTGCTCCTCTGTGGATCTATGCTGTGGAAACTTCTGATTGTCTTCCTTGACTTCTCCTGACTGCATCTACTCTTTCAGTACTTCTTTCACCTGAACTTCAGTACTGTCAAATGTAAAGATCTGGTATGCCAGAGCTTTAGTTCATCATTCATGACTGTGGCGTGCCTCCGAAACTTGTTGTCATCTTCGTGCATATCAAGCTGTTCTTTTTTTTTTTCCAGCTTGGTGTAGAAGCAGGGCTGTGTTTTCGTCATTTGGTTCTTTTTTCAACCACATTTCTTATTTCATTGCTCTTGAAGATAATTCCTCTTCAAAGTTTACATGCCTTTTTTTTTCTGGTGTCCATAGTAGACGTCATTCATCTTTCAGATATAGAAACTGAAGGTGATGTTTCGTCCTCGTGTTCGAAGTGAAGCTGATTTCTTTTTTGGTGAGCTCAAGTGAGGATGATTCGTTTACCTGCTTTCCAAAGTGAAAGTGATTTCTTTTTGGGGGGAACTTAAGTGAAAATGATCCTTTACTGGTTTCCAAAGTGAAAGTGATTTCTTTTTGGGGAACTTCAGTGAAAATGATTCCTTCACCTAGCTTGCAAAGGGAAGGTGATTCCGTTATCTGGTTTCCAAAGTGAAGGTAATTCATTTACCTGAATTCCAAAGCGAAGGTAATTCATTTACCTGGTTTTCCAAAGTGAAGGTATTTCATTTATTTGGTTTCCAAAGGGAAAGTGTTTCCTTTACCTGGTTTCCAAAGTGAAGATAATTCATTTCTCTGGCTTGCAAAGTGAAGGCGATTCCTTTACCTGGTTTCCAAAGTGAAGGTGATTCCTTTACCTGGTTTCCAAGGGGGAGATGGTTCCTCTTGAGGGGATCCAAAATGAAGGTGATTCTTTTACCTGGTATGAAGGTGATTCCTTTACCTGGTTTCCAACGTGACAGCGATTCCTTTACCTGATTTTCGAAGTGAGGGTGATTCATTTGGCTGGTTTCCTAAGTGAAGGTAATTCATTTTCCTGGTTTGCAAAGTGAAGGTAATTCCTTTACCTGGTTTGCAAAGTGAAGGTGATTCCTTCACCTTGTTTTCAGAGTGATGATGATTCCTTTGCCTGCTACTTAACGTATTTTCTGTCCGTTTTCTAAACAGAAGTTTACTCGTCAGACTTGTTTTTAAGTCCCCCCCCCCCCCCCCCCCCCCAACAGCTCCTAGTGTTACCTTTAACCTGTTATGTAGATTCCTCTTTACACTGTCCCTCTCCCCCTTCTTTTCCTCTCCCTCCTCTCCCCCTCTTCCTCTTTTCAAAACAGATCATGATTCTCGTTTTCTTCGTAAAGAGGTTCATATTTCGGCTTTCTTACTGTTGTTTGTAGAGTGTGTAACTCGTCTCTTCAATCAAAAAAAAAAAATCTCCTCTTTTATTCCCATGTTAGAGAAGGAATGATTTTGAACACGAATGTAATTTGTCCTCGTTCGTTTTTATTTCTTTTCTTTTTTTTTTTTCTTTTTTTTCAATTTTCGTTTTTGTTGTTGTTCTTGCTTTTCGTATTGTATGTAAAAATTTGTCAGCCTTCATTCTTAGTCAATTGTCACTATTTTTTTTTTTTCCTAATTCAGGCAGTGATCAGAATTCTGTATTACATAAATCTTAACAAATTCATCTTCCAGGAAAAAAATCCCAAGCCTTTATTCTACTCCACTAGCGACCTTCAACTCATTTCCCCATCCCTCACTCTGTTTTGCAGTGGAAAACAACATCCTTGGAAAGAAACAAGCTCGAGAAGTTGAAATAAGGGGGACTAGAATCGAAAGAGCTTTAGAACGTGTTGGTCAGTGGTGTGTTACATACATTCAGTTTTGACGTTAATCAGAAAACGCTAGAGATGTTAACGACCGTTGACGAAAATCTGCCAACGGTGGACAATCACACGGTAGCGGTGGACGCGGAGAATCACACAGGTGTTCCACAACCTCCTGAAGGATGCGTGGTTCTGTCCGTGAAGCCGGGAGCCTTCATCCCCTGGGACAATCCGGACAACCTCATCAGCCGGGAAGTGGAGGTGGCCACGGACACGGCCGTGGCCGTCGTTTTCCTCCCCATCCTTTTCTCCATCAGCGCCCCAGCAACATCCTCAACATGATCGTGTTCAGCAAACAGGGACTGAAAGAACGCATCAACCTGTGTCTCTTCTCCCTCTCCCTGGCCGATTTCACATACATGATGCATTCCTTCCTCTACAACATAGACAAAATCTACTTCCAGTTCACCGGGGATTCGGGAGTCGGGCCGGTGTTCGAATTCGTCGTCAACAACCACCTGATGTTCATCCGCGGGTTTAACTGGGTGTCTGGCTTCTTCTCCATGGTGATCGCCTGTGAGAGATGCCTGTGTGTCTTCAGTCCGCTCCGCTCACAGACCATTCTGAAAACGAAAACGACCGGGGTGATCCTGCTGGTGACTGCCGTCCTGCTCCTGGGCATGATGTACATAGGAACCAGCCGCTGGAACACCGCCTGCGTGTTCAACCCTGCCACCAAGACAGTGTCCAAGACCATCTACCCCAGTAAGTTCTACACGGAGAACCAAGAAATGATCGACATCATCACTGGCCTCGTCGCCAGTCTGCTTCTGCCTGGCATCTACATCTCCGTCGTTTCAACCACCACGGCGCTAACTTTCGTCAAGCTGAGGCAAATGGCGGCGTGGAGAGTGCAGACGTCTTCCGCTACCATGTCGTCCCGCGAGATGGCGCTCACGCGCATGCTTATCGGCGTGTCCGTTCTCTTCGTCATCTGCTCAACTCCGGTTCTGGCTCTGGGGGTGTGCTTGTTGTTCGTGCCGGATATGAGTCTCCAGGGGCGGTATTACAACGCCTTCAACTTGATGGTCAGCTTCTTTGAGTTGTTCTCCTACATCAACGCGTCCTTCAACTTCTTCGTGTACTGTTTCCTGGGAACGAAGTACAAGGAAACGCTCAAAGAACTGTGTTTTCAGTGCTGTAGCTTGGCTCAGGACAAGCGTAAAGGAAAGGTGATGTTGAAGAAAGCACCAAATGAGGTGAAAAGTCCCATTCCAGTGAACCCAGCTCAAAATTCAACTTAACCGTCTCACTCTCATTTGTTTGTTCGTTCGTCAAAAATATTATCAAAAAAAAAAATATGATACTGATTTTATCCAGACTTGGATGAAAAATGGAAAGTGGTCCAAAGTCGCAGTTTTACTTTTTGGAACGGATCTGTGGTACAGATCCAGATCAAATGGAAGATCTCGGATCCGTCAAGCGACACTTTTTCACCAAATATGAACGCTGTGAAATTGCTTTTATGAACTGGTATATGTATATATCTCTAAAAGTAAGATATTCTCGTGGAATATAAAACCGTCTTATGATGAAAATTGTGAAATGTCGTGTTTTCAACATTCTGTCTTTAAAGAAAAAAAATATATATACATGGAAATAACTCTTTCGGTCAATTCCAATTTTTACTTCCCGTGGTGAACAAAAAAATCACGATCAGTTTGTCCTTGGCAGACGTCTGTGCAATCCCAAGTGGCTTCCTGCTTTATTTACCAATGGGCCTCCACCACGAACTGAAAATGAACTCGCTGTTTTGTCCTTTTCAGAATTTTTTTTTCACTTCTCACGACTGATACTGTACACCATTTAAACAAAACGAAAAGTGCCAAACTTAGAATCTGAAGATGTAAATGCTCTATCCAAACATTCTATTTCGAAAAAAAAAAAAAAGTATTTCCATAGGAAGTGTTTAACGAGATTTTTTTTTCCTGTACAGTGTGTAGAGTGCCTGTATCTCCACAGTGATATCTCAGTGGTGTGTCCCCCGCAGTTAAGCAGCATGAATTTGCCTGGCAGGAGCAAGTATTTCCCAGTGACTCCTTGTCCAAGATCAGTATCCTTCAGGGTACAGTGGAGGGTGCACGCCCCAGAAACAGGCCAAAGAAGCCGTGGAAAGACTTCACGAAGGAGTGGGCTGAGTGGGTTACAGTAACTCCTGCACTGCTGCCAACGATTGAGAAGAAGGGTGTGGAGGTACTCAACCGGGTAAACGTTCATCACGATGTGCCTGCAACTTGCTGACCTTCAGCTGTGAATAAAACTACAATGATGTCGTGCAGAGAAGGGGGTGCTGCAGAATTAACACGAACAATATTCTAACGAGTTGATGATCGAGTCCTTTCTCTCTCTGTCTCTCTGTCTCTGTCTCTGTCTGTCTGTCTGTCTGCTTCTGTCTCTCTCTTTTCCTCTCTTCTCGTGTGTGTGTGTGTGTGTGTGTGTGTGTGTGTGTGTGTGTGGTGTGTCCCATCTCTCTCTCATTTCCCCTCTTTCTCTCTCTCTTTTCCTTGTGTGTGTGTGTGTGTGGTGGTGTGTGTGTGTGTGTGTGTGTGTGTGTGTTCCTCTTTCTATCTCTCCCCCTCCCTCTTCGCTCTCTTTTTAGCCCCCTCCCTCCCCCCACCCTCTCTCTTTTCCTCTTCTAAAATGAACGATATGATGGGCCCTAATAAAGCGTGCATCAGGTTTATCGAAAATCAGTGTCCACGCTCACCCTATGTTGAATCACCTAAATATATACAGTCTAAACCTCGCAAAGAAGCCCAGCCATCTAACTCCGCGTGGTAACACGTGTGTGGGAACCCTACGCTAACAACAGAACCGTATCCTTACGGCAGTCCCAAATAGAGTATTTTGCATTTATTTTCGGTACTTTTATTGATTAATCACACATGTGTATTGTAATTAATGCACTGAGTTTGGAATCCACCGCAAAGAGAGTATATTTCAAAAGAAAATGTAATTTCTGTAATGAAATACAGTACTGCACTATTCTCCTTCTGATGAATGAAAACATACCAAAGTGTTGTCTGCTTTACGTGCGTCCAGTTAGAATTGGGTCAGTGCCTCTGTTCGAGAGAGAGAGAGAGAGAGAGAGAGAGAGAGAGAGAGAGAGAGAGAGAGAGAGAGAGAGATGAGAGATTTAGAGGGAGTGCTCTTGATAACAAAGCATCTTCCAGCACGTGGGAATTTTGCTGAAAGCCTGCATAATGATAACAAAGCATCTTCCAACACGTGGGAATTTTGCTGAAAGGCACGCGCTAGATGGAACTGGCGTGATGGACAGACAACACGTGTCATGCGCGCGGCTGTGGGAAAGAATGAATAGGCTACGTCCGCAAGGGAGTGTGCATTGCTGTTAGCTTACGATCAGCTGTGAGCATAGGGGATCCACACTCGTATTTCTTTTGTATAGATCTTATAGACATGACAAGAGAATCAAACCTAAAGAACATGTTTTCTGAAATCGCAACAGTCATCCGTTCTCAAGGTTGCGGCGAAGTGATTATGAGGAAGGAAGAGGAGGACGATGACGATTAGGGTGAAGACCATGAGGATGCTGATGGTGGTGGTGGTGGTGTGGATGAAACAGAAAATCGGATAAACCAAATGCAGGCTCTGTGGCATAGGTCTTTAAGTCAACAAGTGAGATCGAGCAAAACGGGTATGTCTTCTTGTCTGAGTGCCCTATATCTGTGGCCCGCCACGTCCAGATGTCCCATAATTGTGTATCTCTATCTCTGGGTGTCCCAAGTCTGAGTGTCGATGTCTAGTTGTCTCACATTTGTGTCCCTGTCTTTAGATGTCCCATATCCGTGTGTCCCAATATCTAGGTATTCAATATTGTGTTACTATATTTAGGTGATGTGTGTGTGTTCCTTATCCGTGTTTCTCCAGGTCTAATTATCTCTTATCCGTGTTTTCTGATCTAGGCGTCCGTTTTTATGTTTCACCAAGTCTAGTTGTCCAGTATCTATGATTCCTCCTATCTAAGAGTCCCATATAGGTATTTCCCCATGTAAAGATGTCCCATATCTCTGTAATTTCCTAAATAAACGTGTCCCATACCTGAGTGTTCTTATGTCTAGTTGACCCAAGTGATTTCCAAAGTGCAGGTGTCCCATATACTGGTTTCCCGATGTTAGGGTATCCAGTGTCAGCGTTTTCATGTCTAGTTGTCCCATATCAGTGTTTCCCTGTGTCTAGTCGTCCCGTACTTGTTTCCCATGTCTAAATGTCCAATGTCTATGCATTCTCGTGTCTCGCAGTCCCGTATTGGAGTGTTCTCATGTTAAATTGTCCCGAATTTGTGTTTCCCAATGTTAAGATCTTCCATATCTGCGTTTTCCTATGTCTAGGTGCCCCAAGTCTGTGTGTCCTTGTGTCTAGTTGTCCGTATCTGTTTCAACATCTTTAGGGATCCTATATCTGGAAGTCCCATGTCTAGGTTGTATTATTTGTGTGTCTCAGGGTCCCATATCCACGTTTCTCCTCTAGGTGCGCTATATGTGTGTGTGTCCCCATGTCTAGATGTCCTACATCTGAGTGTCCTCATATCTAGTTGTCCCATGTGCGTGCGTGCGTGCGTGCGTGCGTGCGTGCGTGCGTGCGTGTGTGCATGCGTGCGTGCGTACGTGCGTGCGTGCGTGCGTGCGTGAGTGTGTTAATTTTGTTCCTTTTCTTTAAATGAAAAATGTTGACATTCTGTTCATAACGTTTTCTTAAATCTCAGTACAACCACGTGGTTAATCTGACAATAAATTGGTTTCAGTCAGTCAGTCCCATGTTTGTGGTTCCCTTCGTAGAGGTCTCCTTTATTTGTGTATGCTTACGTACTGAAGTCCCACATTTTGTCCATAGAGTTCTAGAAGGTACGAGTCGCCTGTGATTGATTGGCAGTTGTTTCTGCCTTTGTGGTAGGTGGTACCTTACAGATAAACATCACCATCACCAGCCGTTTGCAGGAAACCAAGTCGTCGTCCATGGTGTGTGAAGCCGGCTCTACAATAATCGTCGGTCACTGTCTGTGCAGAGACAGATTATACACACAGTCCAATGATCTCTCGCAATTCAGTGACTGATCGGATATTTTCAGCCAAATCAACTGCGGCGTGACTTTACACAAACACTGACTTCATTAGCCGGCGCCGGCGCGTCCATTTTGAAGGTGACGTATTCTAGCCATTGCAACTCCCCACACGGGGCCGACACACGGCATGGAAGTTTTATTAGCGGGTCATCACAACTCATGGGTCCATTCATAGTTTGTTTGTTTGTTTTTATTCTTTCTTTTCTTTTTTCTTTTTAAATACGTGTCTACTGAATTAGCATGTCAGAGACAAGAAACTGTTCACTAAGCAATATCAGCGACTGAACACAGTCTGTGTCTTTTGATGGACAGTTAAAAAAAAAAACAACAATAAAATAAAAACAAAAACAAAAGCAAAAACAAAACTCAGACTAAAGGCAGAAGACTGGATCATTAAGGCAGGAAAACCCACCAACACGACAGAACAGAAAGCCGTAAAAAAAATAATAAAAAAAAAAGAAAAAAAAAAGGAAGGGGAAAGGGAGGGGAAAGGGGGGGGGGGGGGGGCATACTTTAAGAGCGTAGTAGAAAAGAGGAAATTGCAAGCAACTGAACATGCAGAAGCGGGCACACTTTTATTCTGAACAAACCCCCCGGCTGTCCCCACGGGAGCAAAGGAAAGGTGGTGTCGGTCTCTGAGCAAAAGAGACGATGTTGGCAAAATGTTTTGTGACAAATGGACCAGCTACGAAGTGAATACATCTCATGTATTATTACGTCTTGGACCTTGGTCCCTGGACTTCCGCCTTGTCAACTTTCGTCCTGTGGTCACGCTTTTTTTTTTCGTAATAGTACATTTCTCTCTTCTTAGTACTCTTTCTGCCTGCGTGCGTGTGTGTGTGTGTGTGTGTGTGTGTGTGTGTGTGTGTGTGTGTGTGTGGTTGTTGTGTTGTGTTGTTGTCTGTTTGAATCTGACAACCTTCAAAGGCTTTGCGTGATCGGCTGAGCTCCCTTGATAAAAACCTTTGAAAAAAAAAAAAAAAAAAGACGAATGCATGTCGCACAGCCCTGGTATTATCTCAGTAGTAAATTGGGCAGTAAACAACACGTTTTGACATATGTATACATCACGTATGTGTCTACCTCCCTATCTTAAGTGCCAACACACGTTACAACTTTTTGAGGCTTGACGCCTTGAGCCAGTATTGCTCAACGCCGTCAAACCTGTCCGCAACATCGAGAGCGGACGTTGTCTGACTAGAACTGTGATTTTACCCGATGTTCGTCACTTCGAAGCCCTGAAATTCATGCTTTCTACATAGAGTGCGAGCGCACAAAGCAACGTGAATAGTTAGGAATGAAACTAAGTTCACGATTTGTTCATCATATCTGTTGTCTGCCCATGTCTGCGGACAATAGTATCCACATTACTGGCGCAGTATATTGATTTGCCCTATGGCGATGGAGTCTTTTAATGCGTATTCTGTGGATTGTGTTGATGTAATGTCATACGCTTACAAGGATGTCATCTGTTCTTTTTGCGTCATAGCCAGTCATGACGTCACTCATGCAGACGAAACTAACCCATATTCTTTAGGGCAGGGGATCGCGCGAGCGCAGACGTGACACGACTGTCACCCCTCAAAGCGTGCCGCGAATTTCTGCCCCTGAGAATTTGGATCCCAGCAGCGTTATTTTGTGGTCAGCGTATAAGGGATGCTTTTCGTCATGGAAACGGATGGGAATATATGGTGGGTGTGATAGCTTTAAAAGCGGTATGTGTGTGAGTACATAGGTCAGTGCGTGCATGCGCATCATGCATCTCTCTGTCTCTTGTCTGTCTGTCTGTCTTCTTCTTCTTCTTCTTTTTTCCTTCTTCTTCTTCTTCTCTTGTCTCTCACCCTCTCTCCACGCACATACACCCACGCACACATACACACATACTGCACTACACAAACGCGCACACATCCACACACAAACGCGCGCGCGCGCGCGCGCGCGACACCACACACACACACACACACACACATAGGTCATCACCAATGATCACCGTAACGTGCATGGTGATCTCTCCAATCTGTCCACGTCCATGTTCAAGAGAGCCTGTTGAACAGTATAACACTAGAGCGGTAGAAGAGGTGTTGGACCTCCTTGCTGATCCGAAACTGTCCAAGGAAGACTAATCGCTGGCTGGCCTTCCTGTACACAACATCAGTAGTAAGAGTCTACTCCAGCCTGACGTCAAGAATGGTGCCGAAGTACCTGTATGACCGGGCAAGGTCAGCTGGCTGTCCTTTGATGGCCAGAGAATCGAAGCCGTCTGCAGTCTTCCTGAAATCTCGGTTTCACTGACGTTGAGGACCGGGAAGTTGTTTACACCAGACTGCCAACTCACCAGCAGCCTTCCGGTGCGGATAACAAGCTTTTCCAGATCCGTCCAAACCTAAAACAGTTCCTCTCATCTGCCTCTGGTGGTCTCAAAGAAAGAAACGGTTTCATGCCGGCTGCACACTGGCCATTCGTTTTTAACTCATTCATACCTTTTAAAGAGTGATGAAGCTCCGTGGTGCATTCCATGTCATGTACCTCTCACAATGAAACATACTCTTTTAGAATATTGGGATTTGCATGATGTGAGACACAAACATTTTACAGCAGACTCCATGAAAACCTTGTTCAGAGATGTTCCACCAGATGTGATCTTTGAATTTCTAAAAGAGATTAATATTTTTCATCCGATCTGAGATTTGACAGTGGAAAGATTTGTAACAAAATTTCGGGTGTGTTTTTAGAAGATGTATTTTAAAGGGTTGTGTAAACGAATGACTTGTGAGTTGACTTCAACGCGGTGACAGCCCCCTGATATGGCCCTTTGCAGTCGGCTGGGCTATCAGCAACATTACCTTACCTTACCGGTGCGAGGACTCGTCATTCTGAATGGGGCATGTCAGGGATGTATCATCAGCGAGCTTGATCTGAAGACTGCAGTCGTTTCCACTGACATTGGCAATCCGCCGTGTAGATGGTGAAAAGTGCTGGCAGCAGCACGGAACCTTGTGGGACTCCAGTGCTTATCGTCATGACGTCATCTGACAATTACAGCCAGCTTGGACACGCTGGGGCCTTGGGATTAAGAAACTGAAGATCTAACGAATGAACACTGGACGGACTCCATACATCAGTACTTTGTGAACCGGAAGATGGGGGGGGGGGGGGGGGGGGGGGGGGGGGGGGGGGGGGTTGTATGCTATTGAAAGCGCTGTTGAAGTCAACGAAGAGGATCCTAGTGTATGAACTTGGCATATCCAAGTGTGCGTAGAGGGTCAGGATAGCATCCTCAGTGTTTCTATTCATGACATAGGCCAACTGAAGTGGGTCCTGATGCTCTTATGCTTCTGACTCGATCAGAGTCTCTTCTGGACATTCATCTCGGCACACTTATATGGGATCGACGGCTGGTAGTCTGTTGGGTCGGGGGATGGGGAAGAGGAGGGTTGGATAGGTGAAGTTGGGAGGGAATGGGGTTGGAGAGGCCAGAAAACCGATCGTGAGTGTTGAAGTCTGGGAACATTTAGATTGAAAAAAGGGGAGGGGGGGGGGGGGGGGGGGGAGAGAGAAGAAAAAAGAGGAGAAGGGAGAAAAAAAAACAACTGACTACAGAAAGAGAAAAGAGGATGAGAAAAACCTACAAACAAACGGACATTAGACTTGAAATTACAAACCAGAAGATCCAGTCGCAAGCCTCCGTTTGTGACGACTCTAATGTATAGTGGGGACAAAAAAACATGTGTGTGTGTGTGTGTGTGTGTGTGTGTGTGTGTGTGTGTGTGTGTGTGTGTGTTACCATCGATCAATTTTCGACTGCAATCCAAAATTTGAGTGATGTAAGTAGAGTACGAGAAATCTCGGCTTGCTCTATTCACAGTTCTACTTATCGTGTCTGTAATATTTTAGGAATAAAGTTTCGTTCAAACCTTACGAATCTACATATTTAAATAAGTACACGTGCGCGCGCGCGTGCGCTCACACACACACACACACACACACACACACACACACACACACACAACACACACACACACACACACACGTGTGATATTTGCCCAGGTTTATTATTAGAAGCATGTGACTTGTTAACCTGAGAACAGTAGTGGCCTCCCTTATTGAACTTAAACGCGGATCTGTGAATGTCTTAACTGGAGTCGTGACACATGGAAACTCACATCCTTTTTTTTTTGTACCATCTTGGCTTGACTGAAAATCATATGCATGCGATTTGTTGGAAACTTAGAAAAAATGTATTGACAGGTATAGCTTTATGAAGTCAGTTAAATACGCGCACTGCAATTTACAACAGAGTTATTGTTCTTGCTAAAAATTGTATTTTGTTATTTATAATGTATATTTTCTCAAATAGTTTGCAATTTTCATTACAAAAAATAAAAAATAAAATAAATGCTAAATTAATTTAGAATCAAATTTGATTTTAGCATATAAAATCCGTATATATTGCAAATCTCTTATTTCTTTAATTTTTTTTTTCATGATAGCCATTTTATATTTATAATATTTCACTATTTAAAACATTATTTCCGGTGCCCGCGTTATCAATATCAGGTCAATTTGTGTGACGCCAACTCGAAAGTTGGTGATACAACAAGCGAAACGCTGAAATGTTTACTCGAGTAGAAAGTGTATCTGTCAATGCGTAGGCGCTATCCTGTCTCAATAGGACATCCGAATCTCAATATTACATCCGAAAAACTAATAATGTTTCCTTGAAATATGTGTTAAAGCACAAACCGTCGGTAACAGCAATTACTTAGCTCAATGTGGAGTGTCCATAACTTGAAAAGTAAAGAAATCCAGAACATAAGAGTAGGTGTGTAAGTATGCGTGGCATCAGTGGGCAAATAGGCATACACATCATAACCAATTTTTAATAAATCCAATCCACACTCGCTGTAACCACAACTCCACTCCACCCCGTTAAGGCTACAACAGCAGAAAGTCATCGAGAATATGGGAGATTTTATTTTGACCCCTTTAAAGCCA
>CM065746.1:31217190-31219690 GCA_033310375.1 Conus canariensis | reverse complement strand
AGAGAGAGAGAGAGAGAGAAGAAAGAGAGAGAGAAGAAGAAGAAGAAGAAGAAAGTGTGTGTGTATGTGTGTGAGAGAGAGAGAGAGAGAGAGAGAGAGAGAGAGAGAGAGAGAGAGAGAGGAGAAGGGAAAGGGAGGAGGGGGAGGGGAGACAAGTCGTAGGTAAAATAAGGTTGCAAGCACTGGCAAAACACGGTTCCTGACGAAATCCGTCCCATCCTGCTGTTTTTGACGTCATGCGATAAACGTCACGCCTCTCCCAAATTTACAATGCCTGTCTCTGTCTTCTATAGACGTTATTTATCACTGCCAGGGGGAACTGAAGGCCAGGGATGAATGAGTGTGGTTATGGCGGAAATAAAAAAGTACCGGATTTACGTACCTTCCCCCCCCCCCCCCCCCCCCCCATCTCCCTTTCACTCTTTAGCTGGGATGTTGTTTTCTACAACATTCGATACCAGGAAAATGCCCTTACCTCAGGGTAGAAATGGTGTCCTTTACGATGTAAGTCTTTTATATTATTTTTTTTTTTTGCCACGACATTTAATCCCTTCTCATTAGAACACCTTTCTGGTTGGGAACCCTCGTGCCCCAACTATAGACTTGCCGTCATCCTACACCACAGTTAGAGTAAATCATGAAAACAAATCCGTTGAACGCCCTAGCCGGTACGGGTCATCCGATGCAAGAAGCTCGTTGTCAATGACCGAAAATTACTACGGTAACCAGCCGCTGTGGCGAAGTGGTTAGTGTCGCGGACTCCTGGCTGGGAGGTCGTGGGTTCGATTCCCATCAGAGCCATGTGGGATTTTTTCTGCCACGCGACCGGCTCCTACCCAGAATAGAGATGGCTACGGACTGAATCGGGAAGACTGGAACCACACAGTCGAGCTTCTTCAGCTACTAAATGGATGCGCCTCTGAGAGTGTTGTTCAGATTTCCTGACCAACACTGCAGGTATCTGTATCTCTGGGATCTGGTTGCGTGACGCCGGGATATACTATATTATGAAAGGAAGCGTAGAGTACAGCCCTGTCATGCTGATGCAGACCGGAATGGAAAGCCGTAGCATCATCTTCACCATCCTCATTCTCATCGATCAGCATTAAAGAAAAAAAAAAAAGGTCTCAAATTTGGTGGCCCTTCGTCTCCCCTGCTCTCATGGTGACCTGTTTCGTTGTTCTCTCCACGTTTGTGGCCTTGGTTTGATTCCGTTGGGGTCACCGGTATTAGCTGATGTATGGGGGCTGTCGTTGGACGGAGAGAGAGAGAGAGAGAGAGAGAGAGAGGGCTCACGCCGGCCCCGCAACAAAGCAATTATTGTCGTCAGTAGGGGGTTTAGTAGATGGTGTCCTGCGTATGTTGGATCAGAACAGGCGCCACTGAACACCACCGAAGTGACTCGGCGGCAGTGCAGTGTCTCCTCCGATGGGTTGCCATTTGACGACTCGACATTGACTGCTCCCTGTGGATTGCCGGTGCTGGGCTGTGGCTGTGGACGGGGATTCGGAAATGAGCGGCGTGGGTGCACTGCCACTGAGGTAGCACAGAAGACGGGACCAAAAAAAAAAAAAGGAAAGAAAAAACCCTAGGGTACAATATCAAGATACGTTGGGCTCTACCTGACCATTGTTTTTAAGCAGTTACCTTACCCCCCAGGATAGGGGCCTTGAAATTAAAAAGGACTATCATTGAGAACTTGAATCCTTTCATTTATGGCTTAACCACAGTCGCCATTTTGGTTTCCTTAATCTGGGTACCGCTTGGCTCGCGAATGTTATTTCGAGCTTGCCTTGCGTGAGACTATTTTGCACTGACTGGCGCAAGAAAAAAAAAATCCGGAAATGATTTGCGTTTCGTGCCGTCAACTTGGATCTAACAAGATTTTTACGTGACTAAAGACACTAGACTCAAGCGGCTTTTTTTTGTTTGTTTTGTTTTTTTTTTTTGTTGAAAAGGACGAAACCCGAAGCATATTTATTTCAAAAGGGTATTTTGTGTGTTAACGACTCTTAAAGTGAGAGTCAGCCAAAGCCCTTGGAGATAAACCTACATGAAATCATGCAAGATATGAAAATGAACATAAAGATGTTTCACAAATGTCGTAAGCCTGAAAGACACAGCAGTGATTGTCATTAGCAGTCGTATGATACAGACCATACATACACGCACTTGCAGCTCTACTACACACTGGACATAAAGCTGCTACGAACGACACAAAAATCTTGTAGTCCTTCTGTACGACCTGCTCGATCATGCAACTGGAGTCTTCGCAGAGCTGTTGTTCACACAGCAGAGCAAGGAAAAAGTTTCAACCTGAAAAAAAAAGAAAAAAAGACACGAACGACTAAAGACAACTGTGATCAACTGACGCCGAAAGCGATAAACGTCGTCGTTGTAGCTGGACTGTGGACATTTTCAAGGGAGGTAAGCCTGGATTGTGCTGAGGCTGCTAGGTTTTCCTCGTAAACACTGACTCTTCCAGTTTAAAAACAAAACA
>CM065746.1:31177190-31182190 GCA_033310375.1 Conus canariensis | reverse complement strand
GCAGTGACTCGGAGAATGGAAGCCTTCTTCCAGCTGAAGCGGGCGGAGAGGAAGTTCAAGGACAAGTCTCCTGAACGTGCACCGGAGGGTCTCAAAGGTCCAGGTGTACAGCGCCGGAACTTCTTCAAGCCACCGTCTTGGGCTTTGCAGTCGTCTGAAAGCGTTCTCCAGGGAGGTCTTCCGTCAGGATCGATCCAGCCTGCGTCTACAGACCCTCGACAAACCTCTGACCAACTCAAGCATAATCTTGAGTCCGTTCCGAAGGACAGCGGAAGAAGAGAGAAACCCTCTCCCGCGAATCGACCTCCAAAAGAACCATCTAGGAAAGAAACTCACCACAAGTATTCCGAGCTTCTGGATGTAGTCGACAACGTGTCTCTCAACGTAGATTCCGCAGGAAGGCTTCAAGGAATCAGCACCAGCAGAGAGGATGCCAACAACGAGGACGGGGTTGAAGTCGAGCACGTGAAACCAAAGGCTTCGTCTTCAGGGGCGAAGGTCGAGTCCAAATCACATGCAGGAGGCCGCAGAACACAAAAGGCTGACATACTGACGATTAGACGAGGTGGTGAGTCTGAGGGTGAGGACAAGAAGCAGCAGCAGAACACAGACGGTCAGGACACCGCTTCGGCCAGGCCACGGTCCAAGCTGATCCTCCCGCCCATTGAATCCTCCAAGGCTCTGGTCTCCAGACAATGACGTCGTGCCTGGCATTTACGTCACATTAGTATTTGGGGGTCTGCTAAATCCATCGAGGCTCTGGTCTCAAGACAATGACGTCGTGCCTGGCATTTATGTCACATTAGTATTTGTGGGTCTGCTAAATCCATCGAGGCTCTAGTCTCCAGGAAAATGACGTCTTCCCTGACATTTACGTCGTATGGGTATTTGGGGGTCCTCTGAATTCGCCAAGTTTCTAGTCTTCAGACAACGACATTTTGCCTAGCATTTGTGTCACGTAGGTGTTTTGGGTCCACTGAATCCACGTAGGCTCTCTTCTCCGGACAATGAAGTCTTGCATGGCATTTACGTCATATTAGCATTTTGGGTACAGGGCACTGTTCTCCAGACAATGACGTCTTGCCTAGAATTTACGTCGCAAGGATATTTGGGGTCCACTGAATCCACCAAGGCTCTGTCTCCAGACATGACGTCATGCCTGGTATTTACGTCACATTGGCATTTAGGTCCATTGAAATCACAGGGCTTTGGTTTCCGAGTTAGGACCTTTTGCTCGAAATCTTACAGGGGATGGAATATTTTTGGTCCATAAAAACAGCCGAAGGTCGTCTCTCTCTCTCTCTCTCTCTCTCTCTCTCTCTCTCTCTCTCTCTCTTTCCCAATATACTGGTAAGGGCAATACCTCTGTAATTGTCCGGATTATTGATGTCACCTTTTTTGTGCAATGGAATTATAATAGATTTAGCCCAGTGTAGCGGGAAGGTTCCTTCATCAAATAACTTATTAAACAAAACTATCAGAAATTCCACTACAAGTGTATTAGAATGTTTTAGCATTTCTCCTAGGATCATGTCTGGACCTGCACTCTTTCTAGATCTTAAATTTTTTATACTGTTAACAATCTCCTCTCTAGATATTGGATCATTAAATAACGGTTCTTCAAAGTCATTAGCTTCTAAATCAACGCTTCCATTGTTTTCAATTATATTCTCAGGGTAATTAAAAATATTGCGGAAGTGCTCAAACCACTGCTCTATAGTTATATCGCTATAAGTCGTCCTTTTTCTGCTAATTGTTCTAATTGTTGACCAAAATAATTTTGAATCACTAACAGAGTCTTTTAATTTTTTAATCTTTCTTTGCTCAAATTCACGTTTCTTTTGTCGCTTCAAATTAACATAATCTGACCGCTCACTAGCATATTTTTCTTTCAGTTCTTCTTTTTTGTCTTTTGCTTTGTTCCTTTGGAAAGTTTTGAGTAGCTTCTTCACCTCTTTCTTCTTCTGATCACATTCATAATCAAACCACTCATCCTGATTTTTCTTTCTTTTACCAACCATTCTCACCATGCATGCAGCAGCACTATACATTGCTTGAACAAAAATATTCACACATCTGCTGACATCCACATTTAACAACTGGTAGGCATTTTCAAGCTGTTCTTTAAAATTATTGGAATTCAGCTCATTTTCAAAATTTCCAGCATTCTCCTCTGACCAAAAGATTTTTTCTTCAACAACAGGTTCTTGAGCTTGGGTATTTTTTGTCATTCCGTTTTGCCATATCATTTCTATTGGTAAATGCCAAGATTCAAGACAATCACCAACAATCATATTACAGTTTTGAGAAAAACATTCTGGAACAAGAAAATAATCAATAACACTACATCCTTGCGGTGAAACAAATGTATACTCTCCATCTCTGTCTCCATTGCAATATCCATTCAAAATGTCAAGATCAAACAAAAAACAAAGGTCCAACAAAGATCTTCCAAAATTATTTACATTTTCATCTTTTGAGTTCCTATGGAAACTGTCTTCTAAATGGTCATCATAAAACCCAGTAAAAAACTCAAAGTTTACCATATCTTCGCATTTCGACTGGCTAGAACCTGTCCTGGCATTCAAATCTCCACAAATCATGACTCGAAAGTCAACATCACCCACTGCTCGTAGCAAACTTTCTTCCAATATAACTACTCCATCTTTCAGATCGGTATTATTGTACAGAGGACCACCTTCAGGTACAATGTAACAACATACTAAGACTACATCGTTGTCAGTACCAAGCACACCTTTATTCAGCTTAATTGCTATAGCATTTGCACAGTCTAATCTTATTTCTTCTACAAACTGTTCTAGACACTTTCTAACCAGCAACAGTACACCACCAGAGTTTCTCCCAAAGTGTGACAGTTTTTGAGCTGGAGCAACAAATTTAAGAAAATCATTAAACACACATGAAAGATCAAATGACTTGTCCACAAATGTTTCTGTAAGGCATACAAAATCAAATAAATTAACATAATCAATGAATGACGAATTATCTAATTTGTTATATAAGTTCTCAACATTATAGTTAAGAAAGGACCAGGACGCTGAATGATCGAACTTGTCCTATTTGGATTTCTTGTTGCGTAGTGGCCTATGGCCAACACTGTTACTATGTTGATTACCAAGGTACCCACGAAGACCACTCTGTCTGCTTGCCGATCCTCGTCTACCACCACGCACATCACTGGGGTTGCCGGTTGTGTCATAACGTGGGGAATCCCCGCTGCTCCTCTCCGCTCCGGAGGTCGGCTTACCCAACACGGAGTTGCTGGGCTTGCCTGTGACGTCACGGTCTTGTTGAGTGGGCGTCCCGTCACCACGTCTGCATTCCCGCAAGGCGTGGCCAATCAACCAGTCACCATCCACGTGTAGGGAACCTCTCCCCGCACCGTCACTGCCACTGTCAGCTGGCTGGTGGAGGGAGGAGGCACGGATATCCCGTGCAGCGACACCTTCACCTCCACCACCCACATCCTCGTCTCGCTGCACTGCATACTGGGTCAGCGGGTCGCCGCACGTGGTCTCAGCACCATGGCAGAACATCTCGCACCGGTCACCAGCATCGCTCAGTCGGCCGTGACCCGGTGATGTCCCGCCCCCTCTGCCGTGCAGTCGGTCAGCTGATGACACAGCCGTGTTGTCAGTGTCGCCCGCGGTTGTCGTTTCCGTTGCCGTCACCTTTGTACGCGTGTGTTGATCTACTCCGGCTGGTCCCATTACCATCTCCCCGTTTCTAAAGAAGGCCCTCTTCCCCTCCCTTCGTGCTTGTGACACAATTTTAGCTTGTTGCCGTGTCAGATCGTTGGCTACACCTATGCCTTTTTGTTTTAGTTTGTCACGCAGATCTCTCTTTGTTAATATCAACATTTTATCCTTCCATCGTGTGAAACGTGCAATCATAGGTCTAGGTTGCCCCTCTACTGCCCGCCCCACTCTGTGTGCCCGGACAAAATCTTCATGTGTCCATGTTCGAGAGCCGTCAATGTTGTTGAGAGAATCAACCACTGCTGTTACACTCATGTCAAAAGTTTCCCTGTCACGTAGTTGAGGAATGCCAAAAAATCTCAGATTGTCCCGTCGCGAGAAACCTTCCAATCTATCAATCTCCGATCTAACACGTCCCAAATCTTCTTGCAACTCCTGTACTGATGTTTTCAGCTGGCCAGTTTCTGTTCTCCCCTTAGTCACTTCCTCGTGTAGCACTGCCACACTGCCTGGCAGGTCTTGTTGATCTTTTTCTAACTTGTCACACCTATCATCTATCCGTTTGCATCTTTCATTTATTTCACTCAGTTCGTTTTTGATCCAGTTTAGATCTTCCCTGATCAGTTGGGTATGTAAACCCATCTCTTGGTGTATTGCAGAAATTATCATAGATAACTCATCAGTGTCACATGGTAGGCTAGCTTTTCCGTTTATACCCTCACCTTTACCAGTTTGATCAGGAGAAGGGTTGGGGCCAGGGTTTTCCTCAATGTCACCACTGAGACGCAGTCGCCACATGGAAAACAGTTTGTTCACAACACAGCCGAATGCGACGACTGGCGGCACTTGCATGGATATCATCAAGAACGGATCGTGTCGAACACAGTCAGTCACACGCGACATACTGTCTGAATAGAGAACTGTCCCTCCGTTTATCCACTCAGCCAACGATGCCTGTTCTTGAATAAACAACTGCCTCACATTGCACACAAGACTCCACAACACTGCGACCAGCAATGCAAAGGAGAAAAAGGCCGTCACAACATCACTGGATGACACACCCGTGCTATCCACTGTAGGCCTACCTTGACTCGCCTTTCTATCCCAGAATGCAACTCTCCACCTCCTACTCGCACAAAATGTTCCAATTCTTGCCCTGTAACTCTCTAAATCACACATCTTGTCTGTTTTCTTTACTCTACTGCTTAAACAGGAACTGCTTCACACAAAACCGACTTGTCGGGATCCGACACAACTGAATAAGCAATGAAAATAAGTACA
>CM065746.1:31157190-31162190 GCA_033310375.1 Conus canariensis | reverse complement strand
TGCCCTAAGAAGCATCAAAGAACTCCTCTCGAAAAGAGCCCCTCATACACCAAACACTACACAAAGTCAGGAATTACCCAACCCAAAGTAAGTTTTCAATCCAAGCCTCTCACCAATGCTGCAGCTGCCTTAAATCCCTCCCTAGAACCCCCCTATCAGGCAAACTAACCCACTAATCGAAGCCTCTAACCAATGTTCCATTTGCCTTTAGTCCCGCCACAGCATTCACCTGTCAGCAAACTAACCCACCAGTCCAAGCCTCTAATGCACGCTGTAGTGGCTTCCAGTCCTTCCCTAGAACTCTCCGATCAGCAGACTAACCTGCACGTCCATGCCTCTCACTGATGCTGCAGTTGCCGTCAGTAGAACTTACCATTCAACAAACCAACCCACCAATCCAAGCCTCTTGCAAATGTTGCAGTTGCCACAAATCCATCTCTAGAACTCCCCTATTTCCAAACTAACCCACCAGTCAAAGCCTCTTACAAATGTTGCAGTTGCCACAAATCCATCTCTAGAACTCCCCTATTTCCAAACTAACCCATCAGTCAAAGCCTCTCACTAATGTTGTAGCTGCCTTAAAATCCCTCCCTAAAACTCCCCTATCAACAAACTAAACCACCAATCCAAGCCTTTAACGAATGCTGCAGTGGCCTTAAAGCCCTCCTTCAAACTCCTCTATCAGCAAACTTACCCACCAATCCAAGCCTCTCACGAATACTGCACTTGCCTAAAGTCCCTCTCTAGGACCCCCCGCCCCCGCTCCCCCCCGTTAGCAAATCAGCCTACTAATCCAAGCCTATAACGGAATCTGAAGTTGACTTAAACACATTGCCAGAACTCACCTACCAGCAAATTAACCCAGCGAACCACGCCTCTCGCCGATGCTGCATTTGCCTTTAGTCTCTCCCTAGAACTCATCTATCAGCAAACTAACTCACAAATCTAAGCTTCTCACTGATGTTGTAGTTGTCTTCAGCGGCTCCTTAGAACTTCTCAATCAGCAAACTAACCCACACATCCAAGCCTCTCACACAAAAGCTTCGTTTGCCTTTAGTTTCTCCCTAGAACGCTCCAATCAGCAAACTAACCCACTAATCTAAGCCTCTCACCGATGTTGCAGTTGTCTATAGTTCCTCCCTAGGGCTCGCCAATCAGCAAACTAACCCACCAACCCACCAATGTTGCAGTTGTCTATAGTCCCTCCCTAGGTCTCGCCAATCAGCAAACTAACCCACCAACCCACCGATGTTGCAGTTGTCTATAGTCCCTCCCTAGGACTCGCCAATCAGCAAACTAACCCACTAACCCACCGATGTTGCGGTTGTCTATAGTCCGTCCCTAGGACTCCCCCATCAGCAAACTAACCCACAATCCAAAAGCCTCTCACCGATGTTGCAGTTGCCTTCGGTGGCCCCGTAGAACTCCCCGATCAGAGGCACGTGAACCTGTCCTGGAACTGGCGCCAGATGTGCGGCTTGATGCCGTTGCCGAACATGAGGCGCACACGTGCTGCTGCTCCTCAGGCCGAGCCGGCTGGGCCACAGGTACCGACAGATCTCTCCTATGTACTGGCCCACCTGCCGCAGAAGGAGGAGGAGGAGGTGCGGGAGGACACAACGCTGGTGGAGGAGGCAGAGGGGGAACTAGTGGATGGGAGATGGTGGAGGTGGAGGAGGTGAGGATAGGTTTCAGTTTCATCAAGGAGGCGTCACTGCGTGCGGACTAGTCCATATACGCTACACCACATCCGCTAAGTTTTGAGACCACACTACGCATAATTTGAAGCTGATGGATAAATGAATTAACAACAAAGATGAGACAATCGAGGAGGGGGGGGGGGGGGGGGAAGAATGGGGTGAGGGAGGGGCGAAGAAGACGGAGGAGAAGGAGGAGGAGACAAAAGTGGAAGAATAAAGGGGGATGAAGGAGGTAGAGGGGAAACTGAGGGATGGGAGATGGAGGAGGAGAGGAGGAGGAGGAGGAGGAAGATGGGGATTGATGAAGGACGAGGGGGAGGGTAGGAGGGCACAGAAGACAAAGAAGAAGACAGAGCGGTGGAGGAGGGATGGAGGAGAAGAAGGAGAAGGAGGTGGAAGAGAAGAAGGAAGGGATCCCCTCGTCCTACCCCTCCCTCACCCCATTCTCTCCTCCCCCCCCCCCCCCCACTCCTCCACGCATCCACACCCTATCGTCGTCCGCAGATACCATTAATTCACAGGGACCAGTCAGTCAAGTGATTCGCCATTGGGCAACCCACTCCCGGAGACACTGCCAAGCTGCCGAATCACTGCTGTGGTCTTCAGTGAGGTCTGTTCCGATCCAGCAGATCTAGTGGCCTTCATGGTTAATTCAGTTTATGTTGTTTATGGCCCAGCCGACCACAAGGGCCATGTCAAGGGTGCCACATTCGATTCCATATATGTTTGTTATTAATATAAAACATCTTCAAACAACACACAAACAACACAACACACACACACATCCGTGCGGCAACAACCAAGCACATGCGCAAACACACACACACACACACAACACCGCAGCGCGCGCGCACGCACATATGTTTACAAACTGGTTCTGATTTCAACAAAATCCTAAGTCAGATTTAAAACATTTATCTCCTTTAGAAACTTAAAAAATCACGATTTTTTTTTTTAAGATCTAAACAAGATCTTCATGTAGTCTGTCGAAGGTATGCACCTTAAACGTCATGTAAATCCCAAAACGCATGTTTGACAGTGAGAAGTTCACCACATAGCATGCACCAGGGAGCCCCCCAAACCTCCTCAGCTGTTTGGGCTTCAAACCTCCTGACTCACCGTGCAGCGGTACTTGACACAGTCCGTCCAGAACTGGCTGGCGGAGAATTTTCTGCGGAGGACGATGGTGGCACCACACAGAATCATCTGCCCCACCCCCAGAATGCCGCCAGCCGTGTGGTACAGCGGCAACGTCACGTAGATGACGTCACTGGGGCGGATGTTGTAGAACTGGTTCACGCCGTAAGACATGTAGAAAAATCTGAGACACAACATGGATGAGAATGATTACAACAGACGTCACACTGAAAATTCATGAACATAGAGAGGGAGACAAGCGAGCAAGGTGTTTAACATTCTTCTTACCAACACATGTTGTCAGAGGTTGTGTCCCTTTGCAGGCTGAACAGCCCATGTTACGTGGTGCGAGTTCGATTTGTGTTCGAGAAAGCTGAAACCGCAGTGAATTCTGGGGGAATCAAAGTGTAGGTAAGACGAGGGGGGGGGGGGGGGGGGGGGAGGGGGGAGGGGAGGGAGTGGGGGGACTGGACAGAGCTTGGTTAGCCTAGTGACTAAAGCTTTGACTCTTGTTCCCAAAGCCGGGGCTCATGCCCACACCAGACAGATTAGAAGAACTGTTCTTTTCGGACTTGAATGCGTGCATACTTCCAGCTTCACTTCTTCACCTTCACCTATCCCGGAGTCTTGAAGACCGTTGGGGCGCCACAGAAGACTCTGCAACCAGCTTCCTCCACTCCTCCCGGTTCTCAGACGCTCTCAGTCAGTTGCTGAGTGTTGAGGCCGTCCATGCACTGATGTTGTCCTCCCATCCTCCTTCTCTGTCTTTCTCTCCCTCTGCCTCCTCGCACTGTTCCTTGTAGAATGGTTCTGGCAAGTCATGTTGATCTTAATGAATGCCAATGCCGTCTTATTTTCCTTCTTTTCACTGTAGACAACAGGTCTTCGTATGGTCCAATGGCTTGCCTTACTCTGGTTCGGACCTCCAAGCTGGTAATGTGGTCTTTGTATGAGATGCCAAGGATCTTGCGGAAGCATCTCATCTCTAATGCCTGAATTCTTCTCTCAAGTTCAGCTATCAGAATCCACGTCTCACAGGCACAGAGAAATATGGCAATGACCAGGGAACGCATCGGTCTGATCTTGGAACTGACTATGATGTTTCTGTCATTCCAGATGGGTCTTTAGTCTGGCTAGCACTGCATACTCCAATCCCCAACCTCTAAACCAAGGTCCCTTACGTTTAAGCATGCACCACACACACACACACACATATATATATATATACATATATATATATATATATATATACACACACGAGTCTTGTGTGCACATCAAATCCCACACTATCCTTTCTGAGAAGATAGGCCACTGCACGCCGATGGGATGGATGGCACAAAAATGGAACACGGGTGTATTGGTGTCGTCTTTTGACATAATTCCTGGAGACGAAGTGTGGTTACCTTAATGTTGGGATTTAAAACAGTTCCTGGAGACGAAATGTGTTTACCTTAATGTTGGGATTTAAGACAGTCGCATACGAAAACATTTCACCTGCTGAGAACCTCAGGGTACTAAACGAGCAGGTAGGACAACTCTTGCTCCCATTTTAACGAATAAGTAGGACAACTCTTGCTCCTATTATGACGAACAAGTAGAATAACTCTTGCTCCCATTATGAGATAAATACACATTCATAACTCCAAACGAATGTTGCTTATGACATCAAATCGCCTAACAGAAATGCCTGCACGAAAACACACAGCACAAACAAGGAGACATCTCCCCAGAAAGATGTTCCAAGCTTGCCCATATACCCTGTACCTGACACATGTATACAGCGACAAGAACTGGAGAAATGAACGAACACACATTAACATTCATTCAGGACTGATACACTCTTTCTGATCTTGAAATAGTCAAAACAAACACATGGACGAACCGAAACAAACAAACGCAAGTTGTGTTTGATTGGTGTGAAAGGAAATCTTTAAACGAGGCAAGGATATAGTAAACAGCAAATAACGACCAAATAGAGTAACTCTTGCTCCCATCATGAGATAATTACACGCCCATAACTCCAAACGAATGCCGTTTCCGACACCAAATCGCGTAGCAGAAATGCATGGGCGTGTACTCTCATGAAGGGAGCAAGAGTTACCGTACGTGTTCTTTATTTGCTGTACCCTGCCTCGTCTAAGATTCCCTCGGTGTACTACTCAA
>CM065746.1:31029690-31147190 GCA_033310375.1 Conus canariensis | reverse complement strand
CAAAATCCGTCCAAATCTGAAAGCGTTTTTACCATGTTGCCAAGGTGGTCGGTAAAGAAGAAACAGTTTTGTGCCGTTTGCATACAGGCCACTCGTTTTACACCCATTCTTATCTTTTAAAAGGTGAAGAAGCTCCGTGGTGCATCCCATGTCATGTTCCACTCACAGTGAAACGTATTCCTTTAGAGTGTTGGGACTTGCATGATGTGAGACATAAACACTTTGCAACAGACTCCATGAAAACCTTGTTCAGAGATGTCCCACCTGATGTGATCTTTGAATTTCTGAGGGAGATTAACACTTTTCATCTGATCTAAGATTTTAAGGAGGAAAGATTTTTAACAAAATTTCTGTGTGTTTTTGGAAGGTGTGTTTTTGAGAGTTGTGTGAATGAGCCTTTTTTTTAAACTTGTGAATTAACTTCAACGCAGTGACAGTCGTGATGTGGCCCTTTGCGGTCGGCTGGGCTATAAGCAACATTACCATTATCAGTAGCAGTTGTAGTAGTCCTGATTATTATCCTAAAATCATTATCATCGACATCATTACATTATCATGATTATTGTTTCATTAATGACGTAGTGGTCCACTATTTTACTTTTGGTGTTGTATCCTACGCACCCCTACAGAGAAACAAGAACGAAACATTTTGAATCTTTAACAGGAAAAAAAAAGTCACACTGGCATTTAATATGCACTACAGATGGACGGCTAGTGTCTTTTAATTACAAGGAATTTGTATCAAAAGTGTTGTACAAAACAAAACAAACAAACAAACAACAACAACAAACACCAGGCTGACGTGTGATTCACTACACAGAGGCGGGTCACTTTGTTTAAGAAAGGGGGCGCCAAAATGGTCACAGCTTTCGCGGGGAGTAATTCCACACACGTCTATATTTTTCCTTCTGTATCTGCGTTGCACAAGAAGATTTATGTCCCATTAATCAAGCATTTTCATTAACTGTATGATTGTGACATTCGTGTTGTACGGAACGGAATAACAGGCTATTTGCAGTAGAAATAATTACGTTGTCTTTGCAAAATATGGAGCTTTTAATAACCCCACTCCCCGTTTGCCTAAGTATACTTAACATGTTAAACTCTCCCAAGCTCCGGCAGTTAGAAAGCTCTGTTTGTCGAAAAGTTTGTGACTGAAGCAGAAGTAAGACATCTGCTCACCATTTTCTATCTCTCTAACACGCGCAGTCGCTTCACTACCACAGTTCATGGCAAAGGTGAGGTAAGGTAATGTTGCTCATAGCCCAGCCGACCGCAAAGGGCTCACAAGTCATTAAAAAAAAAACCCACCAACCCCCCCCCCCCCCAAAAAAAAAAAAAAAAAAAACACCATTCACACATCTCTGAACTCTTCCTACTCAGACCATCAAGCACATTGCCATGGCTGACTGTCCCACTCAGAGGATGATTAAACGGAAGAAGAGGATGTTTCAACGAGCCAGGGCGAAGAAAGACTGGTCTGCCTTCCGTCAATTCTAGAAACACTGCCGGCGGGAGCTCCGAAGAGCAGAATGGCAATATATCAACGGAATCATCCAGGAAGGCCTCGCCAGCAACAACACGAAACCCTTCTGGCGTTACATCAGGTCTAGAAAACAAGACTCCTCTGGGGTAGCCCCACTTAGAGAGGACGGCCAACTCCACAGTGACAGTCAGACCAAGGCAAACATTCTACTAAAACAGTTCAAATCTGTCTTCACCACAGCAGTAATGTCCACCCTACCAAATCTAAAGAAGCCTACAGCCCATATTAAACCCATCCATGTCGACATCCACGGTGTAGCCAAGCTGCTTCACCAGCCAAACCCCAACAAAGCCTCAGGACCGGACAACATCCCAAACCGGATACTTAAGAACCTGGCCGACAACATCGCCCCAATCTTGACCACAATCTTTCAGATCTCACTGGACACCGGCCCCTACCACAAGATTGGCTCGGAGCCAACATATCTTGTGCTTTCAAGAAAGGTGATCGGCATACCCCATCAAACTACCGCCCGATATCACTGACATCTGTATGTTGTAAACTCCTTGAACATATAGTCTGCCGCCATATCATGTCCCACCTAGAACAACAAAAAATACTCACAAATCTCAACCACGGCTTCCGTTCAGGCTTTTCCACTGAGACCCAACTGCTCACCACTACTAACGATCTCCTGGTGTCCTTCGACAAGGGGAAGCAAGTGGATATGGCTATTTTGGACTTCTCAAAAGCCTTTGATACAGTACCCCATGACCGTCTCCTCCATAAGTTGACCAGTTATGGCATCACCGGCACCCTCCACACCTGGCTTACCTGCTTCTTAACAGAGCGAACCATGCAAGTGGTGGTAGAGGGCATTACATCCAACGCCACAACTGTCGACTCAGGAGTCCCACAAGGCACCGTGCTCGGCCCCCTCCTATTCCTGTGCCACATAAATGACCTCCCAGAAGCAGTCAAATCCCAAATACGCCTATTCGCAGATGACTGCCTCATTTACAGGGAGATCAACGACTTTAATGACCACCACACTCTACAAGAGGACCTCAAGTCACTAGAGTCATGGGCAGACAAATGGGGCATGCGGTTCAATGCTTCAAAATGTTACATCATGAGCATTGCACAATCCTCTACCTCCTCCTACTTCTACTCCCTAAATAATACCATCCTGCAGCAAGTCTCTCATAACCCATACCTCGGCATCCAATTCGCTGACAACCTCAAGTGGTCTCAACACATCGTCCACCATCACAAAGAAGGCAAATAGCACACTAGGATTTCTCCGGCGAAATCTCAGGCACAGCCCTACCTCCTGCCGAAGAAATGCCTACCTTGCACTCGTACGCCCTGTCCTGGAGTATGCAGCAATCATTTGGGACCCGCACATGCAGCAAGAGATCAACATGCTGGAGCGCGTACAAAGAAATGCAAATGACTACAGCTCCACCACGCCAGGCTTCATAATGGGTCTGCTAAGAAAACATGAGCTCACTACACTCCAAGAACGGCGGCTTCAACTACGGCTAGGATTCTTTTACAGGGTGGTTGAGGGTCTGGTGCCAGCGATCACCCCGAGTGACTTCATCACACCTCAGAAACCAGGACGACGCATCCGCTCCACCAGAGACAACAGTACGTACCTGACGCAAACCCAGTAGAGATTACTAGAGAACTACATACGAAACAATGATAGGTGCTACTGCATTCCTGAAACACACACCGATCAGTACCGTAACTCATACTTCCCAAAGACAATAACTCAGTGGAACCACCTCGACGATAACATCGTCCACCAAAAGTCAATCGACAGCTTCAAGTCGGCTCTGGCAAAAGCCAGAAGCCGATAATATCATCACGCTGCGCACCCCCCACCATCGCGCCTATGCCAGTAAATGGATGCCAGCGACGTACCATTCCAGATCCAGATGCTGGACAGTCACCCGGAGACGCTGCCTGCTGGAGAGTGGCCATACGCCACAGTAGGATTTGCACTAAAACACGATACAATCCATGGAAGCGTTTTGAAGCCTAGCATAACTTTGAGCCAGCATTTAACGTTAAACTGATAATTGATCAAAAGAACTACTCCCCACCAGTTCTTTCCCTTGTTTTGGAGGCAATCTTCACCGATGAAATCACAAACGATCTTCAAATACATGACCCCAGTTGACACAAACGTCTGGCCTTTCCACTCACCCGTCACCCTATCTTTGCGCCAGCCTCAAGCACACAAAGTAATTCCGGTCTGCTTGGAACCACCTGGCTTGTACCTTGATGGTTATATGAAAAGAAATGAGAAGAATCAATTTTCAGACACAATGAAAATTCTCAAAACAATCCAATTGCGCAAGTCTATCAATACTCGACCAAGGCCTTGGCGCATTGCTTTTTTTGGTGTGCAGCCTGTCCTTACTGTTGGAGTGAAGAGATATGAAATAGTGGGGCAGGGCGGAGAGCGTGGATCGGAACCTCTTCCAGGATTCATGTCTTCCACTCTCCCACTCCTACTTCTCGACAACACGAGTTACAATGAAGGCACACACACACACACTCTCATCCCCCCCCCCCCCCCCACACACACACACTCATCCCCCTCCACACACACACACTCATCACACACACACACACTCATCCCCCCCCACACACACACATCATCCACCCCCCCCCCCCACACACACACACAAACACACTCATCCACCCCCACCACACCACACACACACACACACTCATCCACACCACACTCACCACACACACACTCATACACACACACACACTCACTCACTCACACACACACACACACACTCACACACACATCCACACCCACACACACTCAACTCACACACATACACACACACATAAGTCAGCTTAAGACGGATGCAACCAGTGGATCTGTTTAACACAAATTTAATATGTGTGTGTGTGTATGTGTGTGTGTGTTTGCACGCTCATACGTGTGTGTGTGGCGCGTGCACGTGTGTGTGTGTGTGTGTGCACGCGCGCACGTGTGTGTGTGTGTGTTGTGTGTGTGCATGCGCAGGCTTACATACTATTGTCCTGTCCATCTCTGTGGTGCTATGGTGTGTGTGTGTATGTGTGTGTGCACACGAGTAAGCGCGTGTGAGTGTGTGTGTATGTTGGAGCGAGTGTGTGTGTGTGTGTGTGTGTGTGTGTGTGTGTGTGTGTGAGAGAGAGAGAGAGAGAGAGAGAGAGAGAGACTACGTGCAATTTTGTCTTGTTTCAACCCGTCTCCACTTTCTCTAGCTCCACAATCGCTCAACAACACAAAACAGCAGACACTGAAATATGAACACAAAAATGTTTATTTTCTCTTCTGGCTAAAATAGTGAGATTACACAAGTTAATAAAATGTGTCACCATCATGAAAAAAAAAATCAGTAGAGGGATAAATGTATATTCATATATTTTTCCAGCTGTTATACGTTTTACGACTGTGTGGAACTGATAAAAAGTGGTATATTTCTAAAACAAACAAACAAACAAAAAAAAAACAACAACAAAAAAAAACAAGCAAATAAATAAATAAATAAAAAACTAAAATGCATGTTATATAAAAAGAGGGAAACAACAACAATGACAAACGTCAGTCTCTTTTCGTTCCAGTCAGATCCTATATGATCATGCAATATCAGCTGCAATTTCCTTTTTTCCATGGATGAAAGAAACGTGCAGTGCAATGCAAGACTGAGCCAAGACCAGCACTAATTTCAACATAAGCCAGGAACGGTCTAAAATTAACCTTTCTGGGCCAATGATGGCAACATCGCTGGAAGGCTCGGTCAGATCTCAAGCAACTTAAGTGAGGGTACTGTTAGATGGAAGCTATGCTGTCCACATTGGAGGACAGCAGAATTCCAAAGATGCTGCTCTATGGAAACTGAAGGAAGGACAACGTGACCAAGGAAGGCCTCTCAAGAGACACAAAGACACCTTGAAGGCCAACCTCAGAAGCTGCAGTATCGACACTGCTTCCTGGAAGATGTCGCCCTTGACAGAACACAGTGGAAGCAACAGTGTACCCAGGGCACAAACACATTTGAGCGCAACAGAGCAGCTGCCATCCAGGAAAGGAGGAATTGGAGAAGATGGGGCCCATCCTTGTAAGACTCCATTCCATGCAACGTCTGTGGGCGACTTTGTGCCTAAAAAATTGGTCTTCATTCCCACATGAGGACCCACATCAGCAGATAACCTGCCTGCCTACTCATCCGTCGGACACAAGAGGAGAATCCATCATCATCATCATTGCTTGTTGATGCCTCAGTTTAATGATTTGTTTATAAACATAATCACTGATCAATGAAAAAAAAAATGTTGAAATAAAGATAGATCGCTCTCTGTTATTGGAAGAGAAAACGCATTACACATGGGTGGTGATAGGCATCTTCCCCCCTCCAAAAAATAGCCAAACAGGTTAGCTCACAGAGATAGCTTGTAAATACACCTTCGCCTTTGAAGCCACCATTTGATTTATGCATGCACTGCAAAGGAGCTTTCTAACACATACAGAAGCCTTGGAAATGTCACTGTTACTGAAGAAAGATAAAAAAAGAAAAGATGAAAACTGAAATCTGCTGTGCTCTCTTTAACTGTGTGTGTTCTCTTTGTCCTTGGTTTGGTCAAGGGTCCGAATGGGAACAGAATTCCCTCGGCTTGGTTAAAGAGAGAGACAGAGAGAGAGAGAGAGAGAGGGGGGGGTTGGGGGGCGCAGGGAAGGCAACTCTGTAGTGCCAAATGGTGGGGGAAAAACTATCACCATTTGGGGGGGGGGGGGGGGGGGGCTAACTCAGGCAGCAGGGGAGGCAATAGTGTGGTGCCAAAGGGGAGAGAATGACCTGTCACCGTTCGGGCTTACTCACGGAGAATGTCGCCCAGCTGATTTTCTGATATCATTTGGCTGCTGGGCTAGAACCATCATCACCCCTGTTACAGGTATTAAACTTTCATCATTCCCTTTTTGTTTTACACAAACATACAAATGGCTTCAGAAATGATGAGGTGACAAGTATACAAACAATGTTAAGCAAATAAGAACACCTGATTTAAAAAACTGCTTACATTAAAAATCATACATGAAAAAAGGATTGCAGTCTATAGAGCTCTGGCATACGAAAAAAGCAGATGGATGTAATACTGTCAGAAGAATACACAAACATGTATGCTGCAGGTGGTAACCATAAGGACAAGAAGATCCACACATCTCATGGGCTAAACTCTTCTTATGGGAGGCATCTACTAGTTTTAATGCTGCATCAAAAGCTCCCACCATCAGCAAGAAGCTCAGCGCTGTACAAGACACTCCCAAGCGCTATCACAGGCACGGGGTGAATTCTCTTCAAGAGGCTTCCAGAGGTTTATCCCTGTAGCAGGGACTTTCCCCGATAAACCTCACCTACCAGAGGCTCTCATGCTGGCTCAGGGCTAGCGCCTCTACCAAGGCTGTCGTGAACATGACTCTCCTTCAGACACTTCCAAGAGCTTTAATCTTTCACCAAAAGGCCCCCATGGGCTGGAACTGCCCACCTGAGACTCCTATACCGCTAAATTCTTATACCGCAGGCTGAACACTCTAATCAAGGGCTTCCATGGACTAAACATCCTAATCAAAGGCTCCTATAGACTAAACTTTCTAACTGAAGGCTCCGATGGGCTAAACGCTCTAATCAAAGGCTTGAATGGGTTAAACCTCTAATCAAAGGCTCCCACGGGCCAAACTCTCTAACCTTAGGTTCCAAGAGGTAACACTCTTTCACCCCAAAGGCTCTCATATGCTAAAGTCTAACCAATTTCCTGATGGCTACAGTCTCTCACCAAAGGCTGCCATAAGCTGAGCTTTCTAACCAAAGGCTCCAATGGGTTAAACTCTCTAACCAAATGCTCCCAGGGACTATACTCTCTCGCCAAAGGCTCTCAGAGGCTAAACTCTCTAACCAAATGCTCCCAGCAACTATACTCTCTCGCCAAAGGCTCTGATAGGCTTAAGTTTCTAACCAAAATTTCCCACAGGCTAACTTCTCGCCAAGGGCCTCCCTAAGCTAAACTTTCTTCCCAAATGTTCCAAAAGATTAAATACTATAACCAAAGGCTCCAACAGGCTACACTTTCTAATTAAAGTCTCCCATGGACTAATCTCTAACCAACAGCTCCCATGGCCAAAATTTTCTGATCAATGGGCTAAACTCTCTAATAAAAAGCTTCTATGGACTAAACTCTCTGACGAAAAGCTCCCATGCGCTAAATTTTCTCATTGTAAACTCCCACAGACTGAACCCTCCTACCAGAGGCTTCTACCAATGGCTCCCATGGAATAAACTTCCCATACAGCGTCATCCTGAATTACAGAGGTAAGGTAAGGTAAGGTAATGTTGCTTATAGCTCCTGAATTACAGAAGCCATGTGAATAGGAAGTAAACATTCACAATCACATGCACAACACAGCATTGTGTAAAACACTTGAGGTAATCCACTGGCCAATGAAGAATCAAACATAATTTCATCGATGCTCTAATCTACTTGTACAATGTGTACAATCAACCTAATCTAATCTACCTGTACAATCAACTAGCATGACATATGCATATCTGCGGATTAAATAATGAACACTATATCACCACCCATAATGTGACAACTAAAATCATGCATGAAGATAGGTAGTAGTTAAAAACAAAAGAAAATCAGCTAATTTTTCACGATGATAAGACCACCACTGTGACATGGGTAAAGAATTAAAAATCAGACCTTTTTCATGAAACACAAAACTGAAAAAAAGGATCAGTGGTCTAAAAAAAAAAAGGATCAGTGGTCTAAAGGTGTGGTATGAAATCATCTCTATAATTTAACAGACAGTTGTGAAGCATCACAAATGTGAAAGGGACAAATTCCGGGAGAAAAAAAAAAAAGTTGGCAACAATTGTCATGAATCTCCAAGCATCCCAAAATATATGAAACAAGACAGTGAACCTAGGGATATATTTAGTGACCATTTTTGATGTGTTGAGTTGTACACAAGCATTAGAAAATGTGTGGAGAAAAAAAAACACATACAACCAAACAGTTGACACTCATGATCATTACCACACCGTGTATGCACACCTTGTTATTCTTCCAAGATAATGTCCTGTGAAAAATCTGTTGTTTCATTAGCAAAACAATGGTCAATATCTTGACACCAAACCACCATAGAAAACACTTCCTTCCTTCTCCCCCAGACAACCCCCCCCCCCCCTCCCCAACACAAAAAACAAAACAAATCCACAAACAAATATCAAAAACAAAATCAACAGAAAAAGAACAAATACACACATTAGCTATCCCATGGAAAAGAATGTAAATATGAACCAGGTATAACAACAGCAATGATCAACAACATAGCAACGATCAACAACATACAATATACATGATGTACATGGTTTTAATCTTCTGAAAACATTGAAATAGGAAACAGAATCAGTCATTTCGATTCAGATGCACTAGCTATGAACAGTTAAACTCACAACAGAAAAAAAACAACAACAAAATATAAACTGTTGCATGTGAAAAAAACAACAACTAAATATAAACCAGGTGTATCAATAGCTTAATTTGTGAGCTCTGCATACAGTTTGTCGATGCAATTATGTAAATAAAGTTTCTACAAATCACAGGGCTTCAGTCACATCATGTGTGTGCAGGAATTCAGCCTTCATTGAACTGTCACAAATTAAAAAAAAAAAAAAAAAAAAAAAAAAACACACAGTGAAACTTGCCAATATACACCCTTCAAATGAACACTCCTTCTCTAAAACCCTTCGGCTGTCTCCGACCTATGATGCACATCAAACTTTTTTCAGGTTTAGCTTCGTAGGGCACCCAGTTACTTCAGCCCCTGTCATGTTTAGCACAAAATCCAGCCAGCTAAATGAAAAGAAACACGCAGACTGCTCACGCCAATCAAGGAATGCTTCTCTAACAAAAAAGTCTGCATCACTTTTGAATAAGAAGCCAGTTATTCATGGCAATTATTGTTAGAGAAAAAAATGAAAGAGTTTCCCAGTTTGTTGTTAGGTCAAGCCAGGACACAATGTTGAAAGCAAGCAGGTTGATCCAAAATGTATGCATGATCTATGTGACAAAACTGAACTGAGTATGTCACCTGTATCAAGCAGCTGAGACCTCCAATCCTGAAACATTGTCTGTAAACAGTATTATGCAGTTTACAGGCCTTAGGCCATTAAAGGGTTAAAAAAAAAATTTTTTTTTCATATGTCCTCATACACAAATATACATCAGTGAATTATCTCTGAAAGGCAGAAAAAAAAGTTCAATAAATGGATGAGCATGACCTGTTTTTAATTTGGCACGAAAAAAAAAGAAAAGTGATTCATTTGACACATATGACAATACAACTTATATGTTATGGGTAGGAAATGTTCCATCCATCAGGGACTTCAATGCTTTCGCATTCTCTTTCTCTGTAAAACCGTTTTTGTCCACTTACACTGCCTCAATTTCTTATTTGAGTCTCTCTTCCCTACCACAGAACCTAGCCGACTAAAGCTTTCAGAGGCTTGTGATTGACAAGTTTCACTGGAACAGACAGGAGACAGGTGTAAATCACAACAATGACGCACAAAAAATGGAATGTTGGATACCAGCATACACTGCTGTGAGATTAGTGTCCTTCCTCTGGCCAGTCGTCTTCTTCACGCTCAGATACTGATCACACAGTCTGAAAGTCATCGAATCAAACGACACCATAATCACATGGTCAGTTTAATAACCCGTTTTCGTCAAACCCTCTTTGTGCCTCAGCTGGAACTCTGAAGTTTGGTATAAGTGAGATTCCGGAGTTGATGATTGTCTTCAATCCCATCATCACAAGCAGCCATATTCCAGGGTGCATGCTCCTTTTCATTGCTTTTGTGTCATCTACTCAACTGGAATAAAAATGGCCCACTCTTCGGCAAAAGAGGGAATTTTGTTCATGCTCATGTCCTACTTGTGTGATGCATGCACTGACACAACCGACCCCAGGCACAAAGTCTGATCCAAAGGACTTGTTGGGCGACAGAGACTGGTGATAACTCACAAAGTCAAAAATACTCTTCAATCTGACCGCCTTCAGCATGGATTAAGCCCAAAACTCTATTATCCAGAAGAGAACAATGCTTAAGGCACTACACCAACCAGCCTTTGCTGACATCAAACGATTCAAGCAGTTTCAACCAACAATGGTTTTAGGTCTGTGTAGTCATCGGTCTATACTCCATCACGTCATGTTCAAACACCTTTGGATGATATGTCAAGCACTCACTGGAGGCCCTGCTGATTGACGATCATAGTCTGTTGCATGTCGTCAGTAGTGCTCAATGACGCCAGCTCCACTAACAATCATACAGTCCATCGCATGTCGTCATTTATACACTGTCATTTATATTGTCAGTCAATCATAGGCCGGTGATATCAGCAAACCCCACACCTATAAATGCTCACAGAAACATCACCCAGTCCATCGCATGTCGTCATTTATACACTGTCATTTATATTGTCAGTCAATCATAGGCCGGTGATATCAGCAAACCCCACACCTATAAATGCTCACAGAAACATCACCCGGTCCATTGCTGCCCTGTGCACAAAACTGTTCTGGCTGGACTTTGCATTTTCCCTCATTCTTACAATTAATGATGAACTGCCAAAGTTCAAACTTCATTTCTCTGCCCACAAACTGCGATGTGCTAAAATTATATCTTCAGCAGGACACAGAGATTTTTGTGTTTATGCACATATGAGCTTCAATCCAAGGGATCAGCTTGACCATTTTAAGGATACACAATTCTTTCCCACGGACTCAAAACTGTAGTTTTCTTAATCTCAAAAGAGTTGTTTTTAAGACAGGTCAGAGAACGCTATTCCCCCAAACATTGTAGTTGGATGAACAAAATTCTCATTTCTAGGGACCACTGAACTTGTCTTAAGTGACGAATCTGACACTGAGTGTTTATACACTAGAACACCATAATCCATATTAATGGCAAAAATCATCTAGTTCATCCCTGTACACATGCTGATGGACACTAGAAACATTCATAGGTAAGCATGTGTACCTTTCACATTTTTTCCCCCAACTCATTCAACCACTGCTCAGGCATTGCTGTACCTGTGCATGATCAATGCTTTAGCAACAAAACTGATTAGCTCAAACCTGGCTTCCAACCTCTCACATGCACATAAACTAAAAGTAAAGGGAAGCAACTTCCATAGATTTTCACATCTTCCGTCGTCATGTCTCTTCTGCTGCCTCATTCAGTCAGTTGGGGGGATTTTTACTGTTGATCATGTTCATATGGTCAGCCTAGTCGCTAACTGGACACAAGTGTTTCAAAAGCTCGACCATAACTCTTAAACTAGGCGGCAAAACTTCTCAAATTTGATAACTCTTAAAACTGTGAAACACATGTCTGTAAATCCGTCCAACCCCTCGGAGTCCACAGTCTGAAAGCCTTCCCTGTCTGGGTAGGCTGGGCAGATCTGCTTGAGCTGACAGGATGTTGCACGTAAAACTCTAGTATCTCAAAAACCATTTTGCAAAAAAAAAAATCACATGGTTATTGCCAAGTAACTGGACAGCGACATATTACAGTTTCGTGAAATGTGATGAGCCTTAGGGCTTTTGATGTTTTGACAAACAAAAACATTGTTTTCTTCTTACATGAACTGACTGGGTACTTCCGTTTCAAATAAAAATGCTGGGAAAACTATTCTACCAAGATGTGAAAAATGCCACTCTGTTTATATCAAAATGTACTGTTTGACAACAAATCAAAATTCTATATGACATACCTTTGAATTTACGATGCTTTCAGAAACGTTCTTTTACTTTTTACATAACTCTGCGTTTGAAAGCAAATAGAAGACTCCATTTTGGTCTAAAGACTTGAAAACTTTGTCATGTTCGAGACAAGGCTTTTAATTATAGCTGTGACAAATCAAAATGCTGTTAACTTACATAGTTTTGGAGAAATATTGGTTTAAGTACATGAGGTCTGTCGCAGGTTCATGGCACTGTTCAGAGGCACTCGAGCATTCATCATACGTAGGGTCTTATGAGTAATATGATAAAGTTTCAAGGCTTTAGACCAGAGATATGTGAAATAATGTTCGAATTTGTCAAAGCCTGATAAAGTCCAAAACTCAAATCAGATAACAAGAAACGTTAATGTGATACAACGCAGTCGCTTTGCAATAATTCTTTGAACTGGTTCTCCTGTTGGGCAAACAGTTTCCGAGTTATTAGAATTTCAGTGAAGCATCGCTTCCATTCATACAGTTCAGCCCAAATTGACCAGGTAAGGGAGGCTACCCAGGCTGTCAACTCCAAGGGTTCAAAGGGTTAATTTACAATGGACATCATTTAAAAAGACTGCAAATTTCACAAGTAGCACTAATGAAAAAAATCTGTTTGAAATTTTAAAAGTAAACATAACTCATGAAAAAAAATCTGTGTTTGACATTTTAAAAGTAAACATAACAAACATTTGAATGAAGTGTTGACCATGTGCTTTGGTCTTTTTGTGCAGTGTCTGTAGCATTTTCTAAATATGACCAAACTATTACATGATGTGACAACCAGCCTATTTTCAGTAAGTCACCATCGAATTAACAAGAAAAAAAAAAAGAAAGAGTTTTAAGCCTTTTTTCTAGTCTTTCTTTTTCTGATAAAATGAACAACAATGTAAACTTCACGCTTTTTTTCAATCTTAAAATTCAGATTTTGCAAATTTCTTTTAAAATACAATTCATTGGAAATTTGTCAGTAAGCATGTAATAGTTTACATTCCTTGTGAATTCATGAAACACATCATCACCTTTATTACCAGCGAACGCAATTATTGAAAGTAGTAAAAACAAACAAACCAACCAACCCTCTCAAAGTGCACAGGCCCAAATCAACTTCCCTGAATTCCCTGAATCATTCATTAGTCACACTTTGTACAAAAACTATTCATCCGTCACTTTTTATACAACGATGTAAAACTAGAGTAACACCTCAATTAACTCACCATCGGCTTATCCTCTCTGGACAACACTGTTTATCAAAATAAATTCTAAAAATTTTGACCTCAATGGCACATTCAAGCAATATTTGTGGGCAGGAGGGAGGCAAGTCTCAATCATCAACAGATCTGGGTAATATTTTTACAGTCCTCCCCAACTACGTATACAAGTGTACTTGTGAAGAATAAAACATTCTTCTTTTTTTTTTTTTTTACAACTATGCCAAATTAGAATAGAAGTTGGTCACTACTTTACAAAAGTAGTGTTCATAATGCGTTTGGGCTTTCTTTGTATATAAAATGATTCACAAAATGTGATCAAAAGATGCTATAACTATACAAAAAAGGCATCATACATCACTGCTAAACATACACAAAAAGGTGCACAGGACAAATCCAAAATGCATACTATTACATCATGCAAGGCATACGTTTTCATGCAACATACTGATCTAGAGAATAATTATGCGTATGCGCAATTGTGCGTTTACATACTATGTATGCAAGTGTTTCTCATGTGTGTATGTGTGAGAGCTGGTTTTACAACTTACTTTATATATTCTAATCTCATGACCTGCTCTAAATTGATGACATGCATTGTTAAACTGGCATCAGCTTATGAGTTGTGTTGCCTTGCTTTGAAATCAACTGACAGATTAAAAAAAGAGAGAAGCCAACTTCCATTTGAACTGTGTAAATGCTTAGTTACCGATTGGCAGGGACTGACAACAGTCAGTGAGTTCAGTGCAACTGTCATTTTTTTTCCTGCTGCTCTTGAACTACTGAGTAAATCTATTTTTCAATGTTAATGCCAGTGTCTGCTCTTTGTCAATCCGACTCCCCTCGGATGCTGATGTCCCCCTGCTGAGGCATAGAGAATTCTGAGCACAATCAATATCATTACTCAGCAATCACACACATGCTCTCTCTCTTTCTCTCAAACACACACACACACAGACATACACACATACACATGCACATATCCCACATCACATGATGTTAAAGGATTAATGCGTTATTGTTATTTCATATTTGGTAGATTCTCATTGATTTTCATATGTTCATAGCTTTGATACTCATTATTTGATAATCATCCGACATTTTTACCTACTTTCCCTATGCAATAATTATACTTTAAACACTTGTACACACTCGTGCAAGTACTGACAAACACGCAAATGTTCATATCAAACTTTTACATGCAGTCAACTCCTTCCCACTCCCCCTATCCCTTCCCTTCTCCCCCATCCTTTCCCACCGTCTAACATCACTTTTAGTGAACAGACGTTAAACAGACTAACAGCAATAACAACAGCACATCCCACACACATAAAAAAAACCCACACAATACAAACACCCCACAGGGCAGAGAGAACCTGAACCAATTCAGCAAAAGGATGAAATTCTTCCTTTTTCAGAAGGGGTGTCCACAATGTAAAAGGAAGCAATACAGCTGGTCCCTTCATGTCCGTATCTTTGTAAATCAGAGGACTTGTTTCACACAGATCTATGAGGTTTCTTTCTACATCCAGCTGCGTGACCTCGCCCAACGGCTTTCATGAATCTGGGACCAACTCTTTTTCATTGTTCAACAATAATAGTTCTCCTGAGTCCTGGATTCCCAATATCCTTATATCCCAGACATCTGACTCCCACCACTGGTCATCCAGATTCATGGATGACTGACAGTCTCCCCCTGGGTCCTGTCTAACTCGTCAGTTCCACCCCCCCCCCCCCCCCCCCCCCCCCCCCCCCAACCACCCACTCCTGGCTGCCCAGTGTACAGGATTACTAGTCTCTCTTGCGGGGGAGGATGAGCCTCTCCAAGGCCATCATGGGAAACTCGAAGGCCAGCGACACCACCGCCGATACCATGTAGCATACCACCAGCAGCCCCAGGAACAGCATCACCTGCACATCGCAAAGACAGATAACTCTCATCAACATGGAGACGTGTATGCACGAGAAAAGAAACATAAGCATGAAAGCAGATTACATGACAAAACACAATGCGTTTCGATCTCTTGGGTCTTCTTCAGGCAAAAACAAACAACATTTAGGACAATGAAAATGAAGAACTATGAGAAGATAAGAGGTTTCTCGTTCGTTTTCATTGTCCTAAATGTTGCTTTTTTTGCCTGAAGAAGACCCTAGAGGTCGAAATGCATTGTTTTGTCCTGTAATCTGTTTGTCTGTATCTGTGGCGGTAACTAACCCCTATTCTTTCTAAATTTTGCCTCATTTTCCGCCCTCAGTCACTTCGTTTTGAAAATAAGCATGAAAGGTCCACAAGTAAACACAGAGAAAGTGTGAACAAGAGAGATGGCAGCCCCCCCCCCAAAAATTAGCCCATCTTACCCATCCTCTTCAATCTCTGGCGAATGACCTCCCATTGTGAGTGTGCCAATAATCACGTCAGGTGGAAGATCTCGAGTTTCAGTTTCAGTTTGATCAAGGTGTCACTACACGCGGAGTAGTCCATGTATGCTACACCACATCCACTAAGTTTTGATGCCACACTGTGCCTGATTTAAAGCTGATGGATAAATCAATTAACTCGCTTGACAAGCAAGTGCCCAACCGGAAAATCACACTGCCAAAAGGCTGAGCGCCTGCCAGCGCCCGGTAAAACGCGTGGCAACAATGGGCTCCGCCATGTTTCTCGTAGAAAAGGAAGTCTCATGAGAATGTGACTTCCTTTTTCCTTTTACAATCCAGTTCCGTTTGCAACAAACCGCAACTCGATATGTGCTGTAGTTCTTGAGTTATGATTTTTTTAAGTTTTGTGGTTGAAGTGCTGTTTTTCACCATGGCTAACCTTGATTTCTGGCATTCTGTCTTGGGATTTAGTGATGAAAATGAGCTGATCTGTAGGATTTACGGCATAAGACTGAGTGAAAGTGCAGGGTAATGAAGCTTAGAGTGACCTAGGTTTCAATTGGGACGACGTTATAGGTATGATGAACAACAATTCATAAGAAAGTTCTGAAGAAGAAGTTCCCCCCCCCCCCCCCCCCCCCCCCGAATAAATGGCTCAGTGACATTCTTCGAACTTATTATATAGCAACATATACATTCATAGGAACTTTTAAAATTATTTTCATTTCATTATTTCCTCTCCTCTCTTTAAAATCAATTTTTAAATTGGGTAACCATGTTCAAATTACAGAGTTACTTCTCTTGCCGTAGGTTTTCGGCGTAAGTAAGCACAGGTAAATACATACTGTGACTGAGATGAGAGAATTTAAGAGGAGGGTCTCATGGCTATGACTTAGCAGATGACTGATCTAGGCATTAACCCAAGGCGCCGGTCAGACCTAGAGAGAAGAAGATTTTTTTTTTTTTTTTTTTTTTCTGTCCCAACCTCTACGCCACCTCAGAGGCAGTGCACCCACGCCGCTCATTCCGACACCTTGTCCACAGCCACAGCCCGGTCGGCCCCGCCGGAACCCCGGCACCGGCAATCCACAGGGAGCAGTCAATGTCAAGTCGTCAAGAGACAACCCACCGGAGAAGACACTGCACTGCTGCCAAGTCACTTCGGTGGTGTTCAGTGGCGCCTGTTCTGATCTAACATACGCAGGACACCACCTACTAAGCCCCCTACTGACGACAATAATTGCTTAGTCGCAGAGCCGGCGTGAGTGAGCTCTCCCTCCGGAGGGCGCCACCACGTCCGTCCAATGGACAGCCCCCATGAACTCGCCGATACCGGTGACCCCGACGGAACCAAACCAAGGCCACAGATGTGGAGAGGACATCAAAATTGAGGTCACCATGAGAGCGGGGCATGAAGGGCCACAGAATTTGAGACATTTTTTTTTTTTTGCTGATCGATGAGAATGAGGATGATTAAGATGATGCTACGGATTTCCATTTCGGTCTGAGACTACATGACAAGGCTGTACTCTACGCTTCCTTTCATAATATATCCCGGCGTCAACCAGGCCCGAGAGATACAGGCACCTGCAGTCTTGGTCAGGAAATTTGAACAACACTCTCAGAAACGCATCCATTAAGTGGATGAAACTCGACTGTGTGGTCCCAGTCTTCCCAACTGAGTCCGCAGCAACTCAACTCTGGGTAGGAGCCGGTCGGGGCAGAAAAACCCACATGACTTCTGATGGGATTCGAACCCACGACCTCCCAGCCGGGAGTCCGCGACGCTAACCACTTCGCCACGGCGGCTGGTGAGAGAAGAAGATCTTTTTTTTTTCTTTTTTTTTTTTTTTTTGAGAGAAGATCTTGTAAAAAAAAAAAAGATATCACAGTCTCTTGCGCTACACTTCCCCCTAATGTTACATATATCGCATCTCTTAATGAAGAAGACGCTTCATGCTGGAGTGGCTCATGACGTGGCACACACCATGAAGCCTCTTCCCCCTTTTAACAGTAAGGATGTGTGAGTAGTGTGACCAGAATGCGTAACGCACAAGACAGGGCCTTCTTTCTCCGGTTGCTAGGGACAGGTGAGAGGAACTCCTTCAAGTCTGGGCAGATCTGAAAAGAGTTAGTTGCCCTGTCACTGTCCCACCATCAACAGAACCTGCAGGGATCTGCAACTGAAATTTGGGGAGTCATCGGCTGCCATGGCAAAGTGGTTTGTGTCACCGAACCCCAGCTGGGAGGTCATGAGTTCGATTCCCATCAGAGCCATTCATTTAAGGGATTTTTCTGTCCCAGCCCACTCCTACCCAGAGTTGAGTTTGCTATGGACTCCGTTTGGAAGACTGGGACCACACAGTCGAGTTTCATCCACTTAATGGCTGCAATCTCTGAGAGTGTTGCTCAAATTTCCTGACCAACAATGAAGGTATCTCTCGGACTTGGTAGACCCTGGGATATGTTATGAAAGTAAGCGCAGAGTACAGCCCTGTCATGCAGACTCAGATCAGAATGGAAATCTGTAGCATCATCTTCATCATCCTCATCGATCAGCATTAGAAAAAATGTCTCAAATTCTGTTGCCCTTCATGCCCTGCTCTCATGGTAACATCAGTCTTGACTGCCTCTCTATGGCTATGATTTGGATTGATTCTGTTTGGGTCACCAGCATCAGCAAACTCATGAGGACTGTTGTTAGATGGATATGGTGGTGCCCTCTGGAGAGAGAGCGAGCTCACTCACACCAGTTCCACAACTAAGCAATTATCGTTGTCTGTATGGGGCTTAGTAGGTGGTGTCCTGTGTATATTCTATCAGAACAGGAACCACTGAACACAACTGAAGTGACTCGGAAGCAGTGCAGTGTCTCCTCTGGTGGGTTGCCTCAGGATGACTTGACACTGACTGCTCCCTTTGGATTGCTGGTGCCGGGGCTGTGGCTGTCGATGAGGGGGGTCGGAATGAGCAACGTGGCACAGAAGATGGAACAGGAAAAAAAAGAAAAAAAAGAAATATGGGGAGTCTTCCCCTCACAAGGTCTTTCCCTGTCTCCCCCTCCTCTCCTTCCCCTCACACTTCCCCTCTCCCTTCTTCAGAGGTGCTACCTGTCCTATGGTTTCCACTGTACGTGACTGTAACATACAAAAGTATGATCACAGGTTGAATCCTAAGACTTTCACCCAGTGTCACAGCCAAAGAAAAACATGCTCATGAGGCAAGCTGTTCAGACAGACACGAGAGTAAAGAGTGAGAGAGACAAGACAGGATGACATCCCCAAGCTGTGAGGTCACTGACTATGTTGGCATCGGAGTAGTAGAAGGTGGTGTCTCGACTCATGACGTAGGTGGTCAGGATCATGATGTGCAGCAGGTAGATGCAGTAGGTCAGACGACTGAGCGGTATCAGGGCCCTCCACGACAAAATGGTGTTCACGAACCCTGCACGCAACAGGCTGCCTCAGTAACATGGTGCTAAATGCTTTCTAGGACAAAAGTATCAAAAATCAAACAAAACAAAACAAAACAAAAAACAAAAAAAAAAAAAAACAGCCGCTGTGGCGAAGCGGTTAGCGTCACAGACTCCAGGCTGAGAGGTCGTGGCTTCGACTCACATCAGAGCCATGTGGGATTTTTCTGCCCCGACCGACTGGCTCCTACCCAGAGTTGAGTTTGCTACGGGCTCAGCTGGGAAGACTGGGACCATTCAGTCAAGCTTCATCCACTTAATGGATGCATCTCTGAGAGTGTTGCTCAAATTTCCTGACCAACACTACAGGTGGCTGTATCTCTCTGGCCTGGCTAACGCTGAGATATAATTATTATGAAAGGAAGCGTGGGGTACAGCCTTGTCATGCAGTCTCAGACCAGAATGGAAATCCATAGCATCATCTTCATCATTCTCACTGATTAGCATGAAAAAGTCTCAAATTCTGTGGCCCTTCATGCCCTGTTCTCCTAATGACCTCAGTTTTGATGTCCTCTGCACGTCTGTGGCCTTGGTTTGAATCTGTCCGGGTCACCTTTACCGGCAACTTTATGGGTGCTGTCACTGGACAGACATGGTGACGCCCTCAAGAGGGAGAGCTCACTCACGCCAGCTCCGCGACTAAGCAATTATTGTCGTCAGTTGGGGGCTTAGCAGGTGGTGTCCTGCGTATGTTGGATCAGAACAGGCACCACTGAACACCACCAAAACGACTTGGCAGCAGTGCAGTGTCTCCTCCGTTGGGTTGCCTCTTGCCATTTGACACTGACTGCTCCCTGAGGATTGCCGGTGCAAGGGCTGCAGCGGGCCGGGCCGAGCCGGGCTGTGGCTGTGGAAGTGGGTTCGGAATGCGCAGGGTGGGTGCAATGCCACTGAGGTGGTACAGAAAATGGGATGAAAAAAAAAGAAAACAGAAAAAGATCCAAATCAAATCTAATTTGTCAGAAACCTCCTACCCCCTCCCCACAGTATTTCAGTTATTTCAAAACAAAAACAACTACAACAACAAAACATTTTGTCGGGAGATGTGGAGAGATGACTGACTGAAATGGAAACAAGATGCAAAGCATATAAACATACTCCCAGTGAGTAGTAGTACAACAAAAAGAAAATATATGTATATAAATCAGTCACTATAGCACTTTCTCCCTTTTTGGTGGAAGAAATTTTGTATGTAAGAGAAAAGAAAAAAAAAAAGCTGCTCTCCCCGGCGGGGAAATGAACCCAAGTCTCCAGCGTGACAGGAGGGGACACTATCCACTATACTACCGAAGACTTACAAAATTTGGTTACACTTGTTTATAAACCGTTACTGCTTAAACTGTACATCACAAAATTATCATTTATAGCTGTTAGTAATGGCTATTCTGGTCAAATAAAACATCGGGCATCATCCGTTACCCATAATGAACATATCTACAAATTTTCAGAAAGATCGGTCCAGCAGTTTTGTCTGGAGCGAGTGGAACACATTTTGACCACTGATGGACAGACAGACAGACAGACAGACACACACACACACAGACAACATTTCTTCGTTCCCATTGTAAAGTACTCCCTGTTCTATCAGAACTGGGAGTACCAAAACTGAGAGTCTGAAACCACCTCAGTGTCAAGGCTTCAACATCATAAGGCAAGAGCGTGAGCCTGTCCTCTGTGTCAGATAGTTTTACAGTTTTCCAGTTTGTAACTTTCCATGCGTAATTAATTAATAAATCTTTTTTTCCCCAGAATCAATGTTTGAAATCAAGAGGTGGATGAGTTCATCTGGAAGACTGGGGTCAAAATGTGAGAGAGAAAGCGAGAGAGAGAGAGAGAGAGGGGAACAGGGATGTGGGGGGGGGTGAGGGAGGGGGAAGAGGAGGGACAGAGAAAAAGGAAAGCAGTCTGTTCTCTCTCTCAGGATGAACCAACAAAGTGATGATGTGAGAGAAGGGACAGAGTTCACGACTGTGTACAACTCTCAACTGCCTCTGAACGCCTCTAAGGAGGAAACAACTATCAATCACCTGAGCACCAACAACAAACAAATAGAAAAGGTTCACCTGGTCCAGGTCTGTGATTCCTCATTCAGTGATAATTCTTACGCATAAATGTGCGTCTCTGCTGCATAAACTTCCCATCTGATGCACTGGAATTCAGGACAGTGCGTCACAACAATGTACCAACATTTACCATGACACACTGATTTTCTCCTGTACGCATTACAACTCTGAGCAGCGCATCAGGCAAAAGGGCTTTCATCTTATCTGCCACGTTCGAAATTATAAATGTAAATTTCCTAGATGTTTTAGAACGTTCTGAATCGATGAATAACTTCCGCTTGAGAATTCCTCTCTACTGAAAGAGTCATCAAAATAGACTAGGCCTATCCCCTCTATGACTGGATCACAAGATCATGTGATTCAGCTAAGTGAGAGAAAAGCGTGAAAAAACGTAGGAATTTCAGCTTTTCACAATCAAAATCCAACTGTTCAGCTGTGGCTCGTAGGTGATAATCTATCGAATGGAACAAAAGTTGAACAATCTATGCAACATGACCAGTTTGGATAATTAAAATGGCTCCATTCTGGACATACGAATGTGTTGCTCACAGAGCAAGAATGGCCAGTCTACAGTTTCTTCGTAGGTTCCACCGGGCTTCTGATGATCATTGCATGGCAATTGCAATTTGGTCATACAATGAAATATTTCAAATTGAAGGAAATGACTCATGTAGAGGAAACTCTGTAATGATAATCGAAGAGGACATCCCACAAATCAAGTATCACTGTTAAAATCCTGAGAGTACAGGTACTCATATTTACTCATGTTAGTTGGTAACACTTTAAAAACATAGGAACATGAATATGAATAAATAATATTCAGCACAGACTGGAAAGTTTTATCAACTTTATTATAAGCACCTCTTTTCTAATGTATTTCTGTCTCTTTCTCTATGTGTGTGAGCCAGTGAGAGCATGCGTGTGAGTGTGTGTGTATGTGTGTGTGTGTGTGTGTGTGTGTGTGTGTGTGTGTGTGTGTGTTCACTACATTTTCTAGCAGTTATTAATGGTGACCCCCTAAATATTTGTGTGACCCCCTGAAAATTTGGAAGCGAGTTTTTTTGTGCAGAGTCTGACCCCCTAATTTTTAGGAAATAATTATCACCGTCATTCAACTTAAACAACAGTACAACTTGAAAAGACAACAACAAACTTTTCTTGTAAAAGTGAGGTTGGCAGGGAACGAGAGCGATAGAGGTAAAGATGGTTAATGTTGGATGGGAGTTCAATGTCACCCCTCCCCCCCTATCCCTCACACACACACAGACACACATTTTACAAGTCCAACCTACTTATCTCTCTTACAGACCCACTTTTGTTTTGATTCCTGCCTGGCATCACTTCTAGTGAAAAGACCTTAAACTAATAACACACACACACACACACACACATACACAAACACACACACACACCACACAACCTACTGCCCGTTTCCTAATCCTCCCCACCCACCCCTCCCACTCCCACCCACCCACTCACCCCCATTCCCGGTGACACAGGCGAAGATGACCCAGGCCACAGAGATCCCCCAGGCGGTGCGAGCCGTGGCGTTATAGAATGCCTGGAGAGACCTGGTGATTGGGTGACCCTGGTACGTGTCATACAGGCCGTACAGCACGGCCAGGGCCATGGCCGTGGCCACTGCCCAGCACAGCAAGTTGACCACCTGGCACGGCAAATAACACTTTCCTATGGGTAGGGTCAAAACACGTTTTGAGATACAGTCGCCAAAGATTAACCTTTGTTATCTTGAGTAAAACGAAAAAGAAAGAAAGGATCGCAAGTGCACTACTGTGAGAACTAGTGCACACACTGTGGCAAGAGCACTGAGCCATTTCTGCAGAAACCAGGGAAATGGATAAAAAAAAAAAAAAAAATCAATGAATTAGAAAAAATACATGCTATCCCCCCACCCTTCTCTCATATTTGTCGAACGCATAATCTAAACAGATGCCAAAACTTCAAGTAGTAACACACACAGTAAGAAAACCGCTGTGTAATAAAGCAGACGCAGCAAAAGCCTGCATGCACATGCGCTCACATCACACACTGTCATCACAGAAATAATGTACGAAATAAAACATGGTGGTTGGGAGAGACCGGGAGGTGAGGAGGGGGGGTGTGGGAAGGGGGGGTGGGGGGGGGGTGGGAGGGAGGAATCAGAATACTTCTTGGAAGTTTTTTTTAGAGTTTGTGGGGGAGTCTGTGTAACGAACCGAGATGGAGGAAGACAGGAGCTTGGCCACTTGATTTTGTTCTAAAAGACTGCAAAATGTAATGGGGGGTGGTGGTGGTGGTGGTGGTGGTGGGGTGGTGATGGTGGTGGTGGTGGTGTCAAATTTCTTGATCCATAATCATGTTCCTTTTGTTCTTTTCCTGTCAACTACGTAGACATTAAAGATTCAGTCATCCTGATTTCTTTTGGAAAAAAAAAAAGGAAAGAAGAAAACCCAAGCAGACAGAGACAGACAGACAGACAGACAGACACACAGACAGACAGAGAGAGGACCCAAGCAGTCTATCCAGAAGAGAGAAAAAATAAACACCAAGAAGAGAAGAAATCCCCTCCAATCAAACTCCCTCACCTTGTTGATCCGGACTTTGCAGTTGGTGCGGTACAGCAGATAGCCAGTCACCATGCCAATGAGGTAGGGTCCCATGCGGTTGTAGGGCTTGATGTAGTAGTCCTCAAAATAGCTGTTACTGTGAAATGACAGGAAAAAAAAAGAGAAAAAGTTACAACAGAGACACAGACAGCAATGCAGGGAAGTCTGAAAATCAGATTTAGCTGCCTTTTTCTTCCAAATTTGTATGCAGACATCCTGACCTACCAGGGCAATGTTCTTGCAGAGGAGACATAGTGCTGTTTGTTTGGACAGGTAAATATGAGTAAAGGTTTCTGCAGACACACAGTGATGTGTTTTTAGTGACAATACCTTTTGTTTTCCCAAATTTTAATGTCATCCCTAAATCAATTTTTTGTGAAACTACATTTCCCTGTGTTTTAAAGTCAAACTTCACTTTTTCGCAGCACGCAGCGAGAATGATAGCGGTGCCTGACTTACCACTGGGTGACGTGGGGCGAAAATACTTGCGGCAAGAACATGTCGCGAAAATGATAGCAACGGTCTTCTAAAAATAAATATGACCAAATTTACCACAGAATTCTCAACCAGTGGTATCAGTGCATACAGTCTTTTTTCGTCATATCATAACAGTTAGCAAGCTACTAACAGCTGATTTCACTGGTTAATTTGAAGAGAAAACAACCAACCAATTGGCATCTTCAAGCACTGAATCAGTGCTCTTTGTTCGAAGTATGTCATTTTCAACTCAATCAACCAACGATATAATTATTTTGACTTTTAATACATTTATCATCAAGAAGATGAAAGATAGCTCTATTTCACTGAACCAAAATAAAGTCACTGTCGGATTTAGACTTTTAAGGAAAATGGATTCAAAGCAGTCAAAATCAGGTGTCCTGAGGGAATTTCAGAGCTGTGACTGCAATGTTAACTGGGCACATAGAGCAGAATGAGGGTCTGTGTTGAAAGTGTTAATGAAATCTTTTCTGTGACAGTGTGTGTCCCCAAGTCTTATGTCTCGGGTCCAGGGTCTTACCTGGTGGCGTTGCCTTGCCCAGGTAGCAGGCTGGACTCCAGTTGCTCTGTCATGGTGATGGCGGCTGGGGGGATGGTCGTAGCCAGCATGAACACCAGTGTCAGCACTATCCCGAAGACTGGTGAGCTGGAACATAACACGCCCGCACTTGATTTGTGGCAGTAGGCCAAACAATCGGTGATCCATCGTGATTTCAGGTACATTTAGTCCCAGGGACGACAGCTTACAACATTATCAGAAAGGTCACTGACCTACCTTTCCTCAGTGTTGGGATACGGCCATTTTAGGTTCTCTGAGCACGTTACTTTCATCATCTATCTACTGTTCTCAACAGTCAGACACAAAGCACACATAATCATACACGTGGAAGAAAAAAGTACCTAGCTTGGTTGCATTTGAGTTGATCAGTCAACATTCGGTAAACATAGACTCAAATTCATTTTAGGCTAACTTGAAGGTGTACACATATTCCGTTCTGGAAAGAACGAAAACCTGAATGCAATAAATGTTGACCTTTACAACAAAAAACAAGAAAGCCTGTTATTTGTTTTGAGTATTACCTGAGGAGACAGAGAGACAGAGAGAGGGGGCTGGGGGAGTGGGGGTGCAAGATTAGATCTTTATCACGAACGAGCTCAGTGACATCTCACAGCAAATGTTTAAGACTGGACATTTTTCCATCGAAGTTTGATTGAAACAAGTGGAAAGCAAACATATCAGCTCATGGAAGCAACTCCAGAAATGGAAGCGACTCAGCTGCCACCAAAGATATGCACACTGACAGCTGACATGAACTTTAAAACTTATTCTATTCAAAGTTATCAAAGCATGTCCTGGCTGAGTGTGATGCTCAACGGCCATGTCTTGTGTCATGGCCCAGTGAAGATGTATTAAGTGTGTGTGTGTGTGTGTGTGTGTGTGTGTGTGTGTGTGTGTGTGTGTGTGTGTGTGTGTGTGCGTGTGTATGTGTGGTGTGTTTGTGTGTGTGTGTGTGTGTGTGTGTGTGTGTGTGTGTGTGTGTGTGTGTGTGTTGTGTGGTGTGTTTGTGTATGTGTGTGTGTGTGTTTGTGTGTATGTGTGTGTGTGTGTGTGTGTGTGTGTGTGTGTGTGTGTGTGTGTGTGTGTTTGTATGTGTGATATCACATAAGATAAACAGACAGTAAATTGAAGGAGACAGACACACAGAAAAAAAAACACACACCAAAAACAGGGTGTAAACTCACAAGTAGAAAGGCACAAATATGAGGGGGCTCAAGATGTAGAACTGCATATCGTTGGCCAGATACCATGACTGCCCCAGACACTGAAAATACATCCATGAAACACATCAACACTGCTAATCTACAGAGTAACTCTGAAATACAGGAACAGAACTGGAATACATCAACAGCATGGAAAACTTCACGGTCATGGCTCCCTCTCTCTACAATGCTTTAAAGGGTTGCATCACTTTTTGTCCATGATTCACATGGGGTTTTCTTCATACTTACCTGTCCAAACAAATGCCTCATCTCCACCTGGTGTGGAACACCACCATACATCAGGAATCCCATAAAAAAGATTTTTTTAAATGGAGAGCGGGGAGCTAACTCTTCTCTTTAACTACCAAGCTAACAGGAGTAACCTCCCTTAGTTCACGCTACTGCATTGCGAATGGCTGAATTTTTTCCTTTTCCTCCGAGAGGAAATATGCCTGAGACTGCTCTTCTCGAGTTCAGTTTCCATCAAAGATTCTTAGAAGCAGTCGTTTAAGTCAGCCTTCAACCTAATTTGGAAATCTTAAAGGGTGAAGAGTACATACCTTGCCCACACACTGATCTGTATGCTAGAGGGAAGAATTTTGTAACTACTTTCTGTTTATTTTCTCTTTTAGTCCCACAACACTGAACATACTTATTGTTATAGTCTTTGTTGTTCTAACAATATTTTGGATCTGTCCTTAATGTTTTGATGTAATGTTCTTGTTTAATGAAGCGACAAGTGTTACACTTCTTTTTTCTATCACCTTTGGCAAAAACTTCCTTAATGTTTTGATGTAATGTTCTTGTTTAAAAAAGCAACAACGGCTGCACTTCTTTTTTTCTATCATGCTTAGACAAAAACTTCCCTAATGTTTTAATGTAATGTTCTTGTTCAATGAAGCAACAACAGCTACACTTTTTTTTTTCTATCACGTTTAGACAAAAACTTTCTCAATGAACAATCCACGTACGTAATGTATGGCAAGAATTTGTTAACAACTGGAGTATTAGAACTAAAATAAACCCCAGAGAAATGCTCCGACTCACAACTGCTTGATGATCCGGATCCACACAAAACTTAGAGGGTTCATCCCTGGCCAGCATTCCATCTTTCTACTCAGTTTCATTCAAATAAGTACTGAAGTATGCTTGAAAGCAGACAAATAAATACACAAACGAATGACATGAGTATTGCCAATCTCTCTGAAAGACGTATCAATACAAAGCCTCCCAATCATTAACAGACACAAAGCCCAAAAATGCAAATCAATCGCCTTTCCTAAATCTAATTAAAAAAAAACAAAAAAACCACCAAATCATCAATTCAAGACACATGACCCATGGTCAAGATTCATCCTCCTCTCCAACATGAAACAGAACAAGCAACAGTGAATGAAGAACTACTGAAGAGAGAAAAAATAAACAACCCATGGGACAGAAAGAAACGGATAAATCACAGAAACAATGACAGTGATATACAGGAAAAAAAGTCTACCACAGAATTCCAAACGTGATGATTTTGATATGGAAAGTGCAGCATGCAGAATCTGTGCCAGGTGAGCTCTAGCTCAACAGCACTCACACTCTTTTCAGAATTTTGAACAGACTGTCAACAAATCAACGCCTTCATTAACAAAAAGTGCCATGACAAAATGTTTGATCACAGGTCTGGCTGATTTTTGGACTTTTGCTCGAAACATGAGGCATAACCTAAATCCATATTCACGAACTTGGAACACGCCCCGCACATCAGTCAACACACACCAGTATGGTCAGCCATGATGAGGAAACGAAAACAACCATTAACCACAATATCCTTTTGATCATGATGAAAGGTAGAAATTATATCAAAATAAACTATTCACATTTTTCTACCATTCATAAACTTAATCACATGGCTCACTGATGCGCTCCCAGGTTTCTGGGGTCAGGACTTACCACTTTGGTTGAGGAGAAGAAGTTGTTGATGTAGAGCAAGTTGGTCCACCAGTACTTCTTGCAGTTGTCCCGGTCGGAGTTCTGGACCACCCACATGGGCCCTGAGCCCCAGTAGGACCCCAGACTCAGGTACACGAATATGATCAGCATGTAAGGCGGCGTCAGCCTGACAATGCAGCACAGCAAATTTGCATATGTTGCACACAGAGCGATATATGTGTGTGTGTGTGTGGTGTGTGTGTGTGTGTGTGTTTCTCTGTGTGTGTGTGTGTGTGTGTGTGTGTGTGTGTTGTGTGTGTGTGTGTAGAGAGAGAGAGAGAGAGAGAGACAGACAGACAGACAGACAGAGAATGAGTGAGAATGCGAGAGAAAACAAGAAAAAGCAAGAAGACACACACAGAATACACACACACACACACACACACAGAGTAAAAAAAAAAAATTTTTAAAGGAGAGAGAGAGAGCAAACGAGAGAGACAGAGAGAGAAGACAGACAGACAGAGAGACAGAGCAAACAAGAGAGAGAGAGAGAAAGAGAGAGAGAAAGCAAATGAGAGACAGACATACAGACAGACAGACAGAGGAAAGACTGACTCCACATGAAAGGACAGGCAACCACACTGACGGCAAGTCTCTCACTGCCATATCCCATCCAGAGGAAAAAGAAAAAGCTACTTCACCAGTCCTTCCTGTCAAAACCCAAACCGTGATCAGGTTCCACAAATTGGATTTTTTTTTCCCCTCTCAATCTACATTTCTAAAAAAAACAATATTTGGCCAATTATCATTACACTTATGTGTGTGACAGATGTTAGGGAGGGAGGAAAAAAAAAGGAAAAAAAGAAAAAAATACCTCCAGAAGCGGTGAAAGTAAAACTTGAACCAGTTAACCCGGCCTTCGTTCCTCTTCAATTCTTTCAGGCCCAGATACGCAACCAGGAGACCACTGCAACTCAGCAAAATGACAGCTGATGATAATCAACACTGATATATATATATATATCAATACCTGTATATATTAGTATCTGTCTGTCTCATGTCTCTCTGTTCTCTCTCTCAGTCCCCTGAGGAAGACCATTTGGTCAAAATATTGGAAAATTTTATAAGTCTGTTTTTTATATCTTCATTTTATGTGCGTTATCTAATCTTATTATCTGTTTTAGCTAATCTTCTTGTAGCCCAAAGGGAGTCCATGCATTCAGCAATATGAGATACCTGGTACCTTGGATCTAGTGTTGTCATGTGACCTAGTATATATATCTTAAACCTGTCTGCAATATTGACAGCACTAATGAAGGGTTATTTTTTCGGGTTATCTTCTCCTGGATATTAACCTTGCGCGGCTTCTTCGTTTCTGTTCCATGACAAAATGGTGAACGCTTTCACCAATGCCAAGTCAGTTACGAATTTTATCACACTGAGCACTTGTGAGCACAAGAAGCCCTTTCAATTGAACATCAATCGAGTAATGAATGCAGGAAGTAGTTTTCATCAAGCATGTGAAAATCATAAGACCGTGGAGGACTGACCTACTTTGGTCGTAGGAGTGGTGGCGAAACAAGTTTGTCCACACTGCTGTTGCATGCTTAAACACAGGTATTTGTATCAGTATTAAGGCTACTGTGAATACTCCAGTACAGGTTACTACTTCCCTATTGAAGCCTTGTTTATGGCCACTGTCTGAACGTGGCCCAAGTGCTCAAAATAACTTGCAGTTTCACACACAAACATGCACAAAAACTCACAGTTTTATTCACAAACATGCACATTAACTCATAGTTTATTATACACAAACATGCACATTACATCACAGTTTTCACACACAAACATGCACAGAACATACACACACACACAAAGCATACACAGAAGAGGAAAGCATGTACATTCAAACATCATAGCATTCCTATGTGCTTGCCTCTGTACTGGATGTGCTGTTTGTTCGCGTCTTCATGTACACGCTTGTGCGTGCCATGCACACACATAGTATGTGAGCGCAAGCATGTGTTTGTGCAAACTGTTTCACCCCACAGGTGAACCCAACTCACGCCCATCCCCACCTCCCAGTCCCCCCCCCCCCCCCCAACCTCCTCCATCTCTTTGCCAAATTAGCAATATGGAAGCAGCACGAAGCAGGTATGTCCTCTGGAGGGTTGCCAACTGACAACCTGCTCTCCACAGCTGAGTTAGCTCCCTGCAGACTGCCGGTGTTGCGACTGAAGAAACCCAGCTAAGGCTGCGGTATGGGACAGGGCCACAGGAATAAGCCACATAGAGAGCACCTGAGGAAGACAATAGTGAGGGGATTCGTACTTCTCAACCCACTCACCTAAATCAGCAATTCAGCAAAATGACAGCTGATGGTAATCATACCGATATATTTCTGTTGTGCCCAGTCCTACTGTAGCTGTAAGGGAGTCCCTGCATTCAGCAACACCAGATACCTGGTACCTTGGATCTAGTGTTGCCAAGTGACCTGGTACATATATCTTAGACCTGTTGCAATCCCAGTCTCTTAAAACGTAAATTGCTACACAGACACATGCCAAGATTTGTGCATTCATTATAGCTTGCTACCGCATCACTGGAAATGGGAATGTAAATCAAGGGAGAGAACTCCAAACTTCTGGTGGCAATTACCCACCCAGAGTAAACGATGAGCAAATATCTCATTAAATTTTATTTCAATTTTGTTCATTTTCAGTCCTCCAACATATTTCCATGTAATGATTTTCATTACCATGTGCTGTGTGCGCCGACCGGCTTGATGAATTTCTAAAACTTTGCCAAACAACAGAGAGGGTTTCACTTTTCTCAAAATTTAGAAAGACCATGAGAACGCTAGAATAGCTATCCCAAGCCTTCCCAAGTCTTCAAAAATAGTATTAACCCTGGTAAAGAAAACAAAAAAAGAAAGGCATCAAAAGTGCTCTCAGCTCACTCACCTCAGCACGAAGAAGGTGTCCACAGACACAGGGGCGTTGATGATTGCCTGGAATGTCCAGCGCTTCAGGACTTCCACGAAGTAGGCACCAAAGTTGCCTGCACACGATAGACATACAGCCCTCATGAAACAGCCATCGAAGTTGCCGCTCACAAACATAAAGGCGACCCAAAAAGCACACAACGAGACACAAGCCAGCATGTGTCCACAGAAACATAAAGAAAGCCCAACAGCACTTAAAGAGGCACAAACCTCACAAGAAACACTGACTAAATTGAGCTCAGACTCTTGGGATGGCGAAGAGCTGAATCCAGGTTGATTCACACATGGACCAATTTTCCTTCATATTTGACACAAATTCTTTCTCGTATTCTTTTCAGCAATATTATATTTCATATAGGGGTAGATTTTTCTTGCTAAATACAGAAAAATTGTACAGGCAGACAGGTCTGCACACATATTCACACACACACAAACACATGCACACATACTCACACACATTCACACATACATATACAGATAGGTACGCAAACACACATACACACACACACATACATGCACACACACATACAAACACACACACACACAAATGCACTCACACACACATGTACAGATACATTCACAAGCACACACACATACAAACACACACACACACACCCAAATACACCCACACCCACATATACAAATACACACACACACACAGACACACACATACATACCAATACACACACACACATACTCACACACACACACAACACACACACACACACACACACACACACACACACACACGCACCACACACACACACACACACACACCGCACACACACACACACACACACACACACACACACACATGCCAACACACACACACACACACACACACACACACACACTCACACACAACACACACACATACACACACACACTCACACACACATATACACACACACACTCACACACACATATACACACACACACACATACACACACACACACACATACACACACATACCAAACACACACACACACACACACCAACACACACCACACACACACACACACACACACACACACACACACACACACACAACACACACACACACACACACACACACACACACACACACACACACGCACACAGAATGCTCACTGGAAACAGTGAGAGGGAAGATGTAGACGTGACCCAGCACCACCCAGGTCATGCTCAAGAAGCGGATGCCGTGCACACAGCCCAGGGTGCCCGCCTTCTGCTCCGTGCACAGCAGCTGCGCGCCGTTGGTGTACACCGAGAACGCTATCAACACCTTGGCCGCCAGACCTACACACACACACACGTACACACACATACACACACACACCCACACACAACACACATACACACACAAACACACACAACCACACCACACCACACAACACACACACTCTCTCACACACACACACACACACACACACACACACACACACACCCACACCACACACACACACCCCCCACACCACACAACACACACACACACACACACGCACACACACACTCACCCCACACCACGCAACACACATATACAGAGAGAGAAACAGGTGTCAGTGTCAACATTCATGGAAACACATATACACAAGTCATAAGCACATGCTTTCATTAAAAACAAGCTTCTTCTACTTCTTCTTCTTCTTCTTCGCGAACGCCTTGGCCTACACAGTCAGTCTGGCCCTTGAGACGAATGATGTCATTTTCTTCAGCTCAAGAAGAAGCTAACAGCAAACATACATAGGCTGCCGTGGTAAAGTTGCTCATGCTTAGACACACAAACCGGTGTCTACCTCCTACTGCTGTACAGACGTAACACACCAGCCACCCCTTCATCTTCCTGTGTATCTCCTCTGGCAAAGCATGGTCAGGCAGGCAGGCCTGATAACAAATCACACGCACACACACACACACACACTGACACAATCACACACACACACACACACACACAATGACACACACACACACATGCATGCATGCACACACTCACGCACGCACGCACACACACATCCAAACACACACACACTTGCATACCCAAATACACAGCCTAATCATCAAACATCTGACATGAAAACCACAAATTCGCCGTTAAGAATACTTCCTGTCAAACTTCAGTGTATGTTACAGAGAACTGAAGTACAAGAACAACTCTTCTTTGCTGTGGACAGTGTCTACACATACAGTTGAAGGAAGGCTTCCTATCAGACGACGACTGGCATTTCACAGCCAGTAGGATCAACTGCCAGTACATGACAGGTTTAAACCTGTCACTCATTTCAGCAGCAAATCCCATTCCCGGCGACTTCATCTATAATGTTGACAGGAGGTCCATCCTTCACACTAACACGAAAAACTGGATTAAAGCAACAAAGAAAAAAGGAGATGACTAACTGCCTTTCAGATTAACACAAAACAAAATTTTGATATAGGCATATTTTTGGTTGGTGACCATGGCCTTTCTGCCCTCATCAGTCCTCCATTTCATTCCCATATGGGTTGGGTTTTTTCCTACAAATCTGAGCATTAGGATGTACCATTTGAGGGCAACAACTGTCATAGACGTGTCTGCCAATCCAAGTGCTTCAGTTCAAGCTTAAACTTCTTTTCACCTCCTGTTAAGTTGACTATGAGTAACGGTGGTGGGGGAGCTGTCCGATTAGCATGGCTTGGGACAGTTCTGCCATCCACATGGTGCTGAATTGATGCTGATGACTCAGAAAACCATGCAAACTGCACAGGAATGTCAGCCCTTGCTTCTAACTTTATTTGTAATATGTTTCACAACCAACAAGTGCGCACTCTTCGTCAAGCTTATGGCGGGATTCTGGATTTTTCCACAATCAAGAAAGTGAATGCGATGGTCGATCATGAATAATACACAACAAAGAAACAGACACATATGCCAGGCAAACTACATCCACCACAGAATCTTTGTATCAAATCTGGAATGAATAATGACTTGCGTTTCTTGTTGGTGTTATGTTTTAGAAAGTATAAGAGTTTCAAAAGTTTGAATGGTAATTAACGCATTATATGCATGTTTCTTCACTGTGCACAATATCCCTCAGAAAGCGACTGCATGCTCACAGGTCTCAAATACACATCAACTCAGCAACCAATGACCAACTCACCAGCTCAGTAACAACTGACTAGCTCTGGAACAATTAAACAACTCAGTAACAACTGACCAGCTCATCAACCACTGACTTGAGTGATCAGCTACCAACTCATCAACTTGGCAACTCACTATGGAAAAACAAAAAGCTCTGAAATTCTAGAAGGGTCCTGGAACATGCTCCCACCCCATCCCACCCTCACCAGGAAAATGCTGAAACTTACATTCCAAACGATGCACTTGGACACAAATCTGAAAATCAAGTAGTGTATCCTCCTCCTCTCAATCCAGCTATGGCCAGGATTATCTGTTCATAGTTCCTTTGTCACTTTCACTGTTCGCAGTGTCTTGCAGACGATGAATATAAGACTGTGATATTACTTAGCCTTCAGCTGGGCAGACAAAATGGGGATGGTCCACTCTCACAAAGAAATTTACACCAGAACATGTGATATCAGAGCCATCTGATAGCAAACTAAAAACCGCAGCTAGTGTTCTGTGGATTCCGTAAAAAAACATTTTTCTTCCTTGCTCCTGCCATCCGATTCCCCTGAATTTTTGTGAAATTAATTTTTTTTTTTCACAGTTTCTCTTCTTCTTTTTTTTTTTTAACATATCTCTGAAATGTGCAAAGTGGTGGTAAAGTGGGAGCCCCATGCTGACGCACTCACCTGGCTCACACAGCTTGGAGGGATCCTGGCCCAGCAGCAGCACGTTGTCCGGCTGGCTGTAGAACTGCAGGTGGTCATGGGAACGGTCGACATGGTTACTGGTCAGGGAGTCCATCCTGTTCACCCTCCACTGCGGGATATATCGGTACAGCAGGTCTACCACCGTGCCCACCACCATCAACGCCAAGAACACCCCGACCACCACGCTGAAACCCATGTGATGTTGGCATAACTGCTGACCTTCTGGGGTCAAAGTTCACAAGTCAGTTTAATGTGAAAGGAAGCGCCGCCATTTAGCTGGAAGATTTGCTCTTGAAGGATCGTGTAAGGCCCAAGCGCAACATGTGCCTTCCATTTTAGGTGACCTATTCTTATGAATGGGAGCTAGAGTCAGCGGCTCTGAATCATGCAGAAACTTTGGAAAGATGTTGTGGGTCATTATGGGGTGAATTTGACATTTTCAGTTCAACTGTTGACAAAGTTTTATGAACTGACAATCTTACTTCACCCATACTGACCCTGATACCCTTTACAGAGCAGTTGCGTGAGCCGACGCCAAGGGCCCCATATGTAAGAATACGTCACATATAAAGTTGCTGCCATTTACAAAACATACTGGCTACATATGAAAATCTTTATTATCCCATTCGAAAAATAACTCTCCAGCTTCACGTCCTTTTAACCCTGAAAATGTGAAATTCACATTTCTTCCCCCATCAAATTTGGGGCAGTTTCATGAGTTATCTTGCCAGCTTGAGACTTCTGGGGATGGGGTTATCTCCCTCAAGATCATAAGGGCGGGTCAGCAAGATATAACTCCATCGAGCTGAAACACTTTGATTCCTTGAAAAGGGATCAAGAGTCACACACATCAAAGGCAGCACCTGGATGAGAGCACTGAGGAACAGAGGACATTTTGCTTTTATTTATGTATTTCTTGGCATATTTCTTTGCATTTCATTTTTTTCTACCTTTGCCCCTGTTCCCTCCCCTCTCCCCAAATACAGAAATAAAAAGTTACAAAAATCAATATCAGAGCAGAAGTTACAAAATATCTCCCCTCTCTCTCTCTCTCCTCTCCCCCTGATGCCCTAATTTTTTCTAACAATCGTTTCTAACAAGCCTGTGTGCCCTATGTCCAAGCGCTTGTTGGGAACAATGAACGTATTTTTCCCAACTGCACCAGAGCATCTAATGCTCACCAAGAAAACCAGATTTATTTCCCGATCAAGACTCCCTCCCGTTTAAAGACACCCCCCCCCCCCTCCCCCCATCTTCAAGAATGTCAAGTGGTCATTACAGACAGGTTTCTTGTACAACACATGGCAACATGACAAAAGCGGCACTCACAGACCACCAATGGCTAGGCTGTCCAGAGATCGGCCGTCCGGGTCCTGACACATGGCGTAGGCATACTGGGGCAGAGGGATCTTCAGCAGGTAGAACACTGGCAACACAAATTACATGTAAATGAGTGAATGAACTCATTCACCAAAGTGGATCAGAATAACACTGGCAACACAAATTACATGGAAATGAGTGAATGAACTCATTCACCTACGTGGATCAGAATAACACTGGCAGCACAAATTACATGGAAATGAGTGAATGAACTCATTCACCTAAGTGGATCAGAATAACACTGGCAGCACAAATTACATGTAAATGAGTGAATGAACTCATTCACCTAAGTGGATCAGAATAACACTGGCAACACAAATTACATGTAAATGAGTGAATGAACTCATTCACCTACGTGGATCAGAATAACACTGGCAACACAAATTACATGTAAATGAGTGAATGAACTCATTCACCTAAGTGGATCAGAATAACACTGGCAGCACAAATTACATGTAAATGAGTGAATGAACTCATTCACCTTTGTGGATCAGAATAACACTGGCAACACAAATTACATGTAAATGAGTGAATGAACCCATTCACCTAAGTGGATCAGAATAACACTGGCAACACAATTTACATGTAAATGAGTGAATGAACTCATTCACCTAAGTGGATCAGAATAACACTGGCAGCACAATTTACATGTAAATGAGTGAATGAACTCATTCACCTAAGTGGATCAGAATAACACTGGCAGCACAAATTACATGTAAATGAGTGAATGAACTCATTCACCTAAGTGGATCAGAGTAACACTGGCAGCACAAATTACATGTAAATGAGTGAATGAACTCATTCACCCAAGTGGATCAGAATAACACTGGCAGCACAAATTACATGTAAATGAGTGAATGAACTCATTCACCCAAGTGGATCAGAATAACACCGGCAGCACAAATTACATGTGAATGAGTGAATGAACTCATTCCATTAAGTGGATCAGAATAACACTGGCAGCACAAATTACATGTAAATGAGTGAATGAACTCATTCACCCAAGTGGATGAGAATAACACTGGCAGCACAAATTACATGTAAATGAGTGAATGAACTCATTCACCTAAGTGGATCAGAATAACACTGGCAGCACAAATTACATGTAAATGAGTGAATGAACTCATTCCCCTAAGTGGATCAGAGTAACACTGGCAACACAAATTACATGTAAATGAGTAAATGAACTCATTCCCCTAAGTGGATCAGAATAACACTGGCAACACAAATTACATGTAAATGAGTGAATGAACTCATTCACCCAAGTGGATCAGAAAGGCTTTATGGAGAGCACAGACCTCTATGAACTGTCACTGAAGAATGGATCTGCCCTTTGTACAGGATCTCCACCATGGATCTGCACTGAAGTTTGTTGGGTTTGTCCTTGGGCCATCTTCTGTCTTTCCCACCCAATTTCGTTACGATCAGATCTGTTCACCCTAAAATGTGCTGTTGGTGTACTTTTCAACTGATGCGTGTGTATTTTGTACAAAATTTGTACACATCTTCCAATTTTTTTGTAAAAATGGGGCATTTGGATGAAGGTCCAAGTTTTGGTAGAAACATGGTGTGTGTGTGTGTGTGTGTGTGTGTGTGTGTGTGTGTGTGTGTGTGTGTGTGTGTGTGTGTGTGTGTGTGTGACTGTGAGTGTGTGTGCATGCAATGAGTGATTCATTTTCACCTTGTCACCTTGTACTACCAACACAGCAGAAGGTAGAGGGATACCTGATCTTCCAGTAACTACTGTTGAAATAGTTCCTCCCAATACAAATAATTTTCAAACCTGATTCAGCATATTTTGGAACGAATTCATGCTTTCTTGCCAGTTTTTGTTGCTGTTGTTGTTCATTATTTCGGGTCCTGTAGTCTCTTCTATTATTCCAGCATACTGGCAGGTTGTCGAAGACTCAGACACAGCCAGACACTGATTTTGCATACCAGCAGTTGGAAAGAGTTTTGGCTCTTTGGTCAAAGCACCCACAGACAACGCAATGGTCACACACAGCAAGTGCAATGACCACTCAAGAACTTCATGTCTAGATTTTTTTCCCCCCGTTGTACCTTTTACCCCATTAGTTGTATTCACTGTATTTTCAGCAAATGCTCACAAAAAGGAAATTCTATGGGTAAACAGGTGTGTACAATTCTTTCAGAATTTTTTTGCCTGATTTTACTGACAGACAAACCAATAAACACAGGTAAAAACACAACCTCCTTGACAAATGTAACTAAACAAATGGATCAAACAGTATGGCAGAGGACTACAAACAGCACCTGAGAGAACATCGAGGCAGCAACCTAAGGCTGTGTGCTGTTGTGCATTACACATACAATGAAATCAATACAACAGCACTGGAACCAGTTGTTGGCCGACACAGTAAAAAGTCAGAGAAGAACATGGCAGACTGAAAACTGAAAATCTCCCTCAAGCATATGAGGACATAGTGATATCGCCGACTCAACATTGATGTCAAACTCTGAACTTCACAGCAAGCGCATGTTTGCTGAAAACCAGTGCTTTCTGGAAACAAAAACACAAAACAAACAAACGAAGAAGCGTTACTATATTGTTCCCCTAAAAACAAGAAACATCAACAGAATGCAGCAGGGATGATAATTCCTCACCCCGGGTACCCCTGTCCCATCCCACTTTCTGTTCCTGCTCTACGATGTTTGGTGATGTTTTTTTTTGTTGTTGTAAATTTCAGTCTTGCAGCATGCTCACCACACATACACACACACACACACCCTTTCCCCATCCTAGCTCACACTCTTCAACAAATGTTCAGGTGAGCGAAATGGTGAAAGAACTGGAATCTACCCTAGTGCATCCTACCCCCAGAGACTGTGGGACAGGTGTCAGCCTTATCTCCTAAACTGAGAACCGGAAATATTGATAATCCTCAAAACGATGATCCCTGCAGCTGAACTCCTAGGTCAAAGTCTCACCCGTGTTGAGGAGAATGTCGATGTCCATATCGGAACAGGAGTCGGGGACACAAATGCCCATCGCCACTTCCAGAGGAAAGGCTCCTAGCATCTGGAGAAGCAAGCCAGTAAACAACACCTCAAAAGACTCATGAGCAGAGGAACAAAACAAACAACGAACGAATACAGAGTGAACTGTTCCTGGTCACTTAACTTTGTGAAAATAGAAGCTATTTTCAATAGACAAGCATTAGCATCACGCATACAGTTGAGAAAAAAGAAAACACACACACACACACACACACACTACACACACACACACACACACACACACACACACACACACACACACACACAAACTTGTGCGCACACAGGCAGACAGACAACAGATACAAACACATATTAAAAAAAGAAAAGCTGATGCCTCTCTGAAATAATAAAAAAAAACAAACCCTCTCCTGTTGGAAAACACATTGTATCAGCTTTCTCAAATAAATATGCTGCTGCATGACAAGAGAGTGGCACCACGAAGAACACGATCGGTCATTAAAGAAACAAAGTAGGAGAAACTCCAGAAGCGGAGAGTAAGGAGGCAATAGGAGAGGTTGGAAGAAGGTCAAGGTAGGAAGGAGGGAGGGTTCACGAAGGAAGGAGTCGGGGGGGAGACAGTAAGGGAACATGAGTCGACAGGGGGACAGAGTGAGGGTCCACACCAGAAAGCAGAATAGGAGAGCGCAAAGAATTTGGACAGACAGGAAAAAAAAAAAGACAGACAGACAAAAAAAAAGCCTAGCACAAGGTTGATTACAGTCACCAAAAGACCAAAATTTATACTCTCTTGATTGATTGAGACAAAGGGAGGTGGAGGCGGAGGGGAGAGAGATTCAGATGATTCAGATTTAGATGATTTATTCATTTAAGGCCATGGCCCTATATGATGAGGGTGATAATAATATTACTTTAAAATTACTATACAGGCAGTAGTATCACGAGTCCTTACAATTACAACATACAAACAATCATGATAGCATTGCTTCTCTTAACTGGAAAGCTTTATATATATATGTGTGTGTGTGTGTGTGTGTGTGTGTGTGTGTGTGTGTGTGTGTGTGTGTGTGTGTGTGTGTGTTTGCATGCGCGCATGCATATATATATAACAAAACTATTGTTCTCTTATTACATGAACACACTGAGGACTTCATTTCAACCTAAATGTCTAGAAAATAATTTTAATAAGAAACAGAAAACACTACACTGTTATAACACAATTAATTGTTTGGTAACATATTGAAATTCCATATTATATATTATGTCTTGTTGGGCTTACGATGCTTTGACAAATATGTACATCGTTTCAGTTCTTATATGGCTCTGTTTGAATGCAAATGGCAGACTCAATTTTGATCCAAAGACCTAAAAAAATTAACATGTTAAAAACTTAGCTTTTCTTTTTAGCCATGCAAAATTTGGGAAAAGACCTAAAAAAAACTTAACATATTAAAAATTAAGCTCTTCTTTTAGCCATGCAAAATTTGGGAACTGTAACACGCATAGTTTTGGAGTAATACCGGTCTGTCACCTGTGCATTGCTTGGCGCAGGTTTGTGCCATCGGCGCTGGCACAGGGGTGAATGAGTTAAGCTTTCCCCTTAAAGATGATGGTTTTGTTTAACATTCAATGGGTCTCCAGGTCTTGGAGGAAAAAAGAAAGTTGTCCAAATTCAAGTTGTGCAAGAACCCTGTAAAATACACACTTAAAAATCGCCCATCACCAGACTGAATAAGAAGAAACTTGGAAATGAATACATGAGGGACTTGACAAATGAAGCTGACTTACTCCAAGCCTGACATGGGCAGTGCAATACTGCCCACCAAACAGCCGCTGAGGGGGCGAGAATGAGGTGTTCTGGAAGGTGACTGCCTTACACTCCTTTAGCGCTCCTGGCCAGTTCAGGTTGTATGCCATGATGTCAGGCGAGGGCTTGCCCATGGCATCAATCACTGCATGAAATCGTTGCATCGTCACGTCAGGCATTGTGCATAGGTATGTAGATAGGTGGATGAAATATACTCTACAGGCAAGTGTGTATATAATTATATGCAAAAATATGTGTAGTCTCATGATATTCGGAGAAATCTTTGATTCTGTGTGTGTGCGAGTGAGTGAGTGAGAGTGTGTGTGTGTGTGTGTGTGTGTGTGTGTGTGTGTGTGTGTGTGTGTGTGTGTGTGTGTGTGCGCGTGCGCGCGCGCAAATGTGTGTGAGGATGCATGCAAGCTTGTGTGTGTGTGTGTGTGTGTCTCTCTCTCTCTCTCTCTGTGCATGTGTGTGTGTGTGTGTGTGTGTGTGTGTGTGTGTGTGTGTATGTGTGTATGTCTGTGTGTGTATGTGTGTGTGTGTACTTGTGCGTGTGCGTGTGCGTGTGTGTCTCTGTGTAGGCATTTTCACAGTATTAGGAGAAACCTGTGACTGTCAAAGTTGTGAACTCTGAAATCCTGTAATTCCCCTACTGTTGCACGAGATGAAATAAAGTAATATTTTCCAAATTCCTATTCTTGTGTCGGACATTATGTTACCATAAATCCTCTAAATGGTCTGATGATCAAAACAGCATGCCGACATCACCAGCATCTGAAGCCCTCTGATTTTGGTCATGTCTGCCTGCCGTTTTGAATGTTTTCTTTTCCCACGATTGCCCTTTCTGAGCATTGATGGCAATATCAGCATGAGCAGATTTGAATCCAGTGATCCTCCTCCTCCCCTCCTCCCACTGTCCCCTTCCCTTTTCACCCCATGCTATCCACCCTCCCTCAGTCCCTGTTACATCAGCCCCCGCCCTGGTTCTCACCTGACTGAGATCAAGTGTTCTGTGTTCAAATCATATTGCTCTATCGCCGTCAGTGAGTAAAGCCATGGATATGTTCAGCAAAATAACCTGATCCATTTCGATTTTTGTACACCCATGCTTTATTTTTTTGTACTGATTTCTCTGAAGCAACAAAATAACACTCATAAAATATGTTTCTGCCTCCTTCCAACTGATCTTTTTGAAAATGCAATTATTTGGGAATACATTAATGAAATCATTCAGGTTAAGAAGTTTTTCTCTGCAGCAAGCATTTTTATATGAGTGGATGTGCATAAACCAAAAAAAATCTGTGGCCAAAATAAGTTTACATCCATGATAAGCCAGCCTGGTATCTAATATTCATGTACAAAAATAAATAACACTCCCCTCACATTAAAGATCTAATGCAAGGATTTAATTCTAGCAGTCCTTTTTGACTGTTTTCGCTGTAAGAACAACACTGAAAAAACATCACCGACACTTACTGCTAATAACACTGATGTTCCGCTGCAGAAGGGCCCCAAGAACTTGCTCTACGTCTCGTTGGCACTGGGCAGAAACATTGGGAGTAGCGGCAAGCTGTTCCTTTAAATGGTCATCACTGCTCAGCCGATCGATTGCCTTCCACAGCGCCTGCTCAAACAGCGCCGACGAAAAGAGGTGCGGCATCTCGGCTCGTATCTTGTCAATGTTTGATTCATTTCCTTTTGAACTGAATGCCTCCATAAGGGAGAATGCCCTGGACATAAGTTCCTGATGGCTGGGAACTGAATGTTTTCGGGCAGACGACAGGGTGGGATGGATGGTGAGCAACGCACACACAGCCAGGAGAAGGTGCCGAAAGATAGACTTGGAGACCATTGTGAAATCTGCAAGCAGAAAATTCATCACTAATCAGAGGTCAAAAAGGAAGGAAACAGGCCTGATTCAAACACAGTGCCATGAAAATAGATATGTATATACATTCAAAGGGTAAGCTGACCATTTTGAATCACACTACATCAACACGACAATTCAGTTTCTGATACACTGCTGCCTACCTTACCTTCCAACACTTTCAATCATCTGTAAAATCCATATTTTGTGAAAAAACTGGGAAGCAGAAAACCAAATTATACAACAACAAAAAAAAAAGAAAAAGAAAAAAGAAAGAAACTAAGGAAGCATTGAATTTTTGTATAACAAAAAAAAACAACAACATAAGAAATAACACTCATGTTCTGAAATGGGAAGTTGGCAGGAAGTGAGGGAGTTTATGTCTTTCAAAACAAGATGAAGAGATGGTGGGTGATACCCTTTCACAGACAAATAATAAATGCAGGGAAGAATCTTTTCACTGTTATAAATTGACAGTCACATCTTACACTGTAAATTAACAGTGGCAATTGAAATTGTTCAAGAATTTTGAGCTAAATGGTGTATGCAAAAACGATGTTACTGGTCCAGCATACAATCAATCTTACGACTGTAAATTTACAGTGTAGAACTAGAACGATGTTAAATCAACGGGAGCAGAATGGTGTGCAAACAACAATGCAATTAGTGAAGAAGTGAGAGGCTTTATCTGAGGGTTTCAAAGGCAATGAACCTCACTTTTTTTTTTTTTTTTTTTTTTGCTGTCCCATCTTCTGTGCCATCCCAGTGGCAGTGCACCCACACCGATAATTCCGACACTCCGTCCACAGTCATAGTTCGGCCTGGTCCACAGCAACTCTGGCACTGGCAATCCACAGGGAGCAGCCAGTATCAAGTCATCAAGAGGCAACCCACCGGAGGAGACACTGTATTACTGCCAAGTCACTTTGGTGGTGTTCAGTGGCATCTGTTCTGATCCAATAAACACAGGACACCACCTACAAAGTCCTTTACTGATGACAATAATTGCTCAGTCTTGGAGCCGGCGTGAGTGAGCTCTCCCTCTAGAGGGCGCCACCACATCCATCCAACGACAGCCTATATGGACTGCCGAAACCGGTGACACCAACCGAATCAAACCAAGGCCACAGATGTGGCGAGAACATCGAAATTCATCCACACTTTACACTCACTTCTGGCCACAGACAACTCACCACTACACCTGACCACCATTGAGTCTTCAGCAAGAGAAATAGGCAGCGAGGGTCAAATGTTGAGACCCTTAAAACTGGTAGTGCATTTAGTACTCCTAATGGCGCTAAACCATTTTAACAAAGAAAATGCTAAAAACAAAACAAAGCAAAAACACACTTTTCCTTTAACTCCACTGCTTGAAGTGGTAGTCACAGCACAGTAATAATATGTTAAAGCAGATGGTCAAGATTTTTTTTTTTAAGCTACGGAATATCACCAGACATGATCATAATTGACTGTTCTCGTTCATGCGCTAACTCACATTTTGCTTTAAAAACATTCCAACAGTATGACTGATCTTCTTTGTGAAATACTCGACAAAGTTTCTTCCTACTTTGTACTTTTTGTGTTCCTTTCAAATTCCTTAACTGGACTTCAACACACAAATTTTGCATGATTAAAAAAGCAAAACAACAACAGCAAAAGCAACAACAACACACACACTGACACAGGTGATAAACACAGAGCATGCTTATAACACTTACACATTACATTAACTACTGGAATTGCTATCATGGTCAGTCTGAAACAATCAATTTTTGAAGGATATACAATATCAATACTACATATTTCAACGAGGACAAATCCTGTCAGTGATGTAGCAAGACCCTAAAGGTTTGGCAAATGGTTCTGAAGCACATTGTCTAGAGATAGAAAAAAAAAACCAACTATGAATCTGGAGATTTCTTCATGGTACATGTGTGTGTGTGTGTGTGTGTGTGTGTGTGTGTGTGTGTGTGTGTGTGACTGTGAGTGTGTCACTGTGTGTGTGCACATACATGTTATACATGTTTGTGTGCCTTGATGAGTGAGCGTGTGTGTGTGTGTGTGTGTGTGTGTGTGTGTGTGTGTGTGTGTGTGTGTGTAGAGAGAGAGAGAGAGAGAGAGAGTGTGTGTGTGTGTGTGTGTGTGTGTGTATGTGTGTGTGTGTGTGTGCGCGCGCTAGCGTCTACAAACATTAAAGCACTTTTAAATTACAAAACTATTTGTTATGGTTCGGTATTACTATTAGCATATCCTTAGTGTTCGGCTAGAAAAAGTCTTCGATGCAGATAGCAAACCATCTTCATCATGTACAGCGATCGTAAAGTTTCGAAAGTCCCCCTCCCATTCATGTCAGATTAGTTTGTAACACCAATAATTATCAAAAATAAACGACATGTTTTGATTGTAATAAAACCATCTACATGATTCTCTATACCACAATCAGGGTACTACGATTACAAGACAGGATTAGATTTACTGCATAACATGCGGATTTCTCAAGTAAACAGAAATCTTTTCGTACGCTGATGACTGAAATTGATACTAAAGGCGATCATAATGTCAACATCAACTTTGCGTTCACTGACACTGCATTTAAACAAATTGTTACCTGATCATCAGTTAACGAGCTCTTCCAAATGCTTTGCACCAGCTAGCCTGGTCAGCGAACTGTTCGTGTTGTGTACTTACGCAACGCTCGGCTCGTCACAATCCTATGACCAAGTCAAGGGAGACCAACCAGTCTCTTAGGGGTAGCTAACCCTGAACGGAGGTGAAAGCAGAGAAATGCACGGGATGAGAGCGTTGTAGGCATAATCACTGCACTATTTGTTCTTCTTCTTCCATGCACTTGACGACCAACATCAGTATTCTGATGATACACTCGTTTTGAGAGAGGTTGAAGGCTCCCTTTATGATGAACCATTACAACGATTACACTTGATAGGCTTACTGGCCTCCATCATGAGACTTAACTTGTTTGAGTCTGACCAAAGATAGTACGTACTATCTCTGGTCTGACCCATATGAAGATATAATTAAAAAAAAAAAAAAAAAAAAAAAAAAAAAAAAAACAGCAATTTGAGTGCGGACTCACTGAAGAAAAAAAATGTGTAGTTTTGATGGGGGAGTGGACGGGGAATAAATGATTGCTATTTTGCAGAATCAGAGGATGAAATCCAATGTGTGGAATTAAAATCAAACCACCCTGTGTCAGCGAGCTCCAGTCCAGGGTGGTCCGAGACCAAGACGAACACACACACACACACACACACACACACACACACACACACACACACACACACCGTTGGTTGGTAGCCTATCTGAATTCCTTCTTCTTCCTAAAAAAGCTGGTGCAGAGTAGGTCACCAGTGCGCAATGTTCCTATGAATTGATGTAGGCTAATACAGAATAATATGCATTTCTACCTGTCTTATGCATTTTATTCGTTTGTTAGTTTGTGTGTGTGTGTGTGTGTGTGTGTGTGTGTGTGTGTGTGTGTGTGTGTGTGTCCGCGCGCGCGCGCGCACCTGCGCGCGTGCGTGCGTGCGTGTGTGTGAAAAACCCTCTTTGTCCACCTAGTCGTAAATGGGTACCTGATTCATTTCAGAAAAGGTTAAAGGCAGCAGCTGGAGAGTAATGGGCACCGCCTTTCATCAGGCCCTGTCCTGGACCGTGGCCCCCGAAACGTGTGTGTGTGTGTGTGTGTGTGTGTGTGTGTGTGTGTGTGTGTGTGTGTGTGTGTGTGTGTGTGCACGTACGCGCCTATGCGTGCGTGCGTGCGTGCGCGCATGTGTGTGTGTGTGTGTGTGTGTGTGTGTGTGTGTGTGTGTGTGTGCGTGCGTGCACATGCGTGCTCGTGCGCGCAAAATCACCTGTCATCTACCTATCTGTTTATCTGTCTGTCTATTTTAACATTCGTACATACAAGAGGCAAAGATGTAGACCAACGAGGTGTAAAGGCCAGAATTCATATTCAGATTATTCATCGACCGTTTCTCTCTCAATTCCCCCAAAGAGGAGAGAGTATTAATAAGAGACGTTGCCGATCAGTGAGGTCTCATACGCAAGAGCCTAGATGCCCCTGAGTATCGCTCACTGTTTCTTCCTAATCAACACCTCAGGTGTCACCATCTATAATTCTCTCAGGCCTGTTTGGCTCGGGATGCGTTGTGAAAGGAAGCATGGGCCTACACTACCACTCTGATCTGTAGTCTTTGTGACCCAAGTGGAACTCCGTGGCACATTGTCATCATTTTCATTGATCACCATTAAAAAGAGGAAGGTGAGGAGGGGGGCAAAGACGGAAGCGGTGGAGACGTGGGGGAGGGGAGGTTCGCTGTGTGTGTGTGTGTGTGAGGAAAATGGAGGGTGTGAATAGTAAACCTGTGAGGCCATTCATGGCCTGCCTGCATGCAGATCGTGTTCAATCTCTCCTGCACCTTCAACCCCCACAATGAATTCGTTGTTTCGGACTTGGCAGGGTCATGGGCACTGTCGTTGGTGTGAAGATGGTGGCAGTTCCGCTCCAGACATAGACGTAGACGTTCCCTCACGCTGGCTTCGTGACTTCTAAGCAGTTTTAACCGTCAGTAAGCGACACCTGCCCTCCGTTGCCCCGGCAAAATGCTTCGCTGAGCTAGACTAGCACACTCTGCCTGTGTAAGCAGCAATGTTTCTCAAAGTGAAACGCTTTCAAAACAATAGATAACCCGTGAGCGTTCGTTTAGCGATCATTCTTTTCCTTACTGAAGACTTTAGATGATACCATGATAAAAACATTTGAAAGTAGTCAACTAGACAGTGGTGAAATTGTAGCTAAAGAAATAGCGTTCACAAACAAAAGCCGAAATACACAGGCATAGATGACAAACAACATTCTTCTACAATCTCTGCCATCTTTGTTTTCTCTGCAAACAACCATTGACAGCCTCTACAAAAGTTTCAAGCGCTAAGGAGCCTTTGATCAGACCAAAGAAGCAGAGGGAACAGGAGCAGTACCTTCGTCTTCCACTAGCTGGAGTTGGATGTCCACTGCGCATGTTAAAGGCATTCACCTCTTCCTGTTGATATGACCTTTGAAAACTTGGTCTTTGTTGACTTTCGGGGTGTCTATCGTCCTGTCTGCCTGTCTGTTTCTACAATACACGTCCATCGATCGGAGTCAGCTCCCCTGCCTGTCCTTTCCTGCCATTTTCATTCCAAATTTCTGGTTTTAGGTTTGGTGTAAATAATCATGTACTGTTGTTTCTTTCGTTCGTTCGTTCTTTTCTTTTTAAAGTGTTGTTGTAGTGTTGTTTTAAAACGGAAACTTTGCTTTTTCAGAGTTATGTATCTTAAACAAGAATGTTTGAAAAAGAAAGAAATATTCGTAGTGTCCGAATGACTGTTAGCTCAGGATTGCTGGTCTATACAGGTCCCAGCAATTGTTGCTTTGATTTTTTTTTTTTTTTTTCGCTCAGAAAAATGAAGACTGAGCTAGTCATGTCACACGCCACTAAGTCCAAGTTCGTTTAAATGTTGCATTTAAGGCAGAAAGAAACAAGGAGAAATATTTATCCTTGGTGTACAACTTCATGGAAAAATCTGGACTAACTCGAGAGCTGTGGCCCTCGCTTTGGCCAACTTTTCACTAATTTGAACAAAAAATGTTCACATTGAATTTTCTTCCTTATTTCTGAAGCGAATTTTCCAGTTTCATCTAACATCATACAGGTCATCAGCCCACTTTGCGCATCAGATAAAAAGGGAGCTGTAAATCTGTCGCTAATTTTATCATTCATGGGACTGGGCCAGCTCGAGGTCGGTTTCCATGAGTAGAGATGCGTACGGGAAACCTAAAATTAATGACTGAACAGCATGTGGTGAGAAGCATGTATTTGGTAATCTTGATGATTTGATGTCATAGTGGCTTTGTTCGTTTTGTCAGGATGACGCTGGCTATCATCATTCTTGTTTTTCTGGTACTGTTGGGTGGCATTGTAGACTACGTCCGCTGTCTGCTAGAATGAGGGACCTGCCAACACAAAACAATGAATCTAGTTGTTGGGTCAACACCATCTTGGTGTTTATGATACAGCCCAGCCGGCGACCAAGGCCGAATCGTGAAGCTGTCAGAGCAGTGGCATTGCATAGCTATGGACAGTTTGTTTTAACAGATGTGAACAATGTCGTCGCCCTCTTTGTCTCTCGCCACAATCATTTGTTGTTCTGTCTGTGGAATAATTTGAAGGCAGTATTCATAATGGTTATGTCCGATGAGAGATAATGGGGGGAAAAACAGATGTTTAATGTCATAATTTTGTTTTTATTAGTCCCGAGTGCCACTGGTGCGATAGAGAAAAAAAGGATTGAGACTCAGTGGTGGGTATGAAGAAAATTAAGGAAGAGCTGAACAGGAGAAGGTCTTCAGAGAAGATTCCACTCTCATACTAGTTTTTCGGCCTTAAACTCCTTGCACTCAGATGGGATGTAAGGGTGGGGGTAGTGCTGGGGTGGGTGTAGGTGGGTGGTCTGAATCCAGGTCAAGATTCCTCGATCTTCTTCCGTTGTCACCTTTGTGTTTCTCTTAACACTGCCGTGATTTGAACTTTCAACTCCTGGATGGTCGGGCACCTCAAGGCTTAGTCGCCTCGAGACGGACGTCTTACCCACATAGCTACCGGACACATGTTATAAGTCTGGAAAGTTAAGCCCCATGAAGTTCACTTCCTTCTCGACCAGATCCAGCTGGAACACTCTCCGGCTGTTTCTGTCACTTTCTGTAAGGCTTTAGTCTTTTTCTGACCAGAAATCGACAGCTGTTTCACAAAATCATAGGCTGGTGGGCCTACAACCCTCCTTGCGGAAACTTCCATGGCGAGGGTTCTGGATTGGAAATTGCATTCCCTTAAGTTGGTGGTGGCTTGACTTGCATCAGCTCAGTCTAGTAGATCTGAGCTTCTCCTCCCATTCTGCTTTCTTATGGCCGTCGTAATTAAATAAGAATCGTTTGTTTTGATAAGCGCGAGTGGAGCACAAACGTCAGGTGTCACACCGCTGTTTTCGACGATGTCCGGGTGTTTTCATGACATTCAGGAAGGTGTGCCGTGTACTTCCAGTCATCCAGCCTTCAGCTTAACCCGGCTTCCTTGGTCCTGATGTCGCGGTTGTTTCGGGCCATGGTTTGCCGCTTCCTGTCGTGTAGAACGTTATTGCTGGAGTTCCAGTGTCGTGGAGGTTCTTCTGGCGGTGCTAAGTGCGTGTGCGATCTCCTGTGTGTCTTGAATCACGTTGTGCAGGACCTCAGTAAAGGAGTGTACCTGGAATGCAGATTGGACGGCTCCCTCTTTGACCTCCACAGGTTGAATGCAAAGGTCAAAACACTAGAGAGGCTCATCATCGAAGCCCACTTTGTGGACGACTGTACCTTCACAGCACATTCAGAGTCCGACCAACGGGCCATCATCAGCAAGTAGGGCAACTCTTCGTCCCATGATGAACGATTACACGCCCATAACTCCAAACGATGCTGCTTACGACACCAAATCGTTTAGCACAAATGCCAAATACAGACCAAGCAGAAAAACGAGGAGGCACTCTTCTCGTGGTTGCTACTGCTGTTGTTTAAGACTACATGTGGCAGGTGCTTGCTGTTTGGGCATGCCTTGAACATCCTTTCTAGGGGATATCTCTTTGTGGGCCCAGCTCAGTTCAGTTCGGTTAAATGGTTTGTTTTCATTTACCTCACTAATACTGTAAAGACGAGGGTAGTAATAGGTCTTAAGACTGGGAAGCCTTTTCTTTTCCACATTCAATGACTGAAGCGGTGAAACACTATAGCCTTTCTCTAGAACATGACTTTCAAAAGATAACACGTTAGTGGAAATAGACGTCGCATTCCACTGAAGCGCTATGAAGCGGCTGCTTGGATCTAACTCCATGATAAACTGTATTTACAGCATAACTGTAGTTATGCAGATTGTAGTGATCGTTCCTGTCATTTTTCATACTCTTAATGTCCCAAGGATATGAGTTATCCTAAATATAGTTGATAAGATCATGGACGATACAGGAATATCTATTCATGAACATAGTTATTCTGACAAAAAGCACTTTATAAGATGAACAAGCCAAACAACGATGTGAAAACGTTGAAGGAAAAGTGAACAACTAGAAAAGCAACAATACTAAAATGTGTCTATTCAGCAGACTAGCTGTACAATAACAAGTTCTCTGGCTGTCCAGCAAGACAATATTCCAGAGGGATGTTGTGTCTCACAAAGCATAGACTGAGCAAAACGATGTGCATTTTTCGCCTCAGATATAAAGGAAATCAAATATACTGATGGCGGCACTTTTAATAAATCTTCGCAACATGTAAGAGCTGTGCCCTCTCTCTCTCTCTCTCTCTCTCTCTCTCTCTCTCTTTAACACACACACACACACACACACACACACACACACACACACACACACACACACACAACTACAAACACTGAACTTACACCAACTACACACAAATGCACACATGCTTCTTCTTCACGTTCCACTGCACGCACACACAACACACACACACACACACACACACACACACACACACACAACACACACACACACACGCACGCGCACACACACACCGCGCGCGCATGCACGCACGCACACACACACACACACACACACACACACACACTCATTGCACGGCTGTATGTTGCAAACACAGGGCATTTTATGGATAGTCCCAGCTGGTGTACCCCCCCCCCCCCCCCCCCCCCGCCCGCCCCCTCCAGTCATAAAAGCCACTGGGATACAGGTATCAGGTTCTTGCATGTTGGCTCTGTGTGCTCTGTACTGGCATTTGTGCGAGGCAGTTTGGAGTGGCAGCATTCGTTTGAAGTTATGGTCGTGTAATTATTTCTTTCATCGTAGGAGCAAAAGTTTCCGCTCACTTTTCTTGTTTGTTATTTACTGTTGACTGTACCCTGCCTCATCAAAGATTTCCTTTCATATTCAGCAAGTTTGCGGAAGCTTCGCGCCGTTTTGGGCAATCAGCATCTCTTCTCCTACTATCTGCATTGAGAGAGAGAGAGAGAGAGAGAGAGAGAGAGAGAGAGAGAGAGAGAGAGAGAGAGAGGAGAGGGGGGGGGAGGAAAGGGGTGAGGTAGGGGAAGAGAGAGAGAGAAGAGAGGCGAGGGAGAGAGAGAGAGAGACGAGAGAGAAGAGATTGAGAGTAGGAGGTAGGGAGGGAGGGGGAAAGGGGACAGAGGGACAGACGCACACGAACGCACGCGCGCGCGCGCGCGCGCGCACACACCACACACACACACACACACGGGGGGGGGGGGGGGGGGGGAGACAGAGAGAGAGAGAGAGAGAGAGAGAGAGAGAGATTATATTTCCATTTTTCTTATCCAAAATATCATATGCTAACATTGCTATGGAACTGGAATAAAGAGCAGCAATACATCAATATAATCAACAACAATCAGGACACACATTTATCACCGTATAGTCACAGTGCTTCAAGGAATCAAAACTATTAGGACATCAATCAATTAGTGACAATGCACCAATAAAATCAGTGACCACAACGTTCATTCATCATGATATAATCACAATCAGTAATAAAATCAATGATAACTATATCTCTCAATTTATCATTACCTGATTTAAAAATCAGTAGAAAGGAAGCGGCGTATCAGTTGGAAAATGCAGCAAAACAGAAGGTGCGCCCTGGTATATGTATTTTGTCCCTAATAGTAATGGTCTGCTGTGAAATGCGTAACTAGTTTTTCCCTGAAGGATTCTGCATTTTGAGTACATCAGAAATGTATTGGAAGTGAATTCCAAACCACACTACCAGAATATGATAAGCTTGATTTAAATAGATCTATTCTAGGTGTGGGAACCTGAAATTTGGTTGAATCCCTAGGGTTTATGGAGAGAGAGAGAGAGAGAGAGAGAGAGAGAGAGAGAGAGAGAGAGAGAGAGAGAGAGAGAGAGACTCGAACACACAAATTCATGTACAAATCCATTTACTTACAGGTCATTCACCGACTATTAACGCCAAAATGTGACGGTGACAGCAAAACTTCGACAAAAAAACAAAACGAAACAAAACCTGTTTTCTCTGCATGTTAATTTCTGAATGGAAGGCGTACACAGCTGTGCTGTTTTGCTAAGCTGGAACCGGAAAAAAAGAAGTACGTGCTGTGCAAGCTGACAAAGGGATATTCATTCGACAATGTTGATGACTGCAAGGACGATTATTTGACCTTTAAGCATACGTACAAAAAAGAAAGAAAGAAAGAAAGAAAGAAAGAAAAAACAGCATCAATAACAGTTGAAGGTTAAAGTTCCCACAGTCTATCGCCTCTAGGGGCAGTGAACTGTCGGAGGTTCACCGTGTCTAGAGCACTGCATTATAGAAGGCGGAGCCCATCCCTCTCTTTCCGCCACCTTCATTTTTCACTGTCACTGATTCAGGTACTCTAACGGATCCTGGATGCGCCCTTTGATCAGGATCCACAATACAGATCCGCCCCGGAATTTAACGGTCGGGCCACATTTTTGTCTTTCTACCGAGTTTCACTGAAATTGATTCAGTAGTGTTTGCCTCACATAGTAACCAAAGGACGCAGGTGAAAATTTGTCTCCTTATTTAGCACGCGATTGAAAAAAAAAAGAAAAAAAAAAAGAAAAGAAAAGAAAAGAAAAAGGCGAGCATTCCATATAAAGGATGCTGGTGTAACACATTATGAACACAATCACGCCCAAAACACGTAAAACAAAGCACACAAACAGAGCATTCCATATAAAGGATGCTGGTGTAACACATTATAAACACAATCACGCCCAGAACACGCAAAACAAAGCACACACACACACACACACACACACACACACACACACACACACACACACACACACACACACACACACAAGGAATGTAATCTAACAGGGTTTTTTCACGGGAAACCCCTATTCAAAACCCCATGGGATAGATTTCCTTTGAAAAGAAAGCCTCTTAATGTCAAACAGTAAGTCGTATAACAAGCGAATAAACCTGTGTGTCCGTTTGCCATGTGCATAGAGTAGTAAGGTGTCGTCCGACTAAAATACACATTGCCCCTTGACGGAAAGAAAACACAAGGAGAGAATTCATGTATAATTAAAGGTGAGTGAGCGGTGGTGTTTCCTGCGTTAGGAGTTTCTGGCAGGTTACCTGACTGAAATGAGTCAATGAAATAGTCTGATGAGGGGACGAATGCCATGCCAGCAACAACAGTGGTGGGAATGAGAGAAGGTGAGGGTGGGGAGGGTGGCCAGATGTGGCGTGGTGGGCGGCTACACAAATATGAATATTCATATACATACACAGGCTCTATATAATTAGAATCTGCCTTAGCCTCAGAGAACGTTGCAAAACATTTTCACCTTCTCATCGTCTGTCGTACTACCTGCTGCAGTTGCAAGCGTACCTGGTGAGTATTTTCTTTTTCCCCTTGTAGCTTTAACGAAACACTTTTTCAAAGTCGAAAAAAGAAAAAATGTATAAGTTGCGATGTCACGAGTTTTAGTCAGTTAAAAGAAACTCCATATAATCAGAAACTTCTTTCGTGTTCAGTTTTTTCCCCCTTTAGACTTTTTCCGAATTCATTAGAATAACCAAAGACAGACAAAACAAAGAACTTGTAATCCGACAATCGTTCAAGCAAACACAATGCTAATGCCCCTGATATAAACGCACACATCAGCTAGAGTTCATCAATTCTATGATAACTCACTCTGGCAACTACTAATACGTCCACCATGGTGGATGAATGTTTATGAAACTTTAGGTATGCATAAATGGGAAAACTGGCTGATATGAAATTAATGTAACTGAAACTTTGGACTTCTGACAAGTTAGTTTTTAATCTTGTTCCAAATTGCTATGAACATCTGCTATCGAGCCGCTTAGAAACAAACAAACAAACGAAAGAACCTTATGAATTCAATTAGTTTTTTGGTTGTTGTTTTTTTTTCGTTTGCATTTTTGAACGGATCATTTCAAGGATGATGTAATGAAATCAGAATAATGTCCGCTTTTGTGTTATTATCCGAGCCAAATAGTAAACAAACACCGTTACGATAAAAGGTGACTTCAGGTGCGTTTTCACCTTTTGCATTGATTTTTTTTTTTTTTTCTCCCCAAAGATCTCCGACCATGTCTGTAGTAGTGTTGCACCAGAGACGGGAATCATTTCACCATTCTGCTTCACAGTGTAAACTCTTCCCAGAAAGCTTTGTGGCGGCTGAACTGATGTTATGATTCTGTACTAATAAATTTAATGCTTTCTGTAAAAGGAATAGTTCAGTGGTAGAGCGCCGGACTCGTAATCTTGGTGATCCTGGGGTTGCGGGATGGAATCTCCGCCGGGCCGTTTCGGTACAGGGGGATTTTTCCCTCGGAGTTAACATGGGTTCCGACTCGATTCCCCATCCAGTCCTTCGAAAGAGACTATAAACCGAGGTTTCGCGTGTGAACGCACGCATGATATCTTGCACACACGTAAAATCCCGTTCACCCACTTTCGGAAGAGAAGGCCAGTTTGGCCGTTGGTATGGATGACACGTTACACGTAGTATGCACCCTGCGTGAGAAATGGAAAGAATGAAGGAAGTAAGGAAATTGAGTGAACAATATTAAACGATATCAACTGGATGACACGGGAAACGACTGAATGAAGCGCCAGCTGGCAGCTCTTCAGTCGGCACTATCCAGGTATGTAACCTGTTGTGTAAACGAATGTGGATTGTAAAGCGCTTAGAGCTTGGTCTGTAGCCGAGGATAGGCTCTATATAAGTATTCATAATAACAATAATAATTAGTTTCAGGGAAAATTTGACTGGTCATAATTATCATCATCAACAGCAACACAGTAGTCTGAAGAGCAGCTCTGGCAAAAGCAGCTAAAACTGCAGAGGGTACAGCGGCAGCCACAGCAGCAGGAGAAGCAGCATCAAGAACGACAACTCAAAATAGAAGCTAAAGCCTTCGAAAAGCATAGCGCCGAACTATTGCAATACGTCACTTCCTATTTGGAGAACATGCGGTCCAGGCCAGTGTCCCCGGATGTGAGGCCCGGGTTCCTACGTGAACTGGTTCCTGATAGGGCTCCGGAGCTTCCCGAGTCCTGGGAAGCCGTCTTTCAGGACACTGAACGGGTCATCATGCCAGGAGTGAGTCCCTTGAGCTGTTGACCCTATCTCTGTGTTAGTATTCGTGTCTCTGTTTTTGTTTTTACCCACCTCGCTCCTTCTTTCTCCTCTCTCCGCCCCCGTCCTTCCTACACTCTTTGTGCATGTATCCCATACACTCTCTGTGCATGTATCCCCCCCACACTCTGTGCATGTATCCTCCAGACTCTCTGTGCATGTACCCCCCATACTCTCTGTGCATGTATCCCACCATATTCTCTGTGCATATATCCCCCCCCCCCCCCACTCTCTGTGCATGTATCCCCCCATATTCTCTGTGCGTGTATCTCCCCACACTCTCTGTGCATGTATCCCCCCACACTCACTGTGCATGTATCCCCCACACACTCTCTGTGCATGTATCCCCCACACACTCTCTGTGCATGTATCCCCCACACACTCTCTGTGCATGTATCTCCCCACACACTCTGTGCATGTATCTCCCCACACACTCGGGAGCCGGAATAGCTCAGTTGGTAGAGCGCCTGACTCGTAATCTTGGTGATCACGGGGTTGCGGGTTCGAATCTCTGCCGGGGCGTTTCGGTACAGGGGGATTTTTCCCTCGGAGTTAACATTAGTTCTGACTCCATTTCCCATACAGTCCTTCGAATGAGACTATAAACCGAGGTTCCGTGTGTGAACGCACGCATAATATCTTGCACACACGTAAAATCCCATCACCAACTTTCGGAAGAGTAGGCCAGTTTGGCCGTTGGTATGGATGACACGTTACACACAGCATGCACCCTGCGTAAGAAATGGAAAAAAGAATGAAGGAAGTAAAGAAACTGAGTGAACGATATTGACTGGATGACACGGGAAACGACTGAATGAAGCGCCAGCTGGCAGCTCTTCAGTCGGCACTACCCAGGTAGGCAGCCCGTTGTGTAAACGAGTGTTGATGAATAAGTGCAAATGGTGGATGTAAGCGCATTGAGTTGTGTAACAAGAAATGCGCTATATAAGTATTATACATTATTATTATGTATCCCCCCACACTCTCTGTGCACGTATCCCCCCAACACTCTCTGTGCATGTATCCCCCACACACTCTGTGCATGTATCCCCCCACACTCTCTGTGCATGTATCCCCACACTCTCTGTGCATGTATCCCCACACACTCTCTGTGCATGTATTCTCCCACACACTCTGTGCATGTATCTCCACACTCTGCATGTATCCCCCACACTCTCTGTGTATGTATCCCCACACTCTGCATGTATCCCCCACACTCTGTGCATGTATCCCTCACACTCTCTGTGCATGTATCCCCACACTCTGCATGTATCCCCCACACTCTGCGTATATCCCCCACACTCTCTGTGCATGTATCCCCCACACCATCTGTGCATGTGTACCCCCATACACTCTGTGCATGTATCCCCACATTCTGTGCAAATATCCCTACACTCTGTTGTATCCCCCACTCTCTGTGCATGTATCCCCCACACTCTCTTGTATCCCCCACTCTCTGTGCATGTATCTCCCACTCTCTGTGCATGTATCTCCCACACTTTCTGCATGTATCCCCCCCCCACCACCACACACACACTCTGTGCATGTATCCCCCACACTCTCTTGTATCCCCCACTCTCTGTGCATGTATCCCCCACCCTCTGTGCACGTATCCCCCACTGTCTGTACATGTATCCCCCACACTTTCTGCATGTATCCCCCCACACTCTATGTGCATGTATCCCCCCATACTCTATGTGCATGTATCCCCCACTCTCTGTGCATGTATCCCCCACCCTCTGTGCACGTATCCCCCACTGTCTGTACATGTATCCCCCACACTTTCTGCATGTATCCCCCCACACTCTATGTGCATGTATCCCCCACTACTCTATGTGCATGTATCCCCCACACTTTCTGCATGTATCCCCCCACACTCTATGTGCATGTATCCCCCACACTTTCTGCATGTATCCCCCCATACTCTATGTGCATGTATCCCCCACACTTTCTGCATGTATCCCCCCACACTCTATGTGCATGTATCCCCCCATACTCTATGTGCATGTATCCCCATCACTTTCTGCATGTATCCCCCCACACTCTCTGTGCATGTATCCCTCACCCTCTGTGCACGTATCCCCCACTCTCTGTGCATGTATCCCCCACCCTCTGTGCACGTATCCCCCACTCTCTGTGCATATATCCCCCACACTTTCTGCATGTATCCCCCCACACTCTATGTACATGTATCCCCTACACTTTCTGCATGTATCCCCCCACACTCTATGTGCATGTATCCCCCACACTCTATGTGCATGTATCCCCCACACAAAAACAGAGAGAGAAAAAGAGCAGGAAGAAAAAAAGAAAACTTTATCATCAGTCTGTTGGGCAAAACAAAAGGCGACGAATAGATCTGAGGGGTGGTGGTGATTTCAATCAAGATGATATTGCTCCCGAAATCCGGCAGATTTACGCCAACAACTGGAGCGCCATTCGCTCTCATTCTTTCGAGGGCAAGCATGAACGCATGTTTAACATCAGCTGGGAGGATCAGGGAAGACCGGACTGGAACGACCGTCTCAACGCCATTTTTGAGAGGCAAAGCCACACAGAGACAACGATGACTATCGTTTCTTTCATGCGTCCAAAAACAACGTCCGAGTCACGGACACTTCTCGTCTGATCAACAACAGACAAGATATCGAGAGGTTCCTGGAAGACATTAACGACCAGGATGTCTGGGAACACGCCAGACAGCAACGTCCCGACTCAAAGTAGATGGTCCATTCCATCGCCTCGACCAGCTTCTGTATCAACCCTCTCCGGACTACCCCACTGGCTGCTGTGATTGTCCTCTATCTGATTTCATCACGACCATCAAGGGCATCTACCCACTCGTGAAGGACGAAAACCACTCTTTTCTATACACCGACAACCTGGGGTTTGTTTTTCTTTCGGTGCCTCGCCTTGCATCGAGGAGCGCCGCTTAAAAGTGTTCAAACACCTACCCGACTTCTCTTTGAAACATGGTATGAGAACACGGGCCAAGAAAAAGAAGAGGAGTTCCTGGGCACGACGCTCACCGACCTGGAAAAGGCCGAAAACATGTTTGGGGTCAAGTTGGACGTTTTCCAGATTGACGAGTCTTGCCTGGTTCCTTTTCGACGGAGCGAAAACGCACACTCCCCCAACACGATGAGGATCCTCGACTACAAGAATCATTTCTGCTACATCGTGGACCTGGATCAGACCGTCCAACCATGTCCAGCACCACAACGGGGAGGTTCAGATGAAGTACCATACTAACCTACTGAAGAAGAGAAAAATGGTTTACTCGCATTTGTTCTAAATCGGAAGGGGTTTGGTGCTGCCTCCATCCTTCAGGGCCCTCCTTTTGATGTAGAAGAAAGAGAGGGCGTTCCTGTGTTGTTGGTAGGTGTACATGGTCCTTCCGTCTATACAGAAACTCTTGATCACTCCTCCCTCACTGGCCTCAGATAGGACTCCTTGACCAAACTATTGTGGCGTTTGCTGAACCCCTTACAGCTCAATTTGTCAGACGCCCCTCTGAAACAATAGTGTGTCTTTGAGCAAAGAGCCACGGTGCCGTCACCCTTGTACTCAAGTTTGAAGAGACCGGGAGTTCTTTTGTCCAATTTTTGTCGTTCCAAGCAGCAGGGAAGAGGGTCCAATCCTGTCCAGATAGTTTGCAGGAAACGAAGAGGTCTTGGTGAGCGAAACAAGCTTTAGAATGGAACCAGTTTTTGTAGTCTCGGTAGAACTGGCGCTTCAGCTCTGGTTGACCAGCTCTCTCCAACCCGTCTCCACTCAGGGCCATGAACAGGGAGTCAGTATCCATTTCACAGAGTTGAAAATAGGGGTGGGACGAACCTGTCGACACAGGCGAAATAGAATTCAACATCCTCGGTTTGGCGTACTGATAGAGAAGAAGCCGATTTGGTTGGGCAGATGCCATCGGATCTTAGCCTTACTCAGCTCTACTTCCATCAGGTCGTCCATCAGACTAGTCAATTTCTTGAAAAGGGGGTCGTTGATCAGCTTGTATACATCGTCCTTCTTAACGTAGGTGACATCCGTGAGTACATCTGTGTTCCTTTCTTTTCGAAGCTGCCAACTACATTCCCAGATTTCTACCAGGTTGACGCCCAGCGTGATGCCGAGGTACTCTCTGATGTCCTGAGTTCATCCATGGTCTTTCCGTTTACTGGGTTGACGTCGAGTCCACGTGTCCGGCGACAGTCGTGTCCGTGGAACAGATATCCGTGGAATTGGTAGGCCATCCTATGTTCGGCGTCCCACCTGTCTACCCTGATCTGGAGTCCTCCCAGTGCCTGTTCCTTGCTGTTGTACTTGTGGCGGTTGAGGACGTTTTCTTTGTGGATGACCCATTCCAGCCATGCTCTCGCCGTCTCTCCATAGACGTCCGTTTTTCCGGCTCGAAAGTTGCTTCCCTTGCGTCGACGGACAAGATGTTCCGTGGACATCTCCTGCATTAGAGCCCAAGGATACAAGGCGTTGGCGTCGTAGCCTTCCAAATACTGGACTGGCTTTTCACCTGGGACCCGAGTCACCCCCTTCTCGTGGTACGTGTGAAAAATGATGGATGGCCCTCCCACCATTTCATTGCACAGCAACTCGTGGAGATCTTTTGTTTTTGTCGTTGACCAGAGAGAAATAGACACCTGGGGAAGCCGTCTTGAACAGGTACCTCAACGTCAGTCCAGGGATCCTGATGGCATCCTTTAGCATGTCCAATCCCAGAGCGGAGTACAGACGTGTCTGCTTTTCCGGGGCCTCCAGGAAGGGCATGACGTCAAGGTTGTTGTACCACACTAAGAAATCCCTCAGAGCGGTCATGCCGTTCTCTTCCCAAACTCGTTGGCAGTAAACGTAGTCTTTCTCGCTGATAGACTCATTTTCAGGGAGCTGAAGAACGCCTCTCGTGGAGGAAGAACAACGTCATCCAGTTTGTCCAGCTCAGTGATGTACTCAGTGATGCCCTTGCGTTCCTGTACCTCGAAAGCGGCCGAGTATTTGGAATAGGAGTAGCCAGGAGCGATGTAACAGGTGATATCCAAGAATTTCAACTTCTTTGTGCTGAAGCATTTGTACAAGTTGCTGTTCTTCACCAGAAATTTGAAGGGAGCCGACTCTTCTTCTTCACTGACGACCCATCTCTGGAAGAAATAAGGTTTGATGAGATTGAGGTCGTAGTTCGAACTGTTGAAGCCTACCACGGGCAACTCTCGAAGATAGGCGTCCAAGCAGTCCCTCTGCTCGTTGAGGCGACTCAGTTGATCGTAGACGGTGGAGAAATCTTTTTTGTTGTTGTTGAGGAGATCGAACGCCTTGTCGGATACCTCCTTCATGAAATCAATCATCCTATCAATCAGGTCCTGAGGATCACCAGTAAATACGAAACAGACGGGGTCTTGGTACTCAGGAACATTGGAGCAGACGCTGATGGATAGAGGGACGTGCTTGGCAGAGCAGAGAGTCTTGGGATTGGGAGCGGGCAGGTCTTCTTTCATCATCATGGCCTCAAAGTCGAACGTGGCTCTGTACGGAAAGACGAAATCCGTGTCGACGTCGATGCCATTCTCCCTCAGTATCTCCAAGGGAGTTGACGGACTTTTGTAGAGGCGTCCTGGATAAACGTTTTTGACTTGACCTGTCGCAGGTCCGTTCGTGACGTCGAAGCAGCCATTCCTTTTTCCAAAGTTTGCTGCATTTAGGGCATCCGAAAGCTTGACACGCCTGATCCAGGTCCACGATGTAGCAGAAATGATTCTTGTAGTTGAGGATCCTCATCGTCAAGGACATAACCGTCATAAAACCTTCACAACAAACCGTGAAATGAAGGTAAGAACGTTTCTGATCTAACTTTCACCGGTCAGTGCTTTTTTCATTAAGGGGCAAACGTTACATGGTAAGACCCATTTTAAACTGTATTATTTCTTTTCAAAATGGAGTGACTGACGGCGGAGAACGAAGCAAAATTTTGAAAGAGAGGGTGTTAGTTACCGCCAATGACATTGACAAACAAAGCACATGACAAGACACGATGCATTTCAACCTCTTGGGTCTTCTTCAGGCGAAAAAATAAATCACATTTAACATTTAAGACAGTACAAACAAAGAACGAAAATGACTCATCTGTTGTTGTCCATGTGGTGGGGAGAATAGCCGCTAGGCGGAAATGACAAGGGGGATTATGGGAGAGGAAAAGGAGGGGGGGGGGGGGGGTTCGTGGGGGGAGGGGGGTTGTGTGATACGATAGGGTTGTGTGTCTAGTTTAGTGGGGTGGTGTGATATCTTTGTGACGGTTGTGGTAATGGTGGATTGATAATAATGGTAAGGGGGGGGGGGGGGGGGGGGAGGCAAACTGGAAAAAAAAAATTATATATAGAAGAGGTAAATAAGTACATGAACAGAAGAAACTGTTAAAAAAAAAAAAAAAAAAAAAAAACCAACTTTTTTATTCACCTAAACTTTCTTTTCTTTTTTTTTTTTCTTTTTTTTTTTTAACAGTTTCTTCTGTTCATGTACTTATTTACCCCTTCTATATATAATTTTTTTTTCCAGTTTGCCTCCCCCCTCCCCCCTTACCATTATTATCAATCCACCATTACCACAACCGTCATAAAGATATCACACCACCCCACTAAACTAGACACACAACCCTATCGTATCACACAACCCCCCCCCCCCCCCCTCCTTTTCCTCTCCCATAATCCCCCTTGTCATTTCCGCCTAGCGGCTATTCTCCCCACTACATGGACAACACAGATGAGTCATTTTCGTTCTTTGTTTGTACTGTCTTAAATGTTAAATGTGATTTATTTTTTCGCCTGAAGAAGACCCAAGAGGTTGAAATGCATCGTGTCTTGTCATGTGCTTTGTTTGTCAATGTCATTGGCGGTAACTAACACCCTCTCTTTCAAAATTTTGTATTATTTCTGCAAAATGTCTGTTGCTGAAATAATAATTGTGATGAATATCTCATTAGTAAGCATTTTTTTTTTTTTATAGTTTATTAATAAAGGTCAGGACCAGAGCGTTATCATTATGTTGTGTGGAAAAGGAGCTTTAAAAGAAAAATAACCTGAAATTATTCAGTGAGATTTGGAATTTGATGTTAGAAATAACTCTTTTGTTCGATTTTGAAAATACAAGTAATTCTTAATACAGTGAATTTAGTAATGATTCTTCTTCTTCTTCTTCTTTTTCTTCTACTTCTTCTACTTCTTCTTCTTCTTCTTCTACTTCTTCTTCTTCTTCTTCTGCTCCTTCTCCTCTTCCTCCTTCTCCTTTTTCATTATTGTCTGTCTGTGTCTCTGTCCGTCTGTCTCTCTGTCTGTCTGTGTTTATGTGTATTTTCTGTCTCTGCCGGAACGACCTTGAGACGGGGGGAAGCCTAAATCCCAAGGTCAATTGGGCATGGTGTGCTCCCCCGTCTCGGGGTCGTTTCTACTTCTTCTTCTTCTTCTTCTTCTTCTTCTAAGGACACTCTCGGTAAAGGGACGTAATAACGAGAGGGGACGGTTGCTTCCCTTAGTCGCGTGCCGTAAGTGACCTTGCGAGGGGTGAAGGTCAACCCCAAGGTCAACGCCACACGCTGAACTTCAGCGCGATTGCCTCCCTTGGCTCGGCCGAAACGACCTTGAGACGGGTAGCACCGAAATCCCAAGGTCAACCCTACACAGTAGACGGTTGCTTCCCTTAGTCGCTTGCCAGAAATGACTTTGCGATGGGTGAAACATCCAACCTAACACGCTATACTTCAAGGCGATTGCGTCCCTTGACACAGCCGAAACCCCACCATATATTGATTTGTATGAGCCAGCTGTTACTGCTAACTCATGCACACGAGTGACGTGTCAGAATTGATACAAACACACACACATACACACACAGAGGTACGGACGAGTCAAAAGATAAACAGCAAGCGATCCGTTTTCGCCATTCCCTTTTTAAATTATTCTACCATCAAAAACAAAAACAAAAAAAGCATCAATTAGAATTATTGTTTAACAGTGAATGCACCTGCCAGAGACAAAGAAAGAAAAAGGTATATCTATTGATAATTTCTACTTCTTCTTCTTCTTCTTCTTCTGAGGACACTCGGTAAAGGGACGTAATAACGAGAGGGGACGGTTGCTTCCCTTAGTCGCGTGCCGGAAGTGACCTCTCGAGGGGTGACGGTCAACCCCAAGGTCAACGCCACACGCTGAACTTCAGCGCGATTGCCTCCTTGGCTCGGCCGAAACGACCTTGAGACGGGGAGCACCGAAATCCCAAGGTCAACCCTACACAGTATACTACTTCTGATCGTCTGTGTACTATCTGCTGCAGTTGCAAGCGTACCTGGTGAGTATTTTCTTTTTCCTGTTGTAGCTTAACGAAACAATAAAAGTCGAAAAAGGAAAAAGGAAAGTTGCGATGTCACGAGTTTTAGTCAGTTAAAAGAAACTCCATATAATCAGAAACTTCTTTCGTTTTCCGTTTCCCCCCCCCCCTTTAGACTTTTTCCGAATTTAATTAGAATAACCAAAGACAGATAAAACAAAGAACATTGAATCCGACAATCGTTCAAGCAAACACAATGCTAATGTCACTGATATAAACGCACACATCAGCTAGAGTTTATCAATTCCAAGATAACTCACACTGGCAACTACTAATACGTCCACCATGGTGGATGAATGTTTATGAAACTTTAGATATGCATACTGAAAAGGGAAAATTAGCTGATATGAAATCAATGTAACTGAAACTTTGGACTTCTGACAAGTTAGTTTTTATCTTGTTCCAAATTGCTATGAACATCTGCTATCGAGCCGCTTAGAAACAAACAAAGAAACAAACGAAAGAACCTTACGAATTCAATTAGTTGTTTTTTTGTTTTTTTGTTTGTTTTTTTCGTTTGCATTTTTGAACGGATCATTTCAAGGACGATGTAATGAAATCAGAACAATGTCCGCTTTTGTGTTATTATCCGAGCCAAATAGTAAACAAACACCGTTACGATAAAAGGTGACTTCAGGTGCGTTTTCACCTTTTGCATTGAATTTTTTTTTTTCCCCCCAAAAGATCTCCGACCATGTCTGTAGTAGTGTTGTACCTACATCGGCTTCAGTACACGCTAGCAGACGACGTCCGTCGCCTATACATTGCGCATGACACGGAAGCGTCTTACCCATAATGCCTTGTTTAATTGTTCAGTTTCTTTGAAACCATACATAATCTTAACGAAGCTTCAAGTCAAGCTTTCTGACTTGGAGGTGTGAATTAAGATACCCACCATTCATTTCAATGTCATTCAAATTAACAGCTTCATTCAGGTGTTCAGTGGAGTCTCTTGCATCATTGCAGAATTACAAGCTGTTGTAATGTATTCATAGTTTTTAACCCAATGTGATTAACGATAGTTTGTAAATGGTTCTGAAACGATTTCGGACAGATATTTGTAATGTTGTTCATTTAATAGATACTTCCCCACCCCTTCACTCGTCGAGAAGATACCACTTTCAGTTTTGCATGTCGATTTCAAGAATGTGAGCGAAAGCAGCACACTAGATGCTGTTGATAGTTGATCTGGACTGATGGAAACTGACAGACGCTGAATCAGAATACATCATTTTCGATATTGTTATTTGAATATGCTAGATTTCACATGGATGATGGTCAACATTGTTCCCATAGCGACAGGAACGGTGTTGAGCTTGTGAATCCCAATATTAAGCTCGTTCAAAGTCATCACCAGGTTCTTTCATTCTTAAAATAAAAAAAGTCGCGATTTTGACAGAAGTATGGCTAAATTTGAATTTGAAAAAATAGAATTACAAAAAAAAAAAAATAATAAAATTAAAAATAAAACAATGAAAAAATAATGATTAAAATAAGATTCATAAAAAAAAAATCGGTACTGACTTGGAGACATAATGATTAAGATGTAACAAACTTAACCAGAATTAACTAATATGCAGGCCCACGGGACTTTTAGCACTGACTCAGTGGTCTGGTTGCTTAGGATCGAATAGACTTTGAACAAAACTGGTTCCGTTTTGAGCACGATACAGGCCCACTGGATTTCTGGCCTCGTGACACAAGTCAAGCTGACACAAGGGAGGTCACATGTGAAATCCTTATTCCACAGCTAGTCCAGTTCAGGAACCCTTCTACTACCATCCGTAGAAAACAATTGTAAGTTTTGGGAAGTCACGCACGAAACTTCCATGACAATCGATTTTTTTTTATATTAAAAAAAAAAAAAAGCACAGAATTCAACGTGAAAATGTAGCTGGATCTCTCTCGAAAGTTTGAAATATGAAACAATGCTATGCGCTAAGAAATCCTGGAGAGATATAACAATTTACAAGCTTGAACATAAAGCGCGAACGCGCGCTCGCTCGTGCACACACACACACACACACACACACACACACACACACACACACACACACACACACACAGGCCTGTAGGAAGAAACGGTCCATTCAAGAAGCTGAAAACGTTGCAACGTTCACAAACAAACGTCTCTTGCCCAGTGTATACAAGAAGACCCAGCGTCAATTTTACATTCGAGCATCTCAGTAAGCGTTCCGCCTGTTCGAACGGTCCAGCAGCCTGCACGAACACATCGGCTTGGTTGTTTTCGATAGTGTTCGTTTCCAGCGAACCTCCAAAACTTCGTTGCCAACGCCAATGTGACTGTTAGGGTCATCCTGTGGATGTCGTTGCCATGGAGCAACAAAGATAATTATGATGATTTATTCGCATTGTGAATCTTCATAAGTAAAGTGATCAGCAGGTAATTACCAGGTGTTAAATAGCCATTCCATTTCTGCTGATAATTAGCCAGTTAACAGGCAGTGCCACTTGGCAGGAAAGACCCATACTAAAGGGAAGGCACCCTATGACACCTTGGACATCCGGGTGTCCCAGAGAGATGTGATGAACTCGGCCACCCGGCATCAGCCTCGGCAATTTAGCCTTTTCCGTTTGATCTGTTTGACACTGAATACATCAGAACTTCACGAGAGAGAGAGAGAGAGAGAGAGAGAGAGAGAGAGAGAGAGAGAGAGAGAGAGAGAGTTGCCGATGTAACCATGCATTTACACGCCATCTGTATGTAAACGCGGCATTATCATTATATCCTCAGCGTGTTGTATGAAGACAGCATAACTGAATCAAGCTAATTGTGTGGGTGTAAATTGAACCACAGGTTCGTTGAGTGTAAGGTCAAAACTGACACCTAGAAGGTTGATCAATCAGAAAGAAATCTGACAATGTATCTCATTGTTTGGTCGTTTTCATTCTCGTTCGTATGTAAATACACATCCGTATTGTTTGCACCAAAGATTAAGTAAAGTCTAAATTGAACAAAAAGAAGGTTAAAAAAAAAAAAAGAGACCACTGTCCGTATGTCTGTGTGTCGTTCTGTCGGTTTCGTTTGTCTATCTGTCAATAAATAAATAACATGCGGTTTGTATAATAGTTAATGGCGAAAACAATGAGCCAATTGAACTCCTCTCTCTCTCTCTCTCTCTCTCTCTCTCTCTCTCTCTCTCTCTCTCTCTCTCAACAACATGAAGAAAACACGTGTTTGTTTATGGAAAAAATGATCGAGCTACAAAAAACCATATGAAATCGGAACACCTCTCTGTCTCTCTCTCTCTCTGTCTCTCTGTCTCTCTCTCTCTCTCTCTCTCTCTCTCTCTCTACCTGTCTGTCTGTCTGTCTGTCTCTCTCTCTCTCTCTCTCTCTCTCTCTCTCTCTCTCTCTCCCCCCGAAAATTTGTGTACATGGATACAAACAAGACACTACTGTTGATTCAATTCGTCCATTATGTAAAAAAGCGAGAGAAGACGAGGTGCATTTTTTTTTTTTGTTTGTTTGTTCTGTACTAAATGGTATTAGTGAGCAATCTACACATGTACGACACTAAAAGTATCAAAGGCCTTTTTCGATTGAATTTACTTTTATTATCAAGTAAAGGACGAACAGTCTGAAATATGTCCAATAATCAAATGAAATGTTTAAGAGTTATGATCTGTTTTTGTTTCCTGATGAAATAAGTCCGATTATTTCGATTGAAATTATAGTTTTGAATGATTGTTTAGTTTTGCCTACCATGCAGGGTTATGGCCTATTTATGAACAAAATCTTTCTGTCTATCTGTCTATACAATTTTTTAATATCATTTCTACGTTGTCCGTTTAGTGTATTCACCAATGACGACTATTAATCAGTTTAGCACAGCTTTTACCAGGTTTACTTTAGTATCAGTAAACTGAAGACCAGTTACTCGTAAAAGTTATTCTTCGAATAAACATTGTCCAGGTTCATTTCATTTTTTCTCAGTTAAGGTAAGGAATTATATCAACATTCTTCAAAAATTGGTGTTGCTGTTTAGATGTGTCAGGTACAGAATATATGGGCAAGCTTGGAAATTCTTTTTTTTTTTTTTTTTTTTTTTTTGGGGGGGGGGGGGATGTTTTCTTGTTTGTTCTGTGTGCTCTGTGTTGTCATTTCTGCAAGGCGATTTGGTGTCATAAGCCCATTCATTTGGAATTATGGCCGTGTGTTTATTTCGTCATGGGAGTAAGAGCTACGTTACTTGTTTATTGTTTACTGTTCCCTTCCTCATTTAAGATTTCCATTCTAAGATTAGCAGGAAGAACCATGGGCATTTTGCCTCCACAGGGAAACTAGCTGCATTCAGTGCATGCTTTCTGTAAAGTCCAGTGTGGACGGAATTTGTGTTGAAAACGAACTGGACCTGCGAAGATCCCTTTCTTCCATTAAGAAAGGGTGAACACCGTAGTCGCACCTTCTCGCCACGTTAATGTGGGTGTTTCCTCAGGGGGACATGGGGCAGGTTGTTTTCACTAACGCGGCACGGGAGCGGAATACTGGCGCTATATCAAAACTAGATCCCGGCCTCTCCAATCAAGGAAAGCCGCAGGCTAGACCAGTCCAGATGGAGGAGTAAGGCCCCCACCAAAATGGAAGGAACTGAGTGAAGGCCCACCGGCGTGTGGATACGCCCTGACACTGCTCCAAGCCTTACCCCAGCCATGGGTTAAATGGCAAAAGCATCCAGCCTGCCGAAGACGGAGTGTGTCAGCTACGGCGCAGGTCCTGGGGATAAATTAGGACACACACGCATCAACGATTATGGTCATGCGTCAGACTACCTTGTTGTCATGGCGTCGTCCCTATCAGCGACAACCGGGGAGGGACGGAGCCGGGCCCTTAGCCTCAAAGGGGCCCACCCAAGCGACCGGTGCCTCTGTTAACCTGACGGTCGGGGGAAGGCAGAGTAGAGCGACTGACCAGACTACCCAGCCTCCTACCACCCTTACAGTGGCTCAGTGGAATGCAGAAGGACTAGGGAACAAGAAGCCAGAACTGCAAAAGTTTCTCAGCAAAAACAGCATCGATGTCATCTGCATCCAAGAAACACACTTGAAAGATCATCGACGTTTCTTCGTAAGAGGCTACGAGACATTTCGCCAAGACCGCGAAGACAGACACAAGGGAGGAATCATTACCCTTGTCAGAAACTCCATCCCTGCAGTAGAGACAAACAGATCAAGAAGACAAGAACTAGAACACCTGACTGTCAAGCTCTTGCTGCCCAGTGGAGACCTACGGATCACCAACTGCTACAGCCCATCAACCTCATCTCTTACGCTACACAACGTGAAGCTAGAAGCTTGCAGACATCTGGTGGTTGGAGACTTCAACAGCCACTCGCAAAGCTGGGGATATGAGGAAATGGATGCCCGTGGTGAGGAAGTGGAAGATTGGATGATGGAAAATAATCTAGTACTCATCAACCAGGCGGACGACAAACCAACGTACTTCTCCAGAGCCTGGAAAACCACCTCCACACCAGACCTGGCAGTAGCTACTGAGGACATTCACAAGCTCACGTCCAGAGAAGTCAGCACCCAGCTTGGAGGGAGCGACCACCTGCCAGTCATTCTCAACATCTCCAGCTTAGGATGTACTGAGCGCAACATGCAACCAAGTTGGAACTTCAAACGAGCCAACTGGACCCTCTTTGCAGAAAAGGCTGACCACCACACCAAAAACATTTGCTGTGCAAATGACCTGAACAAGAACGTCCAGAATTTCACTGATGCAATTCTTCAGGCAGCAAAGCAGGCAATCCCAAGGGGCAAAAGAAGACATTACCTGCCATACTGGAGTGACACACTGGAACAGCTTCACACTGAAATGGACAATGCCAGAGAAGCTATGGAGCAAACCCCCACTCCAGAGAACCTAGTGAGGCACAACAACGCCAAAGAAGCTTTCAACCAACAGAAGAAAGCTGAACTCCAAAAGAGCTGGAACGAGAAGACCAGCAGCCTCAACATGGAGAAGGACACCAGCAAGCTGTGGAATCTGACAAAAGCCCTGAATGAAGACACCAGAGCGGGACACAGCAAAACCGTCATCGAGGAAAATGGTACACACCACACGGGAAGGAAAGCAGCAAACATCCTGGCAGAATTTTACAAAGAGGAAAGCAAAGCAACAATACCCATTGCCCGAGTGCAGGAAGTCAGCAAGGAAACCAGGGAGAAGCTGAAACACCAGAACCCTACACCGTCCATGATGTCAGCCTTCTCCATGACTGAACTCAATGCAGCCATTAAAAAACTAAAGCCAAAGAAAGCCCCAGGGAAAGATGGTGTTACCAATGACATGATCAGGAGACTTGGAACCACAGCAAAACAGAAGCTCCTTCTGATCATCAACCAGTCATGGAGCTCAGGGAAATTCCCAGACCGATGGAGAGAAGCAGTCATCATCCCCATCAGAAAGAAACAAAAAGACAAAACCAAGAAATCCAGCTACCGACCAATCAGCCTCCTCAGTTGTCTGGGCAAGGTGATGGAAAGAATGGTGAACACAAGACTGCTGAAACACCTGGAAGAAAATCACCTGCTCAGCAACACACAGTCAGCATACAGGAAAAACCACAGTACGGAAGACCAGCTTGTGTACCTCGCCCAACAGATCGAAAACGCCTTTCAGGAGAAGAAAAAGGTACTCGCTGTCTTTGTGGACCTGACCAAAGCCTTCGACAAGGTATGGAAGGAAGGACTTCTCCTGAAGCTGCTAAACAAGAAAGTGGAAGGGAATATGTACCGCTGGATACGCAACTTCCTCCAGTACCGCACAGCAAGAGTTCAGCTTGATGGGAAAATTAGCCACCGAATCACTCTACAACAAGGTGTACCACAAGGAGGAGTCATCTCCCCTACACTCTTTCTCATCTTCATTGATGACATCGCTGAGAAGCTCACCAAGCACATCTCCAGAGCTCTCCACGCCGACGATTTTGCTGCCTGGAGTGCTGCAGAACATTTAACCACAGCCAGCTACAGGATGCAGGAAGCACTGGAACACGTCGGAAGATGGGCCTCTGAGTGGGGCGTAGAAATCAATGCCACCAAGACAGTGGCCACAGTCTTCTCGCTGTCGCCACTGCCAGAAACCATCAGCCTGAAAATAAATGGAAGAGAGCTAAAACAAGAAGACAACCCAATGTACCTAGGCATCAAGCTGGACAAGCGGCTTACTTGGAATCCGCACCTCAAGAACATTGAAAACGAAGCAGTCAGGAAGCTCGCCATCATGAAGAAGCTGGCCGGTACATCCTGGGGCGCAAACAGCAGCATCCTGCAGAAGGTGTATGTGGGTACCGTCAGACCAACCCTGGAGTATGGCAGTTCTGCATGGGCCACTGCATCCAAGACCAACACCAGTCGCCTGAACAAAGTGCAGAATGCAGGATTGCGACTGATCACTGGTGGGATGAAGACTACCCCAATCCAAGCCATGGAGAAGCTTACTAGTCTACATTCCCTCGAAGACAGACGCGAGGAGAAGGTTTTCATCCACAATGAAAAGTTACTGCGTATGCCTACCCACCCCATGCACACCGAGATGCAGAACCCCACCAAAAACAGGCTAAAGAGAACAAGTTTCAACCACCTGTCTAAGAGCCTGCATCGCAGCAATGAAGACCTGCTGCCTGTTTCACCAGCCGAAATGGAGATGCTTCCAAATTTTGAGGAACCAGACAATCACCTGGAAGATGTCGCAATCATCACCGAAGTTCCTGGCATTAAAAGAATGGACCGTCAAGCCCCTCAAGTAATGAAAGCTCTAGCACAGGAGATGATCGCCAACCAATACAACCCCAGTGAGTGGACCCACGTCTTCACAGATGGATCCTCAGAAGGAGCAGTCAAAAATGGAGGAGCAGGGTTCTTCATCAGACACACCAATGGAAGATTGACACACAAGGCCTTCCCTACTGGAAAGATCTCCTCCAACTACAGAGCAGAGGCAATAGCACTGCTCCACGCAGTGAGGATCTTTCTGGAACCGGCCAGCCCATCACAGAAGGTTGTCTTCTTCACAGACTGCCGATCTCTGCTGCAGGGACTTCAGAACACAAGAAATGAACAACATACGCAAGACATCAAGGCTGCCCTCTATGAACTCTCAAAACAGTCTGTCATTACGCTTCAGTGGATTCCGTCTCATTGTGGGATCATGGGCAACGAAAAAGCTGATGCTCTCTCCAAAGCAGGCAGCAAAATGGAGCAGTTCAGCCACCCCGTGACCTACAGGGAGGCCAAGACCATCATCCACAACCAGTTTCAGTCCCAGTGGAAGAGAAGGCTGGGTGCAGAGAGTGGTGCTGACCCGATCCACCAGCTCCAAAGGCACCAGCAGACAATCCTCTTCAGACTGAGGACCGGCCACTGCAGACTGCTGAGCCACCTTAACCGCCTGAAGATCACCTACACTGACCAGTGTCCATGCGGCACTGGACCCCAGACCCCTGAACATGTCCTCCTGCGCTGTCCTACTCACGCAGCTCTACGACACAAAACCTGGCCGGGGGAGCGGAGTTACAGGCGCAGCTTTGGGGAGCCCGTTCTGACCTGGAGAAGACCGCGGGCTTCATCATGGCGGCCGGGTTACAAGTCTGACGCATCCAGCTTCAATCGAACGCAGAAGAAGAAGAAGAAGAAAACGAACTGGAAAACGAACTGCCTTTACAAGACAAGAGAAGGAAACGGGTTGGAGGCTGGTATAGGCCTACTCATCAGCTGCATTCTCCTCCTTAATCATTTCACCATTCTATTTCACAGTGTAAACTCTGCCCAGAAAGCTTTGTGGCGGCTGAACTGATGTTATGATTCTGTACTACTAAATGCTTAAAAAAAACAACAACAACGGAATAGCTCAGTGGTAGAGCGCCGGACTCGTAATCTTGGTAATCCTGGGGTTGCGAGTTCGAATCTCCGCTTGGCCGTTTTGGTATAGGTGGATTTTTCCTCGGAGTTAACATTGGTTCTGACTCGATTCCCATCCAGTCCTTCGAAAGAGACTATAAACCGAGGTTCCGCGTGTGAACGCACGCATGATACCTTGCACACACGTAAAATCCCGTCACCCACTTTCGGAAGAGAAGGCCAGTTTGGCCGTTGGTATGGATGACACGTTACACGTAGTATGCACCCTGCGTGAGAAATGGAAAGAATGAAGGAAGTAAGGAAATTGAGTGAACAATATTGAACGATATCAACTGGATGACACGGGAAACGACTGAATGAAGCGCCAGCTGGCAGCTCTTCAGTCGGCACTATCCAGGTATGCAACCCGTTGTGTAAACGAGTGTGGATTGTAAAGCTCTTAGAGCTTGGTATCTAGCCGAGGATAGGCGCTATGTAAGTATTCATAATAACAATAATAATTAAACTACGCAGAAAGACTAGCAGACGTAAATCATTTGTTCAAAATATGGGTAAAACGCCAAATTACGCCCCTAGGTAGAATAGCAATTTTGAAATCCATCATCCTTTCAAAGCTGACTCATCTTTGGCTGTTTCTGCCAAACCCACCAGATGTTTTCTTTCAAACATGCCAGAAAATATGTTACAAGTTTGTGTGGAATAAAAAACCAGAAAAAATCAGTCGAAAAACAGTGCATAAAAGCATACGGAATGGAGGTATTGGTCTTCCTGATGTAAAAACCTTCGTCACATCCTTAAAACTATCCTGGATCCGTAGGACTGAGAGATCAAACCACAAATGGAAACGTATTCTTCTCAGTAATTTTCCTCATTGGCCTCATATGAGTAAACACGGTCCAGAGATTGTCTCAAAATTTACCAAATATAATCCGTTCTGGGCAGACGTCCTTGAAGCTTACAAACTTTTTTATTACAAATGTCTGCCAAAAAATTCCGCTGAACTACTTGCTGAACCAGTTTGCTTCAACAAACGTATTCAAGTTGGGAAAAGACACATTGTGTCTAAAATGCTTCAAAACAAAAGTATCTATTATCTCGCACATTTTTTTGATGATAATGGTCAGTTTCTTTCCCACGGACAATTTAAGGAAAAATATGATGTCAACATTGATTTTCTAACTTACACAGGGTATAAGTTAGCAATAATTGAATTCATAAAAGGATTTGACATTACCATCGAAAACAACAAATGTATTACTTCTCCATTATGTTATAAGATATTGTTTGCCACTTATAAAAGTTCAAAGACTTATTATGATATACTGATTGATAATCAGTTGAGAGCTCCGTGCTGCGATAAGTGGGACTTCAAACTTTCACAAGCTCATGACTGGAATTCATGCTTTTTTTATGCACATAAGATTACAGATGTAAAACTCAAGTGGTTTCAGTTGAGAATAATTCACAGGTGCTTAGGTACAAATGTTATTTTGAAAGAAATCGGAGTTACTGATAATGATAAATGCAGTTTTTGCGGACTATTTAAAGATTCTATTGACCATATGTTTTGGAAATGCACTCATGTTAAATGTTTTTGGAGTAGGTTAATTGATTTAGTAAAAGAGAAATGCACTCACGCACAAAATATACGCCTAACAGAGTCTCTCATACTTTTAGGCTTCGACCTAACAATCGCAATTGATTACTGTTTTTACTTCATTATTCTTCTAGCAAAACATTACCTATATAAGTGTAAGTTAGAAGGCAGTCTTCCACATGTAGCAGTTTTCTTGAAAATGTTGACGTATAGATATAGAATTGAAAAATATAACTCATACTTAACCATGAACCACATGGATTTTCATGCCAGATGGCTTGCTTATGAAGCTTTGATTTCTAATACCTAGCTGCTTTAGTTACCGTCTCTGGAACATGTCTTTTCAGCATTAATATATAAATGAGTATGATGCATAATATAACAACAGTTACTAGACTAATCGTATTATCTTTTTCCTTTTTTTATCTTTTGCTGAGGATATCATGTGTGGCCCTTTATGCTGCTGAAATATTTCTGTATAGTGGTACTCAAGAAATAATGTACCTTATGATAATAACATATATCATCTTCACTTGCTGTGACCCAACCCATTCTGTCTTCCTGTTTCTTTGCTTGTCTGTTCGTCTATCTGTCTGTCTGTTTGTCTGTCTGTCTGTCTATTTGTCTGCCTTTCCCTTATTATCTGTGTATGCATGCTGATTTATCTTGCTATGTATATACATTTTTTTTTCTTTTTTCATCAAACGCATGTATACATCTATTATGGGTAGTAATATTAGAACAATATGATTAATACAGGTTTATGTATACTTCTTATAGCATTGTCAATAAGTAACCATGTTCTTTACTCTTTTTTTTTTCTTTTCTTTTTTTTTTTACATAGACAATGCTATACTGAACCCCCCCCCCCCTCTCTCTCTCTCTCTCTCCTACTGTCTATCTCTCTCTTCTTTTTTTCTTTTTTTTATGTGTGTGTGGTTTGGCTCTTTGTATATGTTAGTTTGTTTGTTTGTTTTCTTGCTTTATACCTAACTTTTAGTTATGAATGTTGCTGTTTATTTCTTTTTGCTGTTCTCTTCGTATATGTATGTAGGTTTTTTTTCTCTTTGTATGTGGAATAACAATAAAAACAAATAAAAATGTAAAAAAAAACAAAAAAAAAACAATAATAATTAGTTTCATGGAAAAATTGACTGGTCATGTTATCATCATCAACAGCAACACAGTAGTCTGAAGAGCAACAACAGTGCCGACGACAGCTCTGGTAATAGTAGCTAAAACTGCAGAGGGTACAGCGGCAGCCACAGCAGCAGGAGAAGCAGCATCAAGAACGACAACTCAAAATGGAAGCTAAAGCCTTCGAAAAGCATGGCGCCGAACTGCTGCGTTACGTCAGTTCCTATTTGGAGAACATGCGGTCCAGGCCAGTGCGGCCCGATGTGAGGCCAGGGTTCCTAGGTGAGCTGGTTCCAGACAGGGCTCCGGAGCTTCCCGAGTCCTGGGAAGCCGTCTTTCAGGACATCGAACGGGTCATCATGCCAGGAGTGAGTTCCTTGTGCTGTTGACCCTATCTCTGTGTTAGCATTCGTGTCTCTGTTTTTGTTTTTGCTTCTTTCTCCTCTCTCCGCCCCCGTCCTTCCTACACTCTCTGTGCATGTATCCCCCACACTCTCTGTGCATGTATCCCCCACACTCTGTGCATGTATCCTCCAGACTCTCTGTGCATGTATCCCCCACACTCTCTGTGCATGTATCCCCCACACTCTGTGTATGTATCCTCCAGACTCTCTGTGCATGTATCCTCCAGACTCTCTGTGCATGTATCCACCCACACTCTCTGTGCATGTATCCCCCACACTCTCTGTGCATGTATCCCCCACACTCTCTGTGCATGTATCCCCCACACTCTCTGTGCATGTATCCCCCACACTCTCTGTGCATGTATCCCCCACACTCTGTGCATGTATCCTCCAGACTCTCTGTGCATGTATCCCCCCACACTCTCTGTGCATCTATCCCCCCACACTCTCTGTGCATGTATCCCCCACACTCTCTGTGCATGTACCCCCCCCCCCCCCCCACACTCTCTGTGCATGTATCCCCCACACTCTCTGTGCATGTACCCCCCACACTCTCTGTGCATGTACCCCCCCCCCCCACACTCTCTGTGCATGTAACCTCCCACATTCTCTGTGCATGTATCCTCCACACTCTCTGTGCATGTATCCCCCACACTCTCTGTGCATGTACCCCCCACACTCTCTGTGCATGTATTCCCTACACTCTATGTGTATGTATCCCCAAACTCTGTGTATGTATCCCCCACACTCTCTGTGCATGTATCCCCCCCACTCTCTGTGCATGTATCGCCCACACTCTCTGTGCATGTATCCTCCCATACTCTCAGTGCATGTATCCCCATACTCTCTGTGCATGTATCCCCCACATTCTTTGTGCATGTATCCCCCACATTCTTTGTGCATGTATTCCCTACACTCTATGTGCATGTATCCCCAAACTCTCTGTGCATGTATCCCCCACACTCTCTGTGCATGTATCCCCCACACTCTCTGTGCATGTATCCCCCACACTCTCTGTGCATGTATCCCCCACACTCTGTGCATGTATCCCCCACACTCTCTGTGCATGTGCACTGGCAGTCCTCGAAGATTCGATTTTGGGACGACGACGACGACAACAACAACGACGACGACGACGACGACGACGACGACGGCGACGATAATGATGATGATGATGATGATGATGATGATGATGATGATGATGATGATGATGATGACGATGATGAACGTTCAGTCTGCTATAACAATACACTGCAGTCATCCATGTGGCAAGCCTTTTGAACGAGCATTTCTTCCAATTACTGTTGTTGTTTCCAGTGCCTTGTTTTCCTGTCATCGTCGTCGTCGTCGTCGTCGTCATCATCATCATCATCATCATCATCATCATCATCATCATCATCACCATCATCATCATCATCATCATCATCATCATCACCATCATCATCATCATCATCACCATCATGATCATCATCATCACCATCATGATCATCATCATCATCATCATCATCATCATCATCACCATCATCATCATCATCATCACCATCATCACCATCATCATCACCATCATCACCATCATGATGATGATGATGATCATCATCATCATCACCATCATCATCATCATCATCATCATCATCATCATCATCACCATCATGATCATCATCATCACCATCATCATCATCATCATCATCATCACCATCATCATCATCATCATCATCATCACCATCATCACCTTGTCCGTCTCACAGGTGATGCATTGGCAGTCCCCCAAGTTCTTCGGCTACTGGACCATTGCCTCTTCCTACCCTTCCATGCTGGGCGACATCCTCACCAACGCCATGGGCTGCTTGGCAGTTATGTGGGTGAGTCACGTGCTTCCGGGTCAGAGGCTTGTTCGGTTTACCCTTTAGGAATCCGTCTGAATCATGTATGCACTGAGCTGTGTGTATGACGTTCTCATGACAGTATAGAGGTCTGTATTATCATCCGGGCGGCTGTTTGCCTGCAACACCGCCTCACAACAGTGCAGCGTCAACCTCATTTTTCGGCCACGCCTGTTGTAGCTGTCATTGCTATTGTTATGAATGTTGATCTGTAAATGTGACTGGCAACAGAAGTGAGGTTAATGTTCAACAGGCTGGCGGCCCTTAAGAACACGTTGACCCCGTCCAGGGATATGGGATCTGCAGTCTCAAAAGTGAAAAGGAAGGAGGTAGTTCCGTTGTCGTCTCCGGCGCCGATCAGTTGGAGCCTGTTTTAAAATTAGAATTTCGTATAAGACGATTCCCTGGCGAGGAATAGATACTTCTTTTTATTAATCGTACAAAACTGTGTTCAAATGAGTGAAAGATTTCACCGAATTTTCATCAGTAAGTAAATCGCATGAAAATCATTCTAGGGTTTATCTATACAGAAAGCGAAGAGAACCCAGTTTCACCATAAATTATATGTCTTCGTACCTCTACGAAAGCGAAACAGTTATTTCACGCACGTTACCTGCTGCAGTTCAAGAATATGTACATTTTCATGACGCCAGATCTCGCAAGCATGCACCACTTGTACTTCTGAAAGATGCAACAAGATATTGACAGGATAATCTTAATCGGAAATGAAATGAGGCAGGGAACAGTAAACGATAAACAGTAAACAAGTTGGGTATTTTTTGCTCCCATAAGAAAACCTAACACAGAGTAACTTTTATTCAAGACTGGCACAGCCTTTTAAACTTGAATAAAGTCCGACAAATACATAGACGAACAATCTAATAGTGGGGGAAAAAACAAGCGCAGGCCAACAACTGAACTATCTTCATAATAATGACTTGGCAAAGATTTGGACTTAAGGAGGGGGGGGGGGGGGGGGGGGGATTTGAAGATGGAGAAACTGGGAACCTGAAATTAAGAAAATATGTTACAGATATGAAAACTCTTCACTAGTTGCATAAGGGAACCATCGGAGCAGGCAATACAAATACATCTGCCTTCAAAACGGATTGCGATGGTTCCCTTATGCAACTAGTGAAGAGTTTTCATATCTGTAACATATTTTCTTAATTTCAGGTTCCCAGTTTCTCCATCTTCAAACTACCCCCCCCCCCCCCCCCCCCCCTCCTTAAGTCCAAATCTTTGCCAAGTCATTACTATGAAGACAGTTCAGTTGTTGGCCTGCGCTTGTTTTTTTTCCCCCACTATTAGATTGTTCGTCTATGTATTTGTCTGACTTTATTCAAGTTTAAAAGGCTGTGCCAGTCTTGGATAAAAGTTACTCTGTGTTAGGTTTTCTTATGGGAGCAAAAAATACCCAACTTGTTTACTGTTTATCGTTTACTGTTCCCTGTCTCATTTCATTTCCGATTTTGTCATCATAGTTGAAGTTGACGATGACGACGAAGACGACCATAGTAATGAGTGAGGAGGTTGTTGATAGCACAAAGTGAAGCTTGTTTCTGAAACATTACCTTAATTCAACACTTCGTTATGATGATTTGTTTCTTTTTTTTTTTCAAGCTGTAGAAAAAAGAAACTGTTCAGTAGAATTCAATAGACGTTGTTTACATCCCATCTGACTGTGATGACCATCTCAGAACTGACGTAATATCTATGAACAAAATGAATAATGATAACACAAAATCAATAAAACAAAAGAATAAAGGGGGTGAGGAATGGTGGAGGTAGAGGATAAGGATGGGAGGGGGAAGTCAGGTTTAGCGGCGTGAGAGTAGTACTGCAAAAAGCAAAGTCAAACGGGGGTGGTGGAGGACACTGTGGTCTAGTTGTCACTGATGCTGCTGCTCTCTGCTGCTGCTGCTACTGCTGCTGCTGCTGTCCGTGTTGATGTTGTTGTTGTTGTTGTTGTTGTCGTACCCTGGCTAAAAGACTCCAGGGATCATCCGAACAGCCGAAGTACTTGAACACTATGGTACAAATGCATTAGCTAGGGATGTGAACATTACGTATGTGACCGCTTTTTATAACCCCGCCACATGGGCTGCCACACTCCGGCTTCGAGGGATGTCCGTGTTGATAATCTTGTTGTTCGTCTGATGTGGGTCCCCACAGGAGACCAGTCCCACGGGCGTTGAGCTGGAGATGACCATGATGGACTGGCTGGCCCAGATGCTTCAGTTGCCTCCCTTCTTTCTCTACTCCCACCCTGGCCACGGAGGGGGCATCGTGCTGGTGCGTAATTCTGCTGTACAGTGTGGTATGTCATCTATACATTCAAAAACTCTAACAAGATGAGCGTGCCAGCCCAGTTTGTGGCTTCAACAATGAAATCCCTACACTGTTAGCGCAGGATGTGTCTACCGGCCCGGTGTGTCTTTTTTCCTTGATCTAAGAACGTTTGGTTCGGTTCACACGAACGGAGATTATGCTTTCATCTGCGCGTTTTCCTATTCTTGTTTGAAGTCCGTTGCATAATTTCTTAAAACCCCCCCAGACATTTGGTGCTAGAGGTTAAAGCTTGCCCATTCTCTCTCTCACTCTCTCTCACTCTCTCTCTCTCTCTCTCTCTCTCTCTCTCTCCACACACCACACACACACACACGATGTGTGTGTGGTGTGTGTGTGTGTGTGTGTGTGTGTGTGTTTGTGCGCGTCGTTGTGTGTGTGTTGTGGTTGTTGTGTGTGTCGCTGTGTGTGTGGTGTGTGTGTGTGTGTGTGTGTGTGTGTGTGTGTGTGTGTGTGAGTGTATGTGTGTGTGTGGCTGCTGTGGTGGCTGTGTGCAGGAATTGCAGTGTAGTACTTTCACTTGGGTGTGTTTTGGCAGGCAATGCCAGTGGTAGGGCTCAACATTGACCTTCAGGAAACAACAGAAAGGTAACAGTGACGTCACTCTGGGTCACGTGATGGACAAGCTGGTGGCTTACTGCTCTGACCAGGTAGGCATTGATTTCCATTTGTTTAACTCTGTGTGTGTGTGTGTGTGTGTGTGTGTGTGTACGTGCGTGCGTGCGTGCATGCATGCATGCGTGCGTGCGTGCGTGCCAGCGTGCCTGCGTGCGTGTGTGTGTGTGTGTGCGTGTGTGCATGCGTGCGTGCGTGTGTACGTGTGTGTATGCATGTGTGTATGTGTGTGTGTGAGACAGCTGTGAAGGTCATGAAAATTTGTTGGTGTGTATGCCACTCTTTGCTCAGTACATAATTTTTTGTTGTTGTTGGTTTGTTTCTGATTGACAATAAAAACCAAGATATCTGAGAAATATAACTTGAATCCTTGAAGTATTTCAGGATACTTTAAAGTCCGACCTGAAACAAGGAAAATCTTAACATTTAAATCTTAACTTTTGGCAGACTTAGGTGATAGCTTGTTGACCAGAAACACAAATATTGATCAGAGACGTTCCAGCAAATGCAGTTTTGTTGTTCAGAGTACCTATCTCCTACAGAAATTTCCGGCCAAGGATCAAGAGCGTGTCTTGCTCTGCCCTGTGGTGAGAGGACACTGTAGGATTTGTACAAAAAGTGGATCCTGGTAAAGCTTCTCCCTCTGTTCGAGTACACAGGAGGGGGGGGGGGGGGTGGGGGGGGGGAAAGTTGTTAATTAATAGTTGTCTTGCTCCTACAGGGGATGCCAATCATGGCTGATGAGTCCAGAGCTGCCAAACATCCCACTTTCGGCATAATTCATTATGCTTAAGCGCACGTTAGTCCGCTATCCACTTGACGTAAAAAAAAATTCTGCTCGGGGGGAAAGAAAACAGTTCGTTTATTCGCAGAGTTTACACATCTGCCGTTCATATAGCTAAAGAGCTTTTTGGAAGCATACTTCCGGTCCAGCCTCTTCCGCCGCCATCATGTTGAAACGGCCTGCTTGACTGAGTATGCTCGTGGCAGAAAACAAGAAAAAGAAATTAGAACATAAATGCGGACTCGGGTTGCTTTCTGTTGTTATGATGGGAGCGCTCTAGACTAGCTGTTAAATCAAAGCGAATAAGTTACAAAGCTTGGTTACGAAATAAGACAGAAGAAAATTTTGTCATTATGAAGCAAGAAAAGAACAAATGTAATAAAATTATTGCTCAAGCTAAAAAGAAATACTGGGCAGAATTTTGTGAGGCCGAAGTAAAAGAACCGAAGGATATGTTTAAAGTTTGGAAAAAAGTAAAACAAATGAAAAATTGTTACAAAACACAAGCTTACCCTGTAAAATTAACAAAAGAATTTCCAAGCACAATGGATAAGGCGGAAACTTTCTCCCATTTCTTTTCGGAAAATAGTCGAGCTGTAAATCTTCCAGCAGAAATCAAGTACCATAGACAAAAAGAGGAACAAAAAGAACAATATAAGAGTCCCATACCAGACAATAATAACTACTTAAATTCTCCATTACAATCATCAGAACTTCTTGAAGCAATAGAATCCATTACATCTTATGATTCAGCAGTGGGCCTAGATGGTATTTCTTACGAGCTTCTTCGTCACTTGCCTTCTTCGTGGAAAATATTACTACATACGTTGTTCCAAAAATGTTGGACGTACGGCACTATTCCTACAATCTGGAAAAGTTCAGTGGTAGTACCAGTACCAAAAGAAGGTAAAACGAGAACATCTGTAAATAGCTATAGACCCATTGCTTTAACATCACATGTTGGTAAACTTCTTGAAAAAGTTGTACAAACACGTTTATTATATTATTGTGAAATAAATGACATTCCAGTCCAGCAAGCTGGATTCAGAAAAGGGCATTGCACAACTGATCATTTAGTGAAACTGACTTCTCATATAAAAAAGCAATTTTCACGCAGAAAAAGTACATTAGCTACATTCTTTGATGTAAAGAAAGCATATGACTGTGTTTGGCATGCTTGATTATTGTATAAACTGAAAAAGATTGGTATTTCTGGGAATATGTATGATTATATAAAAAAAATTTCTAGAAGGAAGAAATATATGTACACGAATTGGAAAAATATATTCATCATTCAGGAAAATAGATATGGGCATTCCTCGGGGATCTGTTATTGCACCTTTATTATTTACGATCCTTACACATGATCTCCCAAAGGCATTGTAAAAATCCACCAATGTAGTGCAGTATGCAGATGATATTGCCATTTGGATTAATACTTCATTAAGGAAGCACTCGAATAAAAGGGCAGTAAAATTTGTACAGACAATGTATCAAGGAGAATTGGACAGATTGTCTGCTTACATGAAAGAGAACGGTCTTGAATTACCTGGTGAGAAAACTTGTTTAATGCTTTTTAATAATGGCGAAAACCCAAAAGCTCTGCCCAACTTTATTCTTGACGACAATGTTCTACAATATAAGCAAACAGTCAAATTCTTAGGAGTGTTTTTAACACCGAAGCTGAACTGGAAAAAACATATTGAAAATTTGATAGATAAAGCTAGGAAAAGATTAAATTTGCACAAAATTATATGTTGTCACCATGGGGTCAAGACTGTACTGCACTTTTACATTTATATACATCGTTAGTCCGATCAAAATTAATATATGGACAGGAAGTATACTTCTCTGCATCTAACTACCTTTTAAAGAAACTGCAAAGCTTAGATAGTAAAGCTTTAAAATTAGCTTTGGGTGTTCCAGTGCACACAAACACAATGAAATGCTACAAGGAGACAAACATTTTACCTCTTAATGAACAACGAACGTTGGATGTGTCCAAATACGTTGTAAGAGGCCTATCTGTAAAAAAACTCTGCTACTGATGAAATACTTATGGATTCCAACAAGGAATACCCAAAAGGTCTAAAAATATATCATACATAGAGCCAATTAGAAATTTCACTTGTGAGCTTATGTCAGAATGTAGTATTGATATTGATGAATTTCGGAGGTTCCCATTTTTCCTCAATGCCCCCATGGGAGCATCTCAACGTAAAAATTGATGATGAATATACTACTTTGAAGAAAGATGACAATGTAAATATTCTAGTAAATGAAGTTCGAGAACATTTGGAAAAGACTTATCCAAATCATTTAAAAATATTTACAGATGGTTCAATAATGAAACGTCTGACAGTGGTGCTGGATTCACTATACCATCCTTAAATGTGCAAAAGTCTTTCTATCTAGGCAGAGAATTTTCAATTTATACATCAGAGCTATATGCAATTATGAAAGCTCTGAATTATATCTCATATGACATGCCAGTATCATTTTATAGTGTGCTATTTTGTGTTGATTCAAAATCAGTTTTACAGTCATTAAAGCAGTGGAACTCTAAAATTAGAACTGATATTCTTTTTGAAATTAAGCATCTATTACATTGTTTACTTTCCTGAGGTATAGCAGTTGATTTTTGCTGGGTTCCTTCACATTGTGGCTTAAAAGGGAATGAATTAGCAGACAAATTGGCAAAACAGGGAGCCTGTACAATTTTTGAAACACCCTTCAACAAAGTCTTAAATTTTTCTCCGCATGAATTGATCCAGCGATTGGAAAAGAATATGCGGAAGAAACATCTTAATGAGAATTTATTCGTCCTGCCATCATGTCCAAGGTATCTAGCCAGATTAATTCATAAATTACGGTTAAATACATGGAATACAAAATATTCACGAGGTATAGTGTGTATATGTCAGGAGAATATCTCAATTCGTCACCTTTTATTTGAATGCCCTATACTAACCACAGCTTATAAGGAGAAGAATATTTTTATAAATAATTCTGACCATGTTGATAGTGTGGTAAATAACCCTTGCTTTTTTGATATTGCTTTGGTTATTGCTCAGTCCCCAGTTGCAAAACTATTGTGAAAAAAGCCATTTGAGATATGTGTGTTAATAGTGTTTTTTTTTTGTTTGTTTGTTTGTTTGTTTTTTTTTTGGGGGGGGGGGGGGGAGGTGCTGGTAGTACAATGGAATGTACATTGCAGTTTAAAGGTCTAAGATCATCTTGCGATGAAAAGACGTTAAATAAAACTACTGAACTGAACTGATGGGAGCGCTGTTGAATCCAGTCAGCAATTCGGCGTGTGAAAGTGTTCAGGCTTGTCAGAAAGAACCCAACAGATTTTCGTTCTTCTTTGGGTCGAGACACAACAGAGGCACTGACGATTCTGAAGTGCAAAAATGAGCCAAGTCATAAGATGAAATTTAGTGACAGTGTGCTCCAAAAATTTATAAGGGCAACAACGTATTGGCAGAGACAGTGATTCCACGAAAGCACTTGATAAATAGAAAGAAAATAAAATGTCTGGAGTGTCATTGTTTTGTACTGGGTGCGATAACGTATAGATTCCTCTTAACTGTCAGAAATTATTCTCAATTTTCAAAAAACATATTCCTCTCCAGTCTCTCGGTTGGCAGCTCTGTGAGCCCCATCTGCCCGAGACTCGTGAGGGCAGGAACGTTGTCCAGTTCCTGAAGTGAAAAAAAACTTTACACTGCCCACAAACTCTACGTGTTTGATTTACATAGCTCTAGTTGTAATGACCTTATCTCTCATTATTAAGACCAGGAGAAGAAAATCGCTTCAGTCAACAGGAATTCATTATAACCAACTTTGTTATAAACCCATTTCACAGCATTTACATGACATTTTTTGCAGACAAACTTCAATGGTTTTTATGTATGGTTTAGGTCATTCGAGGATCATCATGGCTATCACAGGAGATTCTTCTGAGAAAAATCATTTGAAAACTGATTTGCAGGACAAATCATGTAACTTTATGAACGATCGTTTAAGAGGAAACAAAGATAACTAACATGGAACTGGACACTGTCTTGATCTTGGATATTTCGTTGTTGTTTGGGTACTACATTGAAGGTAAAGAAATGTATTCAGATCAATTAATCTTAATAACTTAGCTGAAAACAGGAATCTGAAAGATCCCAGAATACTCAAGCTTGTTTCAAGCATCCAGCAAACTATGTAGGTTTGGATTAGAGGGGTGACCAGAGAAAGGGGTGGAGGGGGCGCAGGGAGGGGGGAGACGGATAGTTCCAGTGGATAGTGTAGGCAGTTTGCTTCTTTCTATCATATATTGCAGTTGACCGATTCAGGTCTATCTATACTGTGTGTTCTCTTGCCATATTAGAGCACAGTCAGTATTTCATGCAACCTTGATGGAAAAAAAAGTTCTTGTATGAAAGGAAGAGAAGGAAGAGAAAGAGGGTTAGACAAGAGATCTTCCTGTTTTATTGTTGTATTTATGTCTTTGTTCGTTTTTTTTTTTTTTTTTAATTTACTCGCTGCCCAGGCCCATCTATCGGTCACCAAAGCAGGCTTGGTAGGTGGAGTGCGTATGCACCCTTTGGAGAGTGACCACAAGGGGTGTCTGCGTGGAGCCACTCTACAGGCCGCCATTTTGGAGGACACAGCCAGGGGACTCATTCCTTTCTATGTAGGTCCAATGACTCTCTCTCCCTCTGTGTGTGTGTCTGTGTCTGTGTGTGTATACATATGTGTGTGTATATATATTTATTATATATATATATATATATGAGGAATTACTAGCCTGTATTTGTTGTCCCCTACTACGAAATTGTTCAATCTATCTATCATCTCTATACACACACATCTCTGTGTGCGAGAGAGTGTGTGTGTGTGTGTGTGTGTGTGTGCGTGCGTGCTGCGTGCGTGCGTGCGTGTGGACATTGGAACATTGCTCAGTTCTAGAATAGTCCTGGCAGTTACGGAATTTCCGCTGATTCTGCTGTCGTATCTCTGATGACGTCAGCAATTCTAGGGAGTAGCGCCATGGACATTTACAAAATCTTGGGCGAGGTGGGGTTCGCCGATCACTGTGATGGCGTATGTGTTCATTAGCTTTGATCGATCTGCACATGGTCATACTGCAAGTCAGACAAATGTGCAACGTGTACGTTTAAGTGAGAGAGAGAGAGGGAGAGAGAGAGAGAGAGAGAGCGTATAATTATTCAGTTCAGCCCTGTTCGATTAAGAAGGTATAACTAAGTGGACAAATCAGTAGATGAATTGTTGTTGCAAAGCTTCAACAGCATGCAGTTAAACACTGATCTGGTTGAATGAAATTCTTTACAGAAATATCAACATTCCATAGTCTTTTCGCAAACCATCGTTCTGAAAGTATACCAGAAATGTTCTCAAAACATTTTTTTTTCCGCATGGAATCTGTACACAGATGCGCTGTTTCAGTATCAGTTTTGGTTTCATCAAGGAGGTGTCACTTCATGCTGACTAGTCCATATACGCTACACCACATTTTGCCAGGCCACAAGACCACGCTGTGCAGGATTTGCAAGCAGATAGATAAATACACGAATGAATAAAAAAATTTTAAATAACCAAAGGATTTTAGAAGAGGGTTTGTGATCGTGTGTCAGTGACCAATGTCTGAAAGAATAACAAACGTTCTCTGACTGATATGAATTCTATGAGGAAATCGTTGCTGACACCCAATGTCTGTTAATGACCAAATATATCAACATACCATGGTTCCATTGCAGCTATGTGCAAGTCTTGGGACAACTGCCACCTGTGCATTTGATAACCTGAAAGAGCTGGGACCTGTGTGTGAGTATACCCACATCATTATTACTTTATTTTTTTGCATGTAACAAATGTGGTCGAAGAAGAAGAGGAGAAGAAGAAGAAGAAGAAAAGGAGGAGGAGGAGGAGGATAAGATGAAGAAGAAGAAGAAAAAGAAGAAGAAGAGGAGAAACAGGAGAAAGAGAAGGAGGAGGAGGAAAGGAGGACGAGAAGAAGAAGAAGAAGAAAGAGGAGAAGACGACGATGAAGACAAAGAAGAAGTAGAAGAAGAAGACGAAGAAGAAGAGGAGGTGGAGAAGAAGAAGACAAAGATCGGAAGAGGAAGAGGAGAAGGTGGAGGAGGGAGGAGGAGACAGAGAAGAAGAAGAAGAGAGAGAGGAGAAGGAGAAGGAAGAAGAAGAAGTAGAGAGAGAAGAAGAAGAGGAGGAGAAGGGGAGGAGGGGAGAGGGGGGGAGGGAGAAGAAGAAGGGGAAGGAGAGAAGAGGAAGAAGAAGGAAGGAAAGAGGGAAGACGAAGTAAAGAAGAGAAAAGAGAAGAGGAACGAAGAAGAAGAAGAGAGAGGAAGAAGGAGAAGAGAGAAAGGGGGAGAGGAGGAAGAGGAGAAGATAGACGAAGAGAAGAAGAAAGAGAAAGAGAAGAAAAAGATCAGAAAGAAGAGGAAGTGGAGGAGAAGGAGGAGGAGAAGGAGACAGAAGAGGAGGAGGTAGAAGAGGAGGAGAAGGTGAGCTGACTGGCATTAAAGTCGCAAAAATATGTTTTACATAAGATACAGCAAAATGGAGAGATCCTGGTGAGAGGTGTGGGGCGTTAAGCCTAAGAGTTGATGGTCATGAGCTCAAATCGCTCATTCTGTCGGACTTTTACGTCTTGGAAACCCTCTCTGTCCATCTGGCACCAAATTGGTACCTGATTCAGTTCAGAGAACGTAAAGGCGGCGGAAGGAGCGGGCTGATTCCACCTTCCATGCCTTGCCCTTGATGTTGTGGACTTGTGACAGTTCACTGCCCCGTACGGCCATTAGGTTTTGGGACTTTAAATCCTAACCTTTATATGTATTGAAACTGTTGTGCGAATAATTATGCTTAAAAAGTATATTCGTCGTGCCGCTGTATCTACTTCTGATGTTCTGTCGACAGTTGTCCTTTCACAGGGTACTTCAGTGCCGTGGTCAGAAATAGCACTTTTAACTTGTATCTTAGCTGAATCATAGCAGAATCAAATACAATCATCATTAATCATATATGATCTTTGCTAGTTGTGCAAAGCAATCATCAAATAAAGACAGAAACAAATCAATCTGATAGGCTTCACCTGAAATATTCAAGTTAATTTTCCTGTCTTTTAGTCTTCCTGGTGTTTTCTTTTAAATATGATCATAGTTTTTTTTTCATGGTTCACCACACATCAAATATATACATTAAGTAAATAAAATTCATAAGAATATGGGCGTATTCTATCATTTTACATGATGTGTGCATAGTTGCGTGCATGTTTGTAAGCGTGCATGCGTGCGTGCTCTTGTGTTTGTGTGTTTGAGAGAGAGAGAGAGAGAGAGAGAGAGAGAGAGAGAGAAAGAGAGGAAAAAAAACTAGTTCAGGATATTCATACCCTTCTCTCTCTCTCTCTCTTTCTCTCTCTCTCTCTCTCTCTCGCTCTCTCACTCTCTCTCTCTCTATCATCTACCTCCCTCTCTGACAGATAGATAGGTAGGTAGATAGATAAATATATACAGATAGATAGAGAGATAGACAGAAAGATAGATGAAATGCACACACACAGAAATAAGGAGACGAATGTCTGGAACAAGAAAAGGTTGATATAAGATTTGGAAATCACAGACACACACACACACACACGCACGCGCGCGCGTGCTCACAGGCACGCACGCACACACGCACACACACACGTACACACACACACCCCCCATACACACACATACACGCACACACACACATACACACACACACCACCACCACCACCACATCACACCACACCACACCACTCCACACCACACACACCAAACTACTCCACACTACACACACCCCAAAACAGAACAAAAAAACCAAAAACAAAACCAAAACAAAAAAGCCATCACCACTACCTAAAAAAAAAGCCAACAAAAACCGAGGGCGTGTGTGCACAAGCGCATGCAGACACACACACACATACACACGCACGTGTGCGCGCGCACACACACACACACACACACACACACACACACACACACACACAATCTCCTGTCATTTGGGTTTTCTTAGCATGTATAAAACCTGAGAACAATACCTCTGTTTCTCTCCATCCTCTCTGTCTCTGTCTCTGTCTCTTTGTCTGTCTTTCTGTATGTCTGTCTGTCTGCCTCTCTCAGGTCAAGAGTATGGCATCTGGATGCATGTTGACGCTGCCTATGCTGGAGGTGCCTTCATTTGTCCAGAGTTCCGTCCCTTGTTGAATGGCGTGGAGGTGGGTGGACTTGCAAGATACAGTGTGTTTAGGAGAGTGGGAGAATGTTGGAGTATCTGACTTTTACTTAGTCTGATACTGCTTATATTAAGAGGTCTTGTTTATAAAAAAGTAACTGGGTGTGATTCTTTCAGACTTGATTACAGTGGTAATAAAACTTCAAGGGATTTATTTCTTTACTTTAATCAAGGACATTTACGAAAGGAGTTTTTAAAAACATACTTTTCAACTTAAAAAGAATGAATTCAATGACTTGCCTTCTGTAAGCAACAGTGAATTTACGATGTATGAACCCCATATGATTCCTTGGAATACGAAATATTTCCAAATGTAATTTGCATTTATTCCAGAGCTATTTCTACGCATCCTTGTATGACTCCTGCTTGCCAACAGTTTAATTTTTAAAAAGCTGCCGAGAGGCAGTAGCTAGCACAGCAAACTAAGCACTTGGAGGTCGTGAATTAGATTCCCATGAGTGACATTTTCATGTGGGATTTTTAAGCCCTGACCTGCTGATACCTCCATTTGAGTATCACGAGGGTTCAGCCAGGAAGACTGGAACCACAGAGCTGAGTTTCATCCACCCAGTGCACGCATCTCTGAGAGTGCTGTTCACACTTCTTCGCCAACACCTCAGGTGTGTGTATTGTTCGGTCCTGGTGGACACCAGGATACGTTATGAAAGGAAGCGTAGAATGAAGCTCTGTTACGAAGTCTCAGACCAGAATGAAATTCTAGAGCATCATCTTCATCATCCTCATGCAGATCCTCAAAGATCTTTTTATCAAGATCAGGTAGCCTCCATGTCCTGCTTTCATGGCCCCCTCACTCTCAATTTCCTCTTTCTGTCAGTGTCGTCTGGTCAAATTCATGGGGACTGTGGATGTACTGGTGGCGCCTTCCAGAGGTGGACGCTTACTTACACTGGCTTTGTGACTGAGCCTTTATTGTTGCCAGTAAGAGAGTGAGATGAAAGGGAGGGGGAGGGGGGCTCAGTAGGTGGTGAATTGTGTTTAACGAATGAGAACAAGCGCCACAGCACACCATCGAAACGACTCGGCAGCAATGCCGTGTTTCCTCTGGCGGGTTGAACTATGGCGACCTGATATTCAGTGCTTCTTATGGGCTGTGGTACTGTGACTGCGACAGGACAACTTTGCTTGTGGCTGTTTAGTAGGAAGCGTGGGGGAGTCCTGCCGCTGAGGTAAGCACGGAAGGGACAGATTCATGCGTCCAGGATGTAGTGTTCTGTAGGATTCTCAGCCGTCTGTAAGCTCTACTGAAAGGTAATCAGTCTGGTATGGGAGACTAGTTCGGAGTTTGTTTTCTAGAATATTCATGTGCTGTGTCTCAATGGCCTTGTAGTGAAGAGACATAGAACTGATGAGAAGGAGAATGGAAATGTTTCGAGCTCGATGAACGAACACTCATCGTTGCCGAACACTAATGAAGAGACAATCAAACGATGAGAAGAAGAATGGAACTTTTTTTTTTGATTTGGGGGGTGAGCGGGGAGGGTTGAGGAAGGAATACTGACACCAGCCAAACATAGTAAATTTGTAATAAAATCGAGGAGGAGGAAAGCAGAAATGCTGGCAGTAAATGAGATCCATTAAACATGAGTAAACAGAGATCAGATCGATCAGAAAAGGAATGAAATGTTTGGGTATTAATAAGATTCACATGTACCAAACTAACATGAACAGACATGAACTTGATGAGAAAGACAATGGAAATATGTTGGATTTGATGACAGAATACTCATAGCTGGCATGCAGGAAACAACCATTCAATCGATGAAAAGGAGAATGGACCTGCTTTGGATGAAAAAAACTACTTGCATCTGCATAACGCCAAGGGACACAGATCAAACAGATGAGATGCAGAATGGAAATGTCTTGAGTTTGATAGGAGAATAATCACACTTGCCCAACACTGATGAATAGACGTTGAAAAAATAGAAATGCATTAGGTTTGAGGGAACAATACTCACACTTGCCAAACACCATTTTGGTTTTGATCAAATTTCACACATGTGGTTTCCAAACATCAGCAGATGCAGACAATTCTTGACCACACAGCCATAGGAGCTAGTCTTATGTGATTGTCCTTCCAGAAGAGTCCTCCGTGTTTGGGAAAAGGTGCCTGTGTGGATGATGCGGTCGTCAAGAAAGTGAAAGATTCTTTGGCCCTCGGTTTGAGTCCCACACAGGAAGGATTCTTTGTCCCCCCCTTTCCACCAGACCTTTAATGGTGGTCAGAGTGCTAGTGTTTCGGATGACACAATAGACGAAGCATGCATGTAAAAGAAAAATACATCAAAAAGGGAGTCGTCTCCTGCAGTGTCTGTAGGACAACCCACTTCGATGAGTGAGCAAAAACAGACGGAGAAAGGAGGGGACAAAGGGAACAAAACAGTGTAATGCTGTACTACACTATACAACACACCACATGCCACAGTGTTATTAAGTTCATTATATAAAGAATCGAACGTGGATGTGACTGCACATGATTCTATCAAAACAGTAACCCACAACTAGAAATTGTGCAAATAGCAGAAGTTGCTTTCCATACATCAGATCAATAGATTTTTTATATTTAAAGTCTAATATCACCAAGTGTGAACAGACTCTAAATGAAAGAGCTCACTCACTCACATGCACAGTGCAGTCCAGTACAACACAGAACAGTAAGGTGCAAAACAATACAACACAACACAGTGCAATTTCATGCGGTGCTATTCATAAAAAAAAACAATGCAGTGCAATACAGGACAACATGATTTTCAGGTTTGTTTCTTATTCTTTTTTGTTTCATGGATTGATACGACACGAATGAGATATATGGTAGTCTTTGTGTGTGTGTGTGTGTGTGTGTGTGTGGTGTGTGTGTGCTTGCGTGTGCGCGCGTATGTGTGTGTGTGTGTGTGCGTGCGTGTGCGCGCGTATGTGTGTGTGTGCGTGTTGTCTTAGTCATTCAGTCACTCATTCACTCACTCTCTCTTTCTGTGTCCCTATCGGTTTCTGTCTCCTCTCTTTCTCGATCCCCCCACCCCACCCAACCCACTTTCTCTCTCTCTCTCTCTCTCTCTCTCTCTCTCTCTTTCTCTGTCTTCGGTTCATGAACTTATTCATCCCTTTGTTCCTTTCACAGTATGCCACGTCTTTCAATTTCAATGCCCACAAATGGCTGAAGATCATGTACGAGTGCTCTCCCCTGTGGTAAGTTCATTACGTCTGTCTGCTCTGTTTCCTCTGAAATTAGCATGTTTGTTTGTGCGTTTGTTGGTCTACGCATTCTCTCCTCTGTGGAAAGTTCAGTTTATGACGAAAAGATTAGCATTTGCTGTGCTTACTGGATCACGCATGATATATCTTTAACTATTATCAAAATACTCCAATGAAAGTTTTGGAAGTTGCTAAAAACCTGATTATCTCCTTGTCATCTACTCTTTCTTTCTTTGTTTTTTGACCAGAGTGGTACAATGATTATACATGTAATCTGAACTACACACTTCCTAGACGGGTCCTACATGGCCCACACGTTGTGATCTTTACTGAATGTCGATTTCCACTCCGCACTCTTGTTGATGCGGGTGTCACACGACCACAACGTTTATACACAGGATTTACTGTACTGATGATGCGGATCTTCTAAGGCTCCTAATCAGAAGACATAATCTGTGTGAAATATATGGGTCATGAGAGAGAGAGAGGGATCGGTGAGGGGTTTGTGTGTGGTCCTCTCTGTTTGAAGCTGTTCAACATTCCGTTCAGTGTTAATGACGATTCTTGCGAACAGCTCAACATTTGAAAGCCTTCATTAGACAACTGATGAAAGCTTGTCCTTGAACCATAAAACTTGGGGGGGGGGGGGGGACGCTTATCCAGCAAGAAGTCTTTTGCAGCAGTACTTCCACAAAAAGAAGGAGAGATACTCTGATGTTAGAAATCTGTAGAGACGAGGTATGCTGGAAAATTCTTCCACGAGAAGGCTCTGGGTCCATAGTAAGAAAACCATAGAGTCCATGGACTATAAGAAGGCCCTACGCCCATAGACGGTGAGAAGACCCTTGGTTCATGGACATTGAGTAGACCCTGGGTCTATATACCCAGTATCAAGAATTTGGGTCCATAGACAGTGCGAAGACCATGATATGTGAGAAGACCCTGGGACCATAGGCATGAAAAGACCCTGGGTCCATAGATAGGTAGAAGACCCTCAGGGTTAAAACAGTGAGAAAACCCTAGGGCTGACCATGAGAAGACCTGTATTCATGGACAGTGAGAACAACAGGTCCATAGAGAAGGTCCTGGATCCATGGGTAGGATCCATGGGTAGGATCCATGGGTAGCAAGAAGGCCTTGGCTCTAAGGCCAGTAAGAAGATCCTGGGCCTGTGAACAGTGAGAAGACTTTGAGTCCATAGATTGTTAGAAGACTCTGGATCTGTGAAAAGTGAGAACGGCCTAGATCCATAGATAGCACGGAGATCTTGGATCCATGAAAAGAGAGATTAATTACTCTGTGTGCATAGACAATGGGAGGATCACGAGTCTACACACAGTAAGGACACCTGGGTCTATGGACAGTAAGAAGACCTTGTATATATAGACCGTGAGAAGACCCTAGGTTTATAGACAGTGAGGAGACCCTGGGTCTATGGACATTGAGAAGACCCTGCATCCACAGACAGTAAACAGACCCTGGGTCAGCAGATGGTAAGAAGACTGCGGGTCCAGAGACATTGAGAAGACCTTAGATCTGTGAACATTTGAGAACACCCTGAGCCAACAAACCTTAAGAAAGCCCTGGGTCTGAAGTCGTAAAAAAACTGAGTCCGTGGATATTGACAAGACCCTGGATCTATAAACAGTGAGAAGACGTTGGATCCATTGAAAGTGAGAAGACGTTGGATCCATTGAAAGTGAGAAGACGTTGGATCCATAAACAGTGAAAAGACACTAAGTCCATGGGCAGAGAGAAGCCCTTGGTCCATGGACAATGTAAAGACACTGGATCCATGGACTGTGCGAAACCCTTTGTCCATAGCCAGTGAGAAGACCCTGGGTTCATAGTCAGAAGATCCTGATCCTCAGACTGTTAGAAGACTTTGGATCCATAGTGAGTGAGCAGACATTGGGCCCGTAAGCAATGAGCATGTACTGGCTTTGTGTTCACATTGAGCGTGGTTATTCTGAGCTGCTTTGTAAACCCCACCCCTCACCCCAGTCTCATCTTTTACATAATCGTGGGTACATTGTGTGTGTGTGTGTGTGTGTGTGTGTGTGTGTGTGTGTGTGTGTGCACGCGCGCATGCGTGCGTGCGTGCTTGCGTGCATGAATGCGTACGTGTGTGTGTGTGTGTGTGTGTGTGTGTGTGGTGTTGTTGTTGTTGTTGTTGATGTTGATGTTGTTGGTCTGTTTAACGTTTGTCACTAAAAGGGATATTATATATATGTGTGTGTGTGTGTGATTTCAGGGTGAAGAACACAGGCTACTTACATCACAACTTTGCGGTAGACGCTGTGTACCTCGAGCCTGACATAATCGGTGACGTCATGCCGGAGTTCCATGTAAGGTGACGTCCATGGCGCACTATTAGTAAGACACAGTAATATCGACCCTAACTCTAACGTTGTTGTTTTGGCCACACTACGAACCGATGCATGAGCCGCTCTGTAGACTTGCGGTGAGCAAGTTTTGCGCTGTGAGAGGTGGGTGGCTACATGAAAAGCGATGATGTCTAGCAGTGGTAGCTGCGCATCGAGAAGGATGACGTCAGTAACTAGAGCTGTTGTAAAACTCCAGTCACGCTACTCAGGGAGGACTACCGCTCACACCCGTTTAAGTGGATTCTCTTTGCTGTGTCATCTTTCTGTCAGGTACCAAAGTTGGGCTCTTGAAGCTGGCGCAAAACTAGGGTACCGGAAGCGTGCAAAGGCCTGAAATGTATGTCAGTTGAGGGACAGGTCATGTATTTGAAGGTCGTTTGTGATTTCATCGGTGAAGGTTCCTCCAGACAAGGGAAATAATTGGTGGGGAGTTGTTTGTTTGATCAAATATCAGTTTAACATTAAATGCTGGCCCAAACTTATACTAGGCTTCAAAACGCTTACATGGATTATTAGCATTTTAGTGCAAAATCCTAATTGTGGCGTGTGGGCCACACACCTCACAGAGAGACGGCCTTGAGAGGTACCTTCTTCAGGTTTCACGTCCACAATCACCGACGGTAGTAGGGACATCAATGCCAAGAGAATGGGGGAAGGGGGCCTGAATTACAACGACGGGGTATCACCAGAACGATGTAATATTTTAAGATGGGTAGCGCAAAACGGTAGTTGGGCTGGGCGCCAGCATGAGAGAAAAAAAAAAACAACCCTCTCAGCATTTGGCTGCGAGTTTGATGTCAACCGGCCAGTTTGGTGAACCCCACACCCAAAACTGTACAGTGGCTAATGCCATCATTTTCACCGCTTATCTACAGAGCAACTCATGGCTTGCTGCATGGCTGCATCCATATCATGCTGTTCAGACAAACTCTCTGAGAGAGAGAAAGAAAGAGAGAGAGAAAGAGAGAGAGATAAGGAGAGGGAGGGAGAGAAAATACGCATGCGAATGCCAATGATTATTTAGATTGAGGCCATAGCCCATACTCAAGGGGTGACACCTGCAATACACCACACAAGAAAGATTCTCAGTAAAGAAAATGGAAAGAAAGAGCCATTACACATAATTATATACACTGTGCAAACTATTATGAAATAACTGTTCGTATTTGCTTTTGCGCTTCATACGTGTACATAGTAAGATCGAAGATGACATTATTTTTCATTTCTTGTTGCTAACAATATGTTAACTCTAAAACTATAGGGGTCAAAATAATACTTCGCCTTAACAAATTTAGCTCTAAGGTCACTGAGTGCAGGACAGCAAAGTAAAAAAAATGTGTTTCATCTTTGTTTGCCTGATTACACAAACAACACATCAATTCGTTGTCTTTCAGAGCACTGTAATCTAAACCAATGGTAAGCAATGTCAGAGACACCAAATCTAAACTTACTCAATGCACTCTTAATGTGCCTATTCGTATTCATTTCAATGTATGGTTCAGTCACATGTGTGTTTTAAAAAGTTTTCATTGTGCAGAGAGAGACAGACAGAGACAGATGGACAGAGAGAGAATGCAGACGTGTATGTGTGTGTGTGTGTGTTTCCACTCGTTTATGAGAGTGTAAGGGGTGACAGTTAAGTTATGCGCATTGAATGTGACAGTTCAATCAAGCGTGCGAAGCTTTGATGCTAAAATTCTTTGAAGCATAGATACGCTATAAGATAGTTCAATGAAGCGTGTCACAAAGGACAGTTCAACGAAGCGTGTCGTATTTGACAGTTCAGAGAAGCATGTTGTAAGTGGCGGCTCAGTGAAGCCAGTTGTTTTTGACAATTCAGTGAAACGTGTTTAGATGTGACAGTTCTGTGAAGCACTATACTGTCAGTGAAGCGTGCTGTATATGAGGATTCAAAGAAGGGTGTCATATTTGACGGTTCAACGAAGCATGGTGTATGCGACAGTTCAGCGAAGCGTGCTGGATGTGTCAGTTCAGTATAGCGTGCTGGATGTGAGAGTTCAGTGAAGCATGTTCTTTGTGACAGTTCAGTGAAACGTGGTGCATGTGTCAGTTCAGTAAAGCATGCTTCAATTGGCAGTTCAGGGAAGCGTGTTGAACGTGACAGTTCCATGAAGTGTGTTGTATGTGACAATTCAGTGAAGCCGGTTGTATAAGACAATTCAGTGAACCGTGTTGAAGTTGACAGTTGAGGGAAGCGTGTTGATCGTGACAGTTCCATGAAGTGTGTTGTATGTGGCAGTTCAGTGAACGCCGGCTGTATTAGACAGTTCAGTGAAGCATGCTTGATTTGACAGTTCAGTGAAGCGTGTTTGATTTGACAGTTGAGTGAAGCGTGTTCAACGTGACAGTTCCATGAAGTGTGTTGTATCTGATAGTTCGGTGAAGCTTGCTGTATATGACAGTTGAGTGAAGCGTGCTTGATTTGACAGTTCAGTGAAGTGTGTTGAATATGACAGTTCAGTGAAACCTGCTGCATAGGACAGTTCAGTGAAGCATGTCATTCTTTGATGTTGCAGCACTGGCAGATCGCGGCCACCAGTCACCCGTGTCGGGCCATCAAGATGTGGTTTGTCCTTCGTCTGTATGGTGTGAGGGGACTGCAGGACTACATCAGACATGTGGGATGTTTTACTGTTCATTCTTCTAGTTCTTCTGCATCTTCTACCCCTTTTTTTCACCTCGTTGTTGTGTGTGTTGTTGTTGTTGTTTGTTGTTGTTGTTTTTTTTTTCTTCTTTTCTCTTTCTTCTCTTTCTTTCTTTTCTTCTTCTTCTTCTCTGCAGCAGCAGCAGCAGCATGATCATCATCTTTTTCTTCTTCTTCGATCATTTATTTATTCATTCATTCATTCGTTCATTCATTCATTCACCCGTATACAGTGTCAGTGCAGTGTGAGAGAGGAATGTAGGGATGGGCAACAAATTTTGCGTGCTGTTGAACATATCGTAGTATATTCACACTTTGTAACGTATGGGAGAGGATGGCAGGTCAGCAGTAACAACACACATATACCATATACCATACCATACCATACCATACCATACCATACCATACCATACCATACCATACCATACCATACCATACCATACCATAGAAGACGAAGAGGAAATCTTGACTGCAGGACTTAAAATAGGACCCTTTGACAGTTTGACTCTTTTTCCCCCCATACCACACCACACCACACCACACCACACCACACCACACCACACCACACCACACCACACCACACCACACCCACACCACACCACACCACACCACACCACACCACACCACACCACACCATACCATACCATACCATACCATACCATACCATACCATTACCATACCATGTTCTCTGGACTCTCTGTTTCCTAGGACGTGAAGTTGGCCCATGAGTTCGAAGCTCTGGTGAGGAGTGACGACAGGTTTGAGATCCCCGCTGACGTCATCATGGGCCTGGTCTGCTTCCGGTTGAAGGTGTGTATGTGACTATTGTTTCTATGGCCTCAGTATCCCGTGCAATGGGTGTTGTCTTAAATGTGGCACATACTCTGTCTGTCTGTCTGTCTGTCTCTCTCTCTCTCTCTCTCTCTCTCTCTCTCTCTCTCTCCTTTTGAACTTGAAAGCAGTCTGACAGAACTTACTCGAATTTTTGAAGATTGTCAAGATCAGTATTTACTTATGATCAAACCATGGAGTGTCAGATGAATTTCAAAGTCGTGGATAGCATTCTCTTCATCATTCTTATTGATCAGCATTAAAAAAATGTCTCAGATTCTATGGTTCTTTCATGCCCTGTTGTCATGGTGATCTCAGTTTCGATGTCCTCTGCATGTCTGTGGCCTTTGGTTTGATTCTGTCGGGGTCACCTGTATTGGCAGATCCGTGGGGACTGTCGTTGGACGACCATGTTGGCCCTCTCCAGAGGGAAAACCTCATACTCACCGGCTCCGCGACTAAGCAATTATTGTCGTCAGTCGGAGGCTTAGGAGGTGGTGTCCTGCATATGTTGAATCAGAACAGGCACCACTGAACACCATCGAAGTGACTCGGCAGCAGTGCAGTGTCTCCTCTGGTGGGTTGCCTCATGACGAATTGACATTGACGGCTCCTTGTGGATTGCCGGTGCCGGGGCTGTGGCAGGCCTGGCCTGGCCGTGGTTGTGGACGAGGAGTCGGAATGAGCGGCCTGGGTGCAATGCCACTGAGGTGGCACAGAAGAAAGGAAAGCAAGATAAAAAAAAGGAAACGCCTTTATCAAAATGACAACATGGCTTTCGCCAGTTCATGTGTCGCTAAACTGTTGCCTGTCATCAAAGATTTTTACGATTGTAGAGGCGATATGATGTTGATGTTGTCTCTCTGGATTTCAGAAAAGCTTGTGATTCTGTTCCCTATGACAGACAGCTTATCAGAATACATGCTGTGGGATAATAGATACACTAATTGCATGCGTAAACGATTTTTCATAAAGAATTAAACAGAATTGAAGTTACTTTCTCTGGAAATGCCGTGATTAGGAAAGGGATACCTCGGGGGAATATACTTAGTCCTGCTAGTTTCACTTTTTTTAAATAAACAATTTTTCTCAAATGATAACTAACTTCTGTGATAATACAAAACGATACAACACTTTGTTTGAGCATAAACGTTTACTATGAGATTTAGATTGTGTTGTTAAATAGTATGAAACCTAAAACTTCTGTTTCAGTGCGTCAAAGTATGAGGTTATGAAACCTGAAATCTGTATTTCAAAGCCTCCAAGTGTAAAGTTGTGCACACTGGGAAAAAATGAAGAAAAAATCAAGGCATGATAACTGAAGGTGTAAATACTACAGTTACAAAATGCACAGAAGAGACGAATTTAGTAGTCACTTTGAAAGTTTGTTCACCATATTCGTAATGCAATCAATAAATCAAATAAGAAGCATTGCGTTATCAAAAAAAGCTTTATGCATTCAACAGATTTCTAAATGTATACAAAGGCCTTGCAAAACCCTGTCTGAAGTGTGGTATTACTGTTTGCTAACCACATTTGATAACGAGCAAACATTATATCATGTACATGATATCGTGCGTTCCTGTATGAGTTAAGGTATAAACATTATATCTATTATATTTATGACGGAGTGTGTCTATGCTGTAAGCCCATAACATTCTGCTTCCTTTATCTATGATATGTCTCTCTATTTAGGTCAGTGATATATCTCTCTAAGTGAAGAGCCCCAAATATTCTGTCTCATCTGCCTATGATGATGTATCCCTTTTTGTAAGTCTAGGGTCCCAAACAGTATGTTTACCCTGTTTGTGATAATGATGGGTCCCTTCGCGCAAATTAAGGACCCTAAACATCCTGTTTTCATATCTATGATGTTGTGTGTTTTCTTTCTGCAAGTTAAGGACCCTGAACAACTTGTGTACACACCTATAGTTGAAGTTGTGTTTCTATATTAAAGTCAAAGTTTCTAGATATTCCGACTACCATGTTTTGGGTATTTTGTCCCACTGTATAGATCAAAGGCCTCAAACATTCTGTCAACTGTGTGTCTCTTTTTGTTGAGTCAGTCGTCCCTAGCAACATCACCAGAGCGAGCCACAGGAAAAGGGGTAGAGATATGTGTGTGTGTCTGTGTGTGTGTGTGTGTGTGTGTGTGTGTAGTGGGGGGATGGTCCTGGGATTTAAGGGCTCCCTCCCTCTCCCCAACCCCTCCTACTTCCCCCCACCCAGCACTCCCCTTCGTCAGGAATACATGGCATCTTCATCACGTTTTCTCCCATGTCCCCACTGGGATAGGACCCGCAGGCACTCTTTTCAAACACCCCTCCTCTTCTTGTATAACTGATCCGGCCCTGATGACTACCGTGTACATGTTATTATGTGCCTCTGCCATGCGTACAATCAGTCAAGTGCCTCTCTGCCGAATATGAGGATTCCCAGCATTCTGTCTACTACGACTATGACGCAGACATGTTCTTTGTGTGTAACATTCTGTCTACCACGACTGTGACGCAGATGTCTTCTTTGTGTGTAACATTCTGTCCTGCCACGACTATGACGCAGGTGTCTTCTTTGTGTGCAACATTCTGTCTACCACGACTCTGAGGCAGGTCTCTTCTTTGTGTGTAACATTCTGTCTACCACGACTATGAGGCAGATGTCTTCTTTGTGTGCAACATTCTCTCAACCACGACTGTGACACAGATGTCTTCTTTGTGTGCAACATTCTGTCTGCCATGATTATGACACTGATGTCTTCTTTGTGTGTAACATTCTGTCTACCACGACTATGAGGCAGATGTCTTCTTTGTGTGCAACATTCTCTCAACCACGACTATGAGCAGATGTCTTCTTTGTGTGCAACATTCTGTCTGCCACGACTATGACACTGATGTCTTTGTGTGTAACATTCTGTCTACCACGACTATGAGGCAGATGTCTTCTTTGTGTGCAACATTCTCTCTACCACGACTGTGACGCAGATGTCTTCTTTGTGTGCAACATTCGTCTGCCACGACTATGAGGCAGATGTCTTCTTTGTGTGCAACATTCTCTCTACCACGACTGTGACGCAGATGTCTTCTTTGTGTGCAACATTCTGTCTGCCACGACTATGACACTGATGTCTTCTTTGTGTGAACATTCTGTCTACCACGACTATGAGGCAGATGTCTTCTTTGTGTGCAACATTCTCTCTACCACGACTGTGACATGATGTCTTCTTTGTGTGCAACATTCTCTCTACCACGACTGTGACGCAGATGTCTTCTTTGTGTGCAACATTCTCTCTACCACGACTGTGACCTGATGTCTTCTTTGTGTGCAACATTCTCTCTACCACGACTGTGACGCAGATGTCTTCTTTGTGTGTAACATTCTGTCTACCACGACTATGAGGCAGATGTCTTCTTTGTGTGCAACATTCTGTCTACCACGACTATGACACTGATGTCTTCTTTGTGTGTAACATTCTGTCTACCAGACTATGAGGCAGATGTCTTCTTTGTGGCAACATTCTGTCTACCACGACTATGACACTGATGTCTTCTTTGTGTGTAACATTCTGTCTACCACGACTATGAGGCAGATGTCTTCTTTGTGTGCAACATTCTGTCTACCACGACTATGACACTGATGTCTTCTTTGTGTGCAACATTCTGTCTGCCACGACTATGACACTGATGTCTTCTTTGTGTGCAACATTCTGTCTGCCATGACTATGAGGCAGATGTCTTCTTTGTGTGTAACATTCCATCTGCCACGATTATGACGCTGATGTCTTCTTTGTGTGCAACATTCTCTCTACCACGACTGTGACGCAGATGTCTTCTTTGTGTGCAACATTCTGTCTGCCATGACTATGACGCTGATGTCTTCTTTGTGTGCAACATTCTGTCTACCACGACTATGACACAGGTGTCTTCTTTGTGTCTATATTACTGTGTCCAGGGGCCAAACTGCCTGTCTGAAGATCTGTTGAAAAAGATCCGAGAAGGTCGCAAGATCCACCTGGTGCCTGCCACGATGAAAGGCATCTTCTTCCTCCGCCTGGCCATCTGCGGTCCTAACACCGTCAGCTCTGACGTCAGCTTTGCGTGGGACGTCATCAGGCAGGCTGCTGACGTCATCACAGCTCCTAACAATGGCCCTTCAAAATGATCTCCCTCTCTCTCTTGGTCTTTCTCTGTGTCAGTCTGTCTGTCTCTTTGTCCCTCTCTCTCTCTCTCTCTCTCTCTCTCTCTCTCTGTTTTTCTGTCTGTGTCTCTGCACGCGCAAAAGCAAGGAGCAAGCATACGTAAAGAAACTGATCCAGTGAATGTGTTTCTCGTTCTTATCTTTTTAAGGCATCACAACAGTAACATTATTCCATTCACGTATTTGACACCCCGAGCTAGTGGTATTCTGCAGTGGTACGTCCCATATTCAAGTCCACTGCGGAATAGATTGTCACCATCTGTGAGTGTATTCTTTGTGGTAGGGAGTGACCAGTCATTTGGGTAATGTGTGTCTAAATGATGATCACTAGCAGATCTGGATTCAGCTTCTGAAAAAAAAAACCTGTTGAATTTAAAGTAAGAAAGCCTATGACAGAGCAAAAAGCATGATAAGGGTAGCATGGCTCATACAGACGTGGCTCCCGTACCGCTCATTCTGACCATTGTTGGCTGGAGCAGCTTTAGGTTTCAGCGTGGTCCTCAATTGAGGAAGTCGCCTTTCGAAGAATATGTTGGAACATTACAATACAGATTTTAAAAGGTATTTAGAATAACTCCGCCACTCAACATGGACAAACGAATAACAAGACAAAACACGACGCGTTTCGACCTCTTAGGTCTCCTTCAGGAAAGACAAACTACATTCAGGACAACGAAAACGATCGGTGATTGCTCGTTCTTCATTTTCGTTGTCCTGAGTGGTGTTTCTCTTGCCTGAAGGAGACCTAAGAGTTCGAAACGTGTCGTGTTTTGTCTTGTAATTCCTTCGTCCATGTAAACTAGTGGAGTTATTTCAAACAGCTTTTGAAATTTGTTTCAAATTTCTGCCTGCGGTCGCCTCGCTTGGCAACTGAATTAGAATAGAAGTTTTGTCAGGTGTGTCAAAGACTAGGTATGCTTTCTCACGCGACTGTCAACACCGTTGCCATCCCCATTGTTGAAAGGAGCACCGTCATGGGCAATACGATGTAGGCGTTAACGTGATCATTATTATCTTCCTGCTTTAACTTGTAAACCTATGTCACAACACTAGTGACTTGTAAACCTATGTCACAACACTAGCGACCTGTAAACCTATGTCACAACACTGTTGACTTGTAAACCTATGTCACAAGACTAGTGACTTGTAAACATATGTCACAACACTAGTGACTTGTAAACCTATGTCACAACACTAGTGACTTGTAAACCTATGTCACAACACTGTTGACTCGTAAACCTATATCACAAGACTAGTGACTTGTAAACCTATGTTACAAGTGACTTGTAAACCTGTGCCACAACACTAGTGACTTGTAAACCTGTGCCACAACACTAGTGACTTGTAAACCTGTGCCACAACACTAGTGACTTGTAAACCTGTGCCACAACACCAGTGACTTGTAAACCTGTGTCACAACACCAGTGACTTGTAAACCTGTGTCACAACACTAGTGACTGAGGAGTGTCGCTAATACCTGGGTGACATCCTTCACCTGTGCCGTGCCAGGCTCGCTATTCTCTTCCTTGGTGGGTTGAACGCATTTAATAAGGCGTATGTCAAAGACCTCTGGTTAGAGGGATGGGACTCGCAGATAGATAACAAACTATTTAAAATCTGTCTTACCCTTTGAGAGTTTTTACCATGTTCCCGATGCGGCAGTAAAGACGAAACAGTCTTGTGCTGTTTGCATACAGGCCACTCATTTTATACCCATTGTTATCTTTTCAAAGGTGAAGAAGCTCCGTGGTGTATTCCATGTTATGTCCCACTGACAGTGAAACATATTCTTTTAAGGTGTTGGGACTTGCACGATGTGAGACGTAAACACTTTACAGCAGACTGTATGAAAACCTTGTTCAGAGATGTCCCACCTGACGTGATCTTTGAATTTCGGAAAGAGATTAACATTTTTCATCTGATCGATCGAAGATTTTACGGAAGAAAGATTTTTAACGATGTTTTTGATGCTATTTTAGAATGTGTGTTTTGAAGAGATGTGTGAATGGTGTTTTTTGTTTGTTTGGTTGGTTTTGTTGTTGTTGAGTTGACATCAACGTGGTGACAGCCCTGACATGGCCCTTTGCGGTGAGCTGGGCTGTAAACAATATTACCTTACCTTATCTCAGTTGGGAGTTGGTCCACAGTTTAGTGGATTCGGTCTGTGTACGGGTTCTTCAAATTATTGTAGTATATTTTCATCTGTTGTTTTCTATCCATAATTGTCTTTTCTAGTCTACTTGTAGTATGTGTTTCTGACACGCCGTACTTTCCTTCCTGTCCAATATGATATGCAGAGTGTGTGTGTACTTCCACAACAACATCACAGAAGAGAGTAAAATGTAGAATTCAAAGTTAAGTCAGATCCCCAGATTGATATTCTCTCTCTCTCTCTCTCTCTCTCTCTCTCTCTCTCTCTCTTTTCAAAGTTTACTCAAACCCCAGATTAATATTCTCTCTCTCTCTCATACAAAGCCTGTAAATTTAGAGAATTTGTTTGCTCTTGAATACGTGACAAGGATTTGCTTTTTGATTCGATTTGTATCGTAATTGTTTACATTTAATGTGTTGTAATGTTCACACACTCTTAATGGGGGGCCTTGACCTGTTATGAATAAACTATCTGAATCTTCATCTCTCTGTCTCTCTCTCTGTCTCTGTCGCTGTCTGTCTCTCTATCTTTGTGTTTGTCTCTGTCTCTTTCTGTCATTGTCTCTGTTTGTCTCTGTCTCTGTCTGTCTGTCTGTCTCGCTCTCTCTCTCTCTCTCTCTCTCTCTCTCTCTCTGTGTTGTCTGACCTTCCATAGCCCAGCAATGAGGGGCACATTCTCCCACGGCAAAATGATCACGACTACCTCACACCCAGCCACATTCTGTCAGCTACTAGTCATAAGGCCGCCCACCAGTGGAGACGCTGCACCAGACTCCATCTTTTGCATCCTGTGATTCTGTTGTCGTTGTTGTTGACGTAAAAGAAACATCAAAATACTTGCGTGTATTGTAGTAGTGGTGAAGGTGAAGGGGTGAGGATGGGGTTGGTTTGGTTTTGATGTCAGGGGCGGATAGGAGAGGGGAGGGAGGAAGAATTAAGGTTGTGTATGGGATGGTTGTTGGGGGGGGGGGGGGGGGTGTGTAACCTGAATTTTCATTGTCTGCTTTACTGCACCTTTTACTGTAGTGGTGTCATGTACAGCTTCTTGATTCACAAAAGGAAAGGCACGCTAGAAATGAAAGGGAAGAAGACAGGAAATGAACAAATCGAAAGACAGGTAATTGTCATGCCGCTAGCCACCTGCCGGAGGAGACATTGCATCAGAATTGATGCTTTCTGTCCTCTGACTCCAGTTTCGTTGTTGCTTAAATACAGCAACGCCAAATAATTGAAATCTTTTTTTTTTGTTTTCATGTGGTAGTGGTGAAGGTGACGGGGGTGGGTGGGACTAGGGTGGGTGAAGGGACATGGGGGACAGGGGGGACGGAGGAGGATTTAGGGTCGTGTATTGGATGGACAGGGGGTGATGGCGTAACTCACATTTTCATTGCACGTTTTACTGTTCACAAGTTGTTTATTTTGTCCTTGAAGGAAAATTATTTTGTGGTGACACATTGCAATATCAAATCATTAAATACAGTGGTATAAATTACAATGAAATGGGCTATATTACAATGATTTCTTTCTCCCTGTAGTAGTTTGATGCCATGCACAGTACGTTAATTCACAAAGCGAAGGCTCCCTAGGGATGAAGAAGAAAGTGGGGTGGGGGAGGGGGGGGGAGAGAAAATGGAAAGGAAGAGGGGTGGTGTGAATATGTGCAGGGAACAGGATAACACACAGTGTGCTTGTACACATCACTGTTTATTACTGCTGCAGTTTGACTGCATCCTTGGGACATCGGTTCACAATAATCATAGTGATTGAGGAGTGTCGCTAATACCTGGGTGACATGCTCAACATTCTGTGCCGTGCCAGGCTCGTTATTCTCTTCCTTGATGGGTTGAAAACATTTAATAAGGTGTATGTGAAAGACCTCTGGTTAGAGGGATGGGACTCGCAGATAGATAACAAACTGTTTAAAATCTGTCTTACCCTTAGAGAGTTTTTACCATGTTCCGTAGGTGGCAGTAAAGACGAAACAGTCTTGTGCCATTTGCATACAGGCCACACATTTTATACCCATTCTTACCTTTTCAAAGGTGAAGATGCTCCGTGGTGCATTCCATGTCATGTCCCACTGACAGTGAAACATATTCTTTAAGAGTGTTGGGACTTGCACGATGTGAGACGTAAACACTTTACAGCAGACTGTATGAAAACCTTGTTCAGAGATGTCCCACCTGACGTGATCTTTGAATTTCGGAAAGAGATTAACATTTTTCATCTGGTTGCAAAGCAAGAGGACTGCAGGCGGAAATCTAAACAAATCTTAAATAAATGTTAGCGAACCGCCCAGAGAACGTGGACAAACGAGTCACAAGACGAAACGCAACTAGTTTCGACCTCTTAGGTCTTCATCAGGTGAGACATTAACGAATAAAACAATGAAAATTCACTTAGCTTTGATCGCTTCAGATCACTTCGTAGGGTTCAGCGCAAGGAAGAAGGCGTTGAACGCCTTCTTCCTTGCGCTGAACCCTACGAAGTGATCTGAAGCGATCAAAGCTAAGTGAATTTTCATTGTTTTATTCGTTAATGTCTCACCTGATGAAGACCTAAGAGGTCGAAACTAGTTGCGTTTCGTCTTGTGACTCGTTTGTCCACGTTCTCTGGGCGGTTCGCTAACATTTATTTAAGATTTTTCATCTGATCGATCGAAGATTTTACGGAAGAAAGATTTTTAACGACATTTTTTATGCTATTTTAGAATGTGTGTTTTGAAGAGATGTGTGAATGGTGTTTTTTGTTTGTTTGGTTGGTTTTGTTGTTGTTGAGTTGACATCAACATGGTGACAGCCCTGACATGGCCCTTTGCGGTGAGCTGGGCTATAAACAATATTACCTTACCTTACCTCAGTTGGGAGTTGGTCCACAGTTTAGTGGATTCAGTCTGTGTACGGGTTCTTCAAATTATTGTAGTATATTTTCATCTGTTGTTTTCTATCCATAATCGTCTTTTCTAGTCTACTTGTAGTATGTGTTTCAGACATGCCGTACTTTCCTTCCTGTCCAATATGATATGCAGAGTGTGTGTGTACTTCCACAACAACATCACAGAAGAGAGTAAAAAAAAAAAAAGTAAAATGTAGAATTCAAAGTTAAGTCAGATCCCCAGATTGATATTCTCTCTCTCTCTCTCTCTCTCTCTCTCTCTCTCTCTCTCTCTCTCTCTCTCTCTTTTCAAAGTTTACTCAAACCCCAGATTAATATTCTCTCTCTCTCTCTCATACAAAGCCTGTAAATTTAGAGAATTTGTTTGCTCTTGAATACGTGACAAGGATTTGCTTTTTGATTTGATTTGTATCGTAATTGTTTACATTTAATGTGTTGTAATGTTCACACACCCTTAATGGGGGGCCTTGACCTGTTATGAATAAACTATCTGAATCTTCATCTCTCTCTCTCTCTCTCTGTCTCTGTCTCTGTCTGTCTCTCTGTCTCTGTTTTCTCTCTTCTCTCTGTCTTTCTGTCTGTCTCTTCTTGTCTGTCTGTCTCTTTCTCTCTCTCTCTCTCTCTCTCTCTCTCTCTCTCTCTCTCTCTCTCTCTCTGTTGTCTGACCTTCCATAGCCCAGCAATGAGGGGCATATTCTCCCACGGCAAAATGATCACGACTACCTCACATCCAGCCACATTCTGTTAGCTACCAGTCATAATGCCACCCACCAGTGGAGACGCTGCACCAGAATCCATCTTTTGCATCCTGTGATTCTGTTGTCGTTGTTGTTGACGTAAAAGAAACATCAAAATATTGCGTGTATTGTAGTAGTGGTGAAGGTGAAGGGGTGAGGATGGGGTTGGTTTGGTTTTGATGTCAGGGGTGGATAGGGGAGGGGAGGGAGGAAGAATTAAGGTTGTGTATGGGATGGTTGTTGGGGGGGAGGGTGTAACCTGAATTTTCATTGTCTGCTTCACTGCACCTTTTACTGTAGTGGTGTCATGTACAGCTTCTTGATTCACAAAAGGAAAGGCACGCTAGAAATGAAAGGGAAGAAGACAGGAAATGAACAAATCGAAAGACAGGTACTTGTCATGCCGCTAGCCACCTGCCGGAGGAGACATTGCATCAGAATTGATGCTTTCTGTCCTCTGACTCCAGTTTCGTTGTTGCTTAAATACAGCAACGCCAAATAATTGAAATCTTTTTTTTTTGTTTTCATGTGGTAGTGGTGAAGGTGACGGGGGTGGGTGGGACTAGGGTGGGTGAAGGGACATGGGGGACAGGGGGGACGGAGGAGGATTTAGGGTCGTGTATTGGATGGACAGGGGGTGATGGCGTAACTCACATTTTCATTGCACGTTTTACTGTTCACAAGTTGTTTATTTTGTCCTTGAAGGAAAATTATTTTGTGGTGACACATTGCAATATCAAATCATTAAATACAGTGGTATAAATTACAATGAAATGGGCTATATTACAATGATTTCTTTCTCCCTGTAGTAGTTTGATGCCATGCACAGTACGTTAATTCACAAAGCGAAGGCTCCCTAGGGATGAAGAAGAAAGTGGGGTGGGGAGGGGGGGGGAGAGAAAATGGAAAGGAAGAGGGGTGGTGTGAATATGTGCAGGGAACAGGATAACACACAGTGTGCTTGTACACATCACTGTTTATTACTGCTGCAGTTTGACTGCATCCTTGGGACATCGGTTCACAATAATCATAGTGATTGAGGAGTGTCGCTAATACCTGGGTGACATGCTCAACATTCTGTGCCGTGCCAGGCTCGTTATTCTCTTCCTTGATGGGTTGAAAACATTTAATAAGGTGTATGTGAAAGACCTCTGGTTAGAGGGATGGGACTCGCAGATAGATAACAAACTGTTTAAAATCTGTCTTACCCTTAGAGAGTTTTTACCATGTTCCGTAGGTGGCAGTAAAGACGAAACAGTCTTGTGCCATTTGCATACAGGCCACACATTTTATACCCATTCTTACCTTTTCAAAGGTGAAGATGCTCCGTGGTGCATTCCATGTCATGTCCCACTGACAGTGAAACATATTCTTTAAGAGTGTTGGGACTTGCACGATGTGAGACGTAAACACTTTACAGCAGACTGTATGAAAACCTTGTTCAGAGATGTCCCACCTGACGTGATCTTTGAATTTCGGAAAGAGATTAACATTTTTCATCTGGTTGCAAAGCAAGAGGACTGCAGGCGGAAATCTAAACAAATCTTAAATAAATGTTAGCGAACCGCCCAGAGAACGTGGACAAACGAGTCACAAGACGAAACGCAACTAGTTTCGACCTCTTAGGTCTTCATCAGGTGAGACATTAACGAATAAAACAATGAAAATTCACTTAGCTTTGATCGCTTCAGATCACTTCGTAGGGTTCAGCGCAAGGAAGAAGGCGTTTGAACGCCTTCTTCCTTGCGCTGAACCCTACGAAGTGATCTGAAGCGATCAAAGCTAAGTGAATTTTCATTGTTTTATTCGTTAATGTCTCACCTGATGAAGACCTAAGAGGTCGAAACTAGTTGCGTTTCGTCTTGTGACTCGTTTGTCCACGTTCTCTGGGCGGTTTGCTAACATTTATTTAAGATTTTTCATCTGATCGATCGAAGATTTTACGGAAGAAAGATTTTTAACGACATTTTTTATGCTATTTTAGAATGTGTGTTTTGAAGAGATGTGTGAATGGTGTTTTTTGTTTGTTTGGTTGGTTTTGTTGTTGTTGAGTTGACATCAACATGGTGACAGCCCTGACATGGCCCTTTGCGGTGAGCTGGGCTATAAACAATATTACCTTACCTTACCTCAGTTGGGAGTTGGTCCACAGTTTAGTGGATTCAGTCTGTGTACGGGTTCTTCAAATTATTGTAGTATATTTTCATCTGTTGTTTTCTATCCATAATCGTCTTTTCTAGTCTACTTGTAGTATGTGTTTCAGACATGCCGTACTTTCCTTCCTGTCCAATATGATATGCAGAGTGTGTGTGTACTTCCACAACAACATCACAGAAGAGAGTAAAAAAAAAAAAAGTAAAATGTAGAATTCAAAGTTAAGTCAGATCCCCAGATTGATATTCTCTCTCTCTCTCTCTCTCTCTCTCTCTCTCTCTCTCTCTCTCTCTCTTTTCAAAGTTTACTCAAACCCCAGATTAATATTCTCTCTCTCTCTCTCATACAAAGCCTGTAAATTTAGAGAATTTGTTTGCTCTTGAATACGTGACAAGGATTTGCTTTTTGATTTGATTTGTATCGTAATTGTTTACATTTAATGTGTTGTAATGTTCACACACCCTTAATGGGGGGCCTTGACCTGTTATGAATAAACTATCTGAATCTTCATCTCTCTCTCTCTCTCTCTGTCTCTGTCTCTGTCTGTCTCTCTGTCTCTGTCTTTCTCTCTGTCTCTCTCTGTCTTTGTCTCTGTCTCTGTCTGTCTGTCTCTTTCTCTCTCTCTCTCTCTCTCTCTCTCTCTCTCTCTCTCTCTCTGTTGTCTGACCTTCCATAGCCCAGCAATGAGGGGCATATTCTCCCACGGCAAAATGATCACGACTACCTCACATCCAGCCACATTCTGTTAGCTACCAGTCATAATGCCACCCACCAGTGGAGACGCTGCACCAGAATCCATCTTTTGCATCCTGTGATTCTGTTGTCGTTGTTGTTGACGTAAAAGAAACATCAAAATATTGCTGTATTGTAGTAGTGGTGAAGGTGAAGGGGTGAGGATGGGGTTGGTTTGGTTTTGATGTCAGGGGTGGATAGGGGAGGGGAGGGAGGAAGAATTAAGGTTGTGTATGGGATGGTTGTTGGGGGGGAGGGTGTAACCTGAATTTTCATTGTCTGCTTCACTGCACCTTTTACTGTAGTGGTGTCATGTACAGCTTCTTGATTCACAAAAGGAAAGGCACGCTAGAAATGAAAGGGAAGAAGACAGGAAATGAACAAATCGAAAGACAGGTACTTGTCATGCCGCTAGCCACCTGCCGGAGGAGACATTGCATCAGAATTGATGCTTTCTGTCCTCTGACTCCAGTTTCGTTGTTGCTTAAATACAGCAACGCCAAATAATTGAAATCTTTTTTTTTTGTTTTCATGTGGTAGTGGTGAAGGTGACGGGGGTGGGTGGGACTAGGGTGGGTGAAGGGACATGGGGGACAGGGGGGACGGAGGAGGATTTAGGGTCATGTATTGGATGGACAGGGGGTGATGGCGTAACTCACATTTCCATTGCATGTTTTACTGTTCACAAGTTGTTTATTTTGTCCTTGAAGGAAAATTATTTTGTGGTGACACATTGCAATATCAAATCATAAAATACAATGGTATAAATTACAATGAAATGGGCTATATTACAATGATTTCTTTCTCCCTGTAGTAGTTTGATGCCATGCACAGTACGTTAATTCACAAAGCGAAGGCTCCCTAGGGACGAAGAAGAAGGGGGGGGGGGAGAGAAAATGGAAAGGAAGAGGGGTGGTGTGAATATGTGCAGGGAACAGGATAACACACAATGTGCTTGTATACATCACTGTTTATTACTGCTGCAGTTTGACTGCATCCTTGGGACATCGGTTCACAATAATCATAGTGATTGAGGAGTGTCGCTAATACCTGGGTGACATCCTTCACCTTCTGTGCCGTGCCAGGCTCGCTATTCTCTTCCTTGATGGGTTGAAAGCATTTAATAAGGTGTATGTCAAAGACCTCTGGCAAGAGGGATGGGACTCACAGATAGATAACAAACTATTTAAAATCTGTCTTACCCTTAGAGAGTTTTTACCATGTTCCCGAGGCGGCAGTAAAGACGAAACCTTGTGCCGTTTCCATACAAGCCACTCGTTTTACACCCATTGTTATCTTTTCAAAGGTGAAGAAGCTCCGTGGTGCATTCCATGTCATGTTCCACTCTTCTTCTTCTTCTTCCAGTAATGTCCACCTGAGAGAATGGAATGAGAACCTGGTGATTTAGGGTTGGGACTTGCTTGGCCTCACTTGTCCGCCCCATTCACAATCACTGGTCTGATATCCTTCCTCTCTCTCTCTTCAAAGTTTACTCAAAGCCCAGATTGATGTTCTCTCTCTCTCTCTCTCTCTCTCTCTCTCTTGCTCTCTCTCTCTCTCAACACGCTTGAGTTTAGTTGGCGCATGCAAAGACCTTTCAAGTAAAGCGAAAAATGTTGTGCTTTGTATCATGAAAAAGTTGCATGTTCTTAATAATTCTTCATTCATGTTATTTATAAAGCTATTTGATTCTCATAATTCTTCATTCATGTTATTTATAAAGCTATTTGATTCTCAGGTTCAACCGATTGTACAGTACGGCTCCGAGCTATGGGGACTAGAAAAAGCGGCTATCTATTGTGAATCTGTTCAAATATTTGCTCTGAAAAGGTTTCTTGGTGTAGATAGACGGACTCCAAATGATCTAATTTACGGTGAAACTGATCGATTTCCCATTTACATTACCTCTGCTGTCAGATGTATCCGCTACTGGCTGAAACTGTTACAAACGGAAGACTTCAGAATTCCTTGTAAGGCGTACAATATGTTGCATGACTTAGATGCCAAAGGCAAAAGTAACTGGGTGTCCAAAGTGCGCCTTTGTCTATTTGAATACGGATTTGGATTTGTTTGGCTGAATCAAGGGGTTGGTAATATTAAAGAGTTTGTATGTGTTTTCCGTCAACAGTTGGTTGACTGCAGATGGCAGAAATGGACTGATCATATTCATAACAGTGACAGATTTGATTTATACAGGAACTTTTGTGATGTTCATGACCTGAAAACGTACTTGACCTTAGATATGGACAGGCACCTAAAACATGTAACAGCAAAATGCAGATAAGGAATATCTGCATTGGCCACTTATTATTTTAGATATCGCATATGTAATGATTATGATATGCTTTGTCCTTTATGTAAAAAAATCAATTGAAACCGAATTACACTTCGTCCTGCCCTGTCCAGCTCTCATGAGCATCAGAGAAAAGTTTATTAAGCCCAAATATTGCAGACAGCCATCCTTATTTAAACTGAGCCTACTTTGTTCATCTACTTCTGCAGAAGTTGTTAAGAATTTTTCTTTGTTTTTGGACAAGGCCTTTAAGTATAGAGAAATTTTCACTTCTTGATATTGCCCTTCAGTTATTCTTGTTTCGTTCCGTAATTTGATTTCATGTAACTATTGTACTTGTGTGTTCACACACCCCTTCATTAGGGGCCTTGGCCGGTTGTATGAATAAATCATCTGAATCTGAATCTCTCTCTCTCTCTCTAGATATACGCATTTAAATAAGAAGTAAAGCTGCACTCTTGTAATTGAATGGCTGTCTTAAGGTTTTTGTCTGCTTAATTTCATATGCCAATGTAACTCCCTTGACTTTAGTTTGATTTTGATGTGGGATGTTATACTTACTTTTGCGTGTTGTCCTTATGTTATTTGCTTTGATTCACTCATGATAACGTGTATCCATTGTATACAGCCCAGTGGCCTTACAATTAAAGTTTCCGAGTTTCGAGTTTCTCTCTCTCTCTCTCTCTCTCTCTCTCTCTCTCTCTCTCTCTCTCTCTCTCTCTCCTTCAAATTTTACTCAAATCCCCAGATTGATATTCTCTGTCTGTCTGTCTGTCTGTCTCTCTCTCTCTCTGTTCAAAGTTTACTCAAACCCCAGGTTGTTATTCTCTCTCTCTCTCTCTCTCTCTCTCTCTCTCTCTCTCTCTTCTCTCTCTCATACAAATTCTTTAAATTTGGAAAAATTGTTTCCTCTTGAATATGTGACAACGATTTGCTTTTTGATTCGATTTGTATTGTAATTGTTTACATTTGATGTGTTGTGATGTTCACATACCCTTAATGAGGGGCATCGGCCTGTTATGAATAAACTATCTGAATCTTCATCTCTCTCTCTCTGTCTCTGTCGCTGTCTGTCTCGCTGTCTCTGTGTTTGTCTCTGTCTCTGTCTTTCTCTCTCTTTGTCTCTGTCTGTCTGTCTGTCTGTCTCTCTCTCTCTCTCTCTCTCTCTGTTGTCTGACCTTCCATGCCCCAGCAATGAGGGGCATATTCTCCAACGGCAAAATGATCACTGCCTCACACCCAGCCACATTCTGTCAGCTACTAGTCATAAGGCCACCCACCGGAGGAGACGCTGCACCAGAATCCATCTTTTGCATCCTGTGATTCTATTGTCGTTGTTGTTGACGTAAAAGAAACATAAAAAAAAAACAAAAAAACTTGCGTGTATTGTAGTAGTGGTGAAGGTGAAGGGGTGAGGATGGGATGGGTCTGGTTTTGATGTCAGGGGCGGACAGGGGAGGTAAGGGAGGAAGAATTAAAGTTGTGTATGGGGGGGGGGGGGTGGGGGGGGGGTAGTGTCATTCGAATCTTTGTTGTATGCTTCATTGCTCCATTTACTGCAATGATGTCATGTACCGTTTACTGATGCACAAAACGAAAGGCACGCTAGAAATGAAAGGGAAGAAGACAGCGAATGAACAAATCGACAGACAGGTACCAGTCATGCCGCTAGCCGCCGGCGGAGGAGACACTGCACCACAATCGATGCTTTCTGTCGTCTGACTCTAGTTTCGTTGCTGCTTAAACAAAGCAACACCAAATATTTGAAATTTTGTTTTTTCATGTGGTAGTGGTGAAGGTGACGGGGGTGGGTGGGAATAGTGGGTGTAGTGGGTGAAGGGAGGTGGTGGAGGACGGGGGGAAAGGGGGGGGGGGCGGAGGAGGATTTAGGGTCGTGTATTGGATGGACAGGGGGTGATGGCGTAACTCACATTTCCATTGCATGTTTTACTGTTCACAAGTTGTTTATTTTGTCCATGAAGGAAAATTATTCTGTGGTGACACATTGCAATATCAAATCATGAAATACAATAGAATAAATTGCGATGAAATGGCGTATATTAACAATGATTTCTTCCTCCCTGTAGTAGTTTGATGCCTTGTACAGTACGTTAATTCACAAAGCGAAGGCTCCCTAGGGACGAAGAAGAAGAACAGGGGGGGGGGGGGGGGGGGGGGGGGGAATGGAAAGGAAGAGGGGTGGCATGAATATGTGCAGGAAACAGGATAACACGCAATGTGCTTGTACACATCACTGTTTATTACTGCTGCAGTTTGACTACATCCGTGGGACATTGGTTCACAATAAATCATGATATATTCGCTGTCAAATGGAGTGTGTGTGTGCGTGTGTGTGTTGTGTGGTGTGTGGTGCTGTGTCGGCTGTGTGTGTGTGTGTGCATGTGTGTGTGTGTGTGCGTGTGCGTGGGTGTGGGTGTGTGTGATCAATGTAAAACGTTGAGTGATTCGCTAATGCCCAGTTTGATGATGTATGCCACTTTCACTCCGAGACATTACGTGCACAAACGAACAAACGGGTACAAACCCGTGTGTATACATGTACATAGACATACATGCGTGCGCGCACACACATGCGTGCGCGCGTGCTTGGAC
>CM065746.1:31019690-31024690 GCA_033310375.1 Conus canariensis | reverse complement strand
CTTGACATACTAATATAGAGTTCTTGACATATTGATACAGTGCTCTTCACATATTGATACAGAGGTCTTGGCATATTGATATAGGGCCCTTGACATATTGATACGGTGCTCTTGACATATTCATACAGTGCTCTTGACATATTGATACAGTGCTCTTGACATATTCATACATTGCTCTTGACATATTGATACAGAACTCTTGACATATTGATACAGAACTCTTGACATATTGATAAGTTCCTTGACGCATTGATACAGGGCCTTGATATGTTGCTACAGAGCTATTGGCATGTTGATACAGACCTCTTGACATATTGATACAGGGCCTTGCCATATTAATACAGAGCTATTAACATATTGATACAGAGTCACTGACATATAGACACAGAGCTCTTGACATATTAATTACAGAGCTATTGACATATTGATACAGGGTTCTTGACATGTTGATACAGTGCTCTTGACATATCAATACAGAGGTCTGACATGTTGATACAGTTTTCTTGACATAATTAAATACGGGGCTCAGGAAATACTTGATGCAATGCTGGCCAACCTCGTCAACCTTTGCTACGTATAAAAAAAAATGAAAACTAGGCTACATCCAACAAACGGGACCACAGATGAATATGATAATGTAAGGTAAGGGCACATGCAAACACCACTCACCACCCTTAAAGTCAATAGCAAGTACGACAGAGAAAGAGAAACAGTACGTGGATAACTACAAGTCGCTAGGAATGGATGCATATACTTTTCATTCTGTCCCAGGACCATCAGGGTCTGTGACATAACTTCCTGCAATCAGCAACAGAGTACACCTTGAAAATAGTAACAATACTAGGTTCCATTGGTCCCAGGCCCTGATAGATCGACCCCAATGTCTTTGCCGTACCCTGGCTAAAAGACTCCAGGGATCATTCGAACAGCCGAATGACTTGAACACTATGGCACAAATGCATCAGCTGGGGATGAGAACATTACGTGTGTGACCGTTTTTGATGACCCCGCCACGTGGGCAGCCACACTCCGACTTCGAGGGATTTTGGAGACTGATGGTGTTATGCTAGGAGCTTGTCACGACTGAAGACAATCCCCGCATAACTATGCAGAGCATAACAACATTTTGATGTAGCCTTGGTGTTCTAGCCTATGTCATTAGGTCTGACACAGCCTTAAGTCAAGGCGTAATCAACCCCAATGAAAGATTTTTGTGTGTGTATAAAGTCTTTTCGAAAAAAAAAAAGTGTGAAAAAAGGGGAAGAAGAAGGAGAGAGGGAGGGGGGGGGGGGGGGGGGGAAGGGGGAGGAATCCGATTTGGGTTAGACAGACGCAAGAAAAACGTCAAAATTCAATTAACAACGAATTTCAACAGGATAATTGATAATTAACTCTACGATGTGGCTGATATCAGTGCCAAGGTTAAATGAGATGTCACATTACAGTGACAGTCAACTGAAGTCTTTGTTATGCTTTTGACTCCAGAGGCTAATGTCTGACAGCCAAACACGAATGACACACAGACACTGAAACTACCAGTCTCCATGCTCATGATGAGAAGTGTTCATATAGCAGTATGAAGTCTAGCTGAAAATATGAGGATCTCCAAGACGAAGTAACAAGATTTGTGACGGGTATCACATTCTGATCGGACTGGACAAAACGAACGCATGATTATCGGTTCAAACTGCCCAGCCCTAGAAAAGCCGCAGGGTTTCAGCATCGTCATTGCATCACGTTGTCCCCCTAATTACAGTGTCCAGAATCCTCTTTCCCATAATGACTTTCCTGTGAGTAATTTAGTTCCAACGACCGTTGGGACTTTTCCTGTAATGCACACACACCACACACACACACACACACACACACACACACACACACACACGCACGCACGCACGCACGCACGCACGCACGCACGCACGCACGCACGCACGCACACACACACACTCACACACACACACAACAAAAGACCATATGAAAATACAATATAAGACAAGGAAGAGTTTCAGAGTGAACTGTTTTAATGTGATTGAAACTGGTTTTCATATGCGTAGACATCCATGAGTTCCACACAAGATTCAGTTCCAGAGAGAGAGAGAGAGAGAGAGAGAGAGAGAGAGAGAGAGAGAGAGAGAGAGAGAGAAGAAGAGAGAGAGAGAGAGAAGAGAGAGAGAGAGAGAAAGAGAGAGAGAGAGAGAGAGAGAGAGAGAGAGAGAGAGAGAGAGAGAGAGAGAGAATAGTATCTATTGTTATAGCACATTTTCTTCAAGCAAACATTATTTTCACGCAAGCAACACTCAACACACAACTAAAGTTGACCGTCGTCACCGAAAATAAAGGACTGCATGATTCATGATTATGCAAAACAAAGATGAGGCCTATCCAGCATCTTAACGAGTCTTGTGATCCTAGGCGGACTGTCTGTCCTAAACTGGAAGAGCGTCCTTAGAAGCATAGACCATTGGATGATGACAGAGTTCACTCTATCTCTGCTATGACAGAACTCACTGTGTATAGATCACTATCTGCATAGACCATTGGATGATGACAAAGTTCACTCTGTCTCTGCTATGACAGAACTCACTGTGTATAGATCACTATCTGCATAGACCATTGGATGATGACAGAGTTCACTCTATCTCTACTATGACAGAACTCACTGTGTATATAGATCACTATCTGCATAGACCATTGGATGATGACAGAGTTCACTCTATCTCTGCTATGACAGAACTCGCCGTGTATAGATCACTATCTGCATAGACCATTGGATGATGACAGAGTTCACTCTATCTCTGCTATGACAGAACTCACCGTGTATAGATCACTATCTCTCTGAAGCCCCGGAATGAAAGCCGAGGGATCTTTTTTGCGTAAGCTGAATTCCCACCTTCTGGGAATTCTCTGCCAGCAGTTTCCTCTTTTCTGTGATTCTCTGTGACCCTGCCCTTCTTTGTGTGGTGTGTGTGTGTGTGTGTGTGTGTGTGTGTGTGTGTGTGTGGTGTGTGTGTGTGTGTGTGTTTTGGTGGTCGTCTACTGTATTCTTCCCCCTGCTCTACGGGTCCATGTGCCTGTCGTTCTTGTAGCCAGGATCTCTTGACTTCCATTTTTTTTTCTCGTTACTATGTGTAACAGGTCAACCTTGTTGTTGTTGTTGTTGTCGTTGGCTGGTTGCTGCAGTTGTTGTTGTTGTTACAATCTACCTACTGGGTATGACAGCGTAAACACTTTCCGGAGTGGACTCTAGGTGTCTGTTCTATAATCTGTTATTGCCCATATGCTTTTTTTTTTTTTAATTTAGCTTTTTTGTGGCACTGCAACATTGATGATTTTTTGACTGTTGAAATAAGACACCCCCCCCCCCCCCCAAAAAAAAAAAAGAAAAAAAAAAAGGGGGAGGTGATTGATTAATCAAGCGTTATACACTTTCGCCTTTTATCGCGGCTAAGCCAGATGTCTTTAAGGACGTCAGCAGATTAGCTGTCACGATATGAATTTATTGTGCATGTAGATTATGTAGCGAGATATATTGTGGTGTTTATTGTCGCAGTTTTCAGGACAAAGTATCCCCCCCTCCCCTCCCCCTTCCCCCCCCCCCCCCCCCCCCCCCCCCCCCCCATTCCCCATCATGTGGCCAGGGCATTGTACAGTTGCCGGGACTTCCTAAACAAAACACGAGAAACAGAAACACTTTCCCCTGCACCAATGATGATCACCCAGTTCTTTCCGTTCAGGGCAGTCGGCAGAACAGTCATTTATACCGGTCATCATCGCAGACATCATCACGGATTCAAACAGGATCTCCGAACAGCAGTACGCTCCCCCCACACAATCCTGACAGGCAGGTTTCACCCGCGCCTGTAGTGCTGTACATCTGTCTCTGGTAGTCGGCGTACACCGCCATCCGGTTTCCACTGGTAGTAGCCCATGTCCACGTAGTCCACCTTGGGTCTGGCACGGGCACTCTTCATGCGGCTGCTGGCCGTGGGCCGGCACAACCTGGACAGCAGGTCCTGCAGCTCCTCCTCCCTCACCACCTTCTTCAGCAGCCCGGCTTTCCGCCCGTCGTTCCCCTGGGAGGCCGTCACCGAGTTTCTGACGTCATAGAGGGAGGGCTTGCGTGTCGGTGACGTCATGGCGACGCGCAGGGGTTTGGGGAGCGGAAGGGCGGGCATGTGGATGGTGCCGGACCCCATGGGGGAAGGAAGGGAGGTAAGGTGGGTGGTGGGGGGGGGGAGGACAGTGAGTGAGGGTGAGAGTGGAGGTGAGAGGTGTGGGGGAGGCGGATGGAGGGGTGGCGACGTGTGGTGTCCTGGCTGAAAAGAATTGGGGGAGGAGGGGATGGGGTGGTGGCGGTGGTAAGTGGTTTGAGTAAAGCATCTCACATCCCGAGCATCCTAGCATCTGTCTGTCAATCTGTCTGTCTGTCTGTCTGTCTCTCTGTTTATAAGATGGGATGGGTGTGTAGTTATACATATACGTGTGTATGTAGGCATGCACTTCTGCGCGCGCGCAGTATGGGTGTACGGTTGTGTGTGCGCGCGAGCACACGCGAACTTACGTTTGTGGGTGCGTGTGCGTGTGTGCGTGTGTGTGTGTGTGTGTGTGTGTGTGTGTGTGTGTGTGTGTGTGTGTGTGTGTGTGTGTGTGAGTGTTGGGGTGTGTGTGTGTGTGTGTGTGTGTGTGTGTGTGTGTGTGTGTGCGTGTGCGCGCGCGCGCCCGCGCGCCCGCGCGCCCGCACCTGTGTGTGTATGTGTACATTATACAATACAACCAAAATTCTAACAAACACAAAAGGAAACACGCCAAGACACAAGCCCTCTCAAAATTGATGAAGGCTATTCTTCGCAGCTTCATAAACGAACTGTTAAAAATATATTTAGATAATATCGATCTATCAAACACACCCATTTCTGCCGCGATAACACGCAGTTTTCCCCTGAAGCCTACTTAGCAACGTGTGCTTGTCCGTTAACACTCTCACCCCCACCCCCACCCCC
>CM065746.1:30977331-30994831 GCA_033310375.1 Conus canariensis | reverse complement strand
AACCGGCTTTATATTGGAACCGGAGCTCACGGAAATGAAAATTCAAATTGTGATCAAATGAGTTCCTTATAAACGACTTTTATTGTGTTCGGAGCTCACGGCGATCAAAATTCAAAGGCTTCAGCTCAGTAAAAGAAACAAAAAAACTTCTGTATGGAAAGCTTTAGTGGAATCAGTTTTGTTGCAGTTATCATCGACGGCATCACTTTTCATCAGCTGTTTTAGGGGGAAAGAATTACTTCTTGTTGTCTAGGCTTCCGTGCCCTCTCCATAGCACTACCGCGTTCATTCCAGCCACCCATGTGCAGCCAGCTGCACGCAGCTTCCTTCTGTCACTGCCCCAGCACCGGCGGTCCACAGGAAGACATCAGCATTAGACTGCCATGAGGCACCCCTTCAGTGGAGACGCTGCACTGCCTCCGAGTGACCTCAGTGGTGTTCAGTGGTGCCTCTTCTGATTCAACATACGCAAGTCACCGGCTACTAAGCCCCGTGATGATGATGGTGATTGCCGAGCCGCGGTGCCAACGTGAGAACGAGCCCCCTCCCCCCCCCCTCCCCCCTCCGGATGGCGTCACCACGTCTGTCCGATGACAGTCTCCGTGAAGTTTTCAATACCCACGACTGTTGACACCTGCTCACCGTGAACACAGAGAGAATCAAGACTGAGGTTTGCACAAGAATGGAGACAGATTTTTTTTTCTTTCTGATGCTCCTATAATACTTGATTTATCGTGGAAGACGATGATGCGTTAGGCTGTTTAATATTAGCGAAAAATAGAGAGACAAAATACACTCATGTACGAGAAAGAGGATAAAAGACTCATGCATACAAACAATGATCATGGGGAGGTTGTCTTCATTTCTTCACGGAGGTGTAAAGAGGATACTAATACATTTGAGAATCACAGACTGGTTAGGGTAATTCTTACGTTCTGTCAACAACAGGTAGTCATGTCATCAGTTGTTATCGAAATGGAATGTGAACGCCATCATGCTGCCTATGTAATGGTTTATAGGTGTGTTTTTTTTCTGAAAGAACGCTTTGGTTCCTTTGACAGGCGTAAAAAAAATCTTCAACACCGTCTGAGTTCCTGGTACTATGATGGTGGTGGTGGTAGTGGTAATGGTCACCGAGTCTAGCTCTGTGACCACTAAGCCCCCTCTTTGACAGTGGTTTTAGTCTGGTGGTCTTCTTGATCAATGAACACCTAACACCTATCCCGGAGTCTTGAAGACTTTGGGGGCGCCTGAGAAGACTTCGCAACCAGCTTCCTCCACTCCTCCCGGATCTCAGACAGCTCTTATGCAATTGCTGAGTGTCAGGCCAGTCCATGATAAAAAAAAAAGAAGCACGGAACAGCAAAATCTTGATAGCAATGAAAAACGCAGTAGAATAAGGAAGGACAGATTACGGACAAGACAATATCAGGTTTGCACTTTGGGACTTACTCAGTATTATTGTAGACAGTCATTTTTTTTATGAACGTTTCACACCTTAGCAGTATTATTCTCTTTCTGTGTTTCTATCTATCTGTCTATCGATCTATCTATCTATCGATCGATCGATCGTTCTATCCGTCTATCTATCTATCTATCTGCTGAATGAACTGAATTGTTAAAGTGTTACGTCTCACGCCTTAGCAGTATTTTTCTCTTTCTGCGTATCTATCTATCTGTCTATCGATCTATCTATCTATCGATCGATCGATCTGTCTATCTATCTGTCCATCTATCTATCTATCTATCTGCTGAATGAACTGAATTGTTAAAGTATTTCCATCTCCTCTTCCCCCGACCCCATGCTATTCTTTTACCTTCATTTTCGTTCTCCTTTCTCTCTCTCTCTCTCTCTCTCTCTCTCTCTCTCTCTCTCTCTCTCTCTCTCTCTCTCTTGTGTAGTGTGTCAATTGCTACAAGGTCGTCGTTGATGGAATGTGTATAATTATGTACTGGCTTTTTGACCTTGTAGGTTTGCACAATGTATATCGCAATATAATAGCCTTTTGACAAAGGCACGTGTGAGAAATGCCTGGACATCTGTCGTGTGGTTTTACTGTGTTCTGTTCTTCTGAGAAACTGTCAGCTAAGTTAGTGTGATCACTCACACTCTGCGCTTACAGACAATGATAATCCCTGTTTGTAATCCGTGACATGCTGCTCCTGAAATTGCTACCGAACTGTGTGGTCCATATTCTGCCTCTTAACGAATATCATCATCAAACTGTATAGTCCTTTACTTCACAATCCCCATAGAAATGATAAAAGTGCGTTGGGCGTCATTGTCTGCCTTCTGAAAAGAAAGTTGTTGCCAAAGCTTGTAATCAGTCTTTATCCGCATCTCAAAGATAACTGTTATCAGAACTTTTAATCCGTCATTCTCTGCATCCAAACGACACTGTCATGAACGTGTGTAATCCTTTGTAGAGAGCTCTTAAAGGATCGGTATTATAAAAAGTTTGTGGTGCTTTATACCCTGCATCCAAGATATCTTGTTATTAAAGTGTGTTATCCTTCATAACCTGCTCCCAAAATGAAATTGTTGCGAACGTTTGTATTTCTTCCCACGTGCTCCGAAGAGAAAAAAAAATTATATGAAAATTGTGATCGTTGACACGTCCTCCCAAAAAGAAACTGTCTGTGAAAGATTTTGGTCCTCAGTGCTCCCTCCACTACCCCCCCCCCCCCCCCCCCCCATTAACATTATTTAAGATCCTTCATAGCCTGCTGTCCCCCACCCCATCCCCGCACCTCCCAAAGTCATTATCAGTACTTGTAGTATTTAATATCCTGGTCCAGAACGAAAAGCGGTATCAATGTTGTACTCCTTGATCTACTCAGAGAAGAAAATATTCTACAAAGGAAAGCAACTTCTCTATTTCTTTCCCTAAAGAGAATTTGATCCAAGAATGTGGTTCTTCAAATCGTAACCCAGTGTCCCCCCCTCCCCCACACCCCTCTCAAAAAACCAAACAAACAAACAACAACAAAAAACACCAAAGTGTGTAATCCAGCACATTTTCTCCCTAAAGAAAATTGTGACACCAGCGTGTGGTCCTTTACAATTGTTCTCATGAAGAAAATTGTGACCTATGAGCGCTGATCAGTACAAATCAGGCAAATTACAAAGTTCAAAACTGGACAGTGTAAGGTCAAAACATAACGGATATCCACCCAAAATATGAAAGGCAGGAATAGCTCAGTTGGTAGAGCGCCGGACTCGTAATCCAAGGGTTGCGGGTTCGAATCTCCGCCGGGACATTTCGGTACAGGGGGATTTTTCCCTCGGAGTTAACATTAGTTCTGACTCCATTTCCCATACAGTCCTTCGAATGCGACTATAAACCGAGGTTCCGTGTGTGAACGCACGCACAACATCTTGCACACACGTAAAATCGCATCACCAACTTTCGGAAGAGAAGGCCAGTTTGGCCGTTGGTATGGATGTCACGTTACACATAGCATGCACCTTCCTCGAAGCTGGAGTATGGCTGCCTTAATGGCGGAATAAAAAAACGGTCATACACACAAAACTCCACTCCCTTTGTTGAGCAGATGGGATTAATACCTGCCTGTCTATACAGGGAGTGTCCGCAGGAGTATCAGCCTGCGTACGCAGAAGAAGAAGAAAAAGAACACGCGCTGAGAGTATCTTTCAGAACAGAATGGCACTGCTTGTCTGATTTTTAGAAGTGGCATGCAAAGGATAAAGGGGGAGGAAGGGGGGAGGGGAGGAGAGGTAGGTTCTTTCGTATAATTATGTCATTCACTGAGAAATAGCTCGCACCGAACAGACACCGCACATGTTGCTAACGTTTCAGTGTTCATCATTGCCAGTGTGAAATGCAGTTACTCTCTGTTCCAACACCATGTCCTGTCGACCGCCCAACAACTCCGCCAGTGCCAGCAATATAGAGTTTGAGCACCATCATGAGGTGTCGGAGGTGGAGTGGGCACATCACTAGAAAAGTGCCAGACAGCAACACCCACCGCACTGCCCTTCACCGGATATATGACAGACGACGCTAGAGAGAAAGACACCGGATCACGTGGTGCCGAACAAGACAAAGAGAACTGAAAGCCTTGAAACTCAAACGGAGCAACGTCCTGAAGTTCTCTCGTTTACACACACACACACGCACGCACACACACACACACACACCACACACACACACACACACACACGGCGCGCGCGCGCCACACATAGACAAACACACACACACACACCACACACACACACACACACACACACACACACACACACACACACACACACCAGCGTGGAGTATCATGGTTATGCCAAGGGCATAACGGGCAACAAGTGTCTTCTGCCCACGCATTCTGGTGTAGAGTGGGTATTTTAATGTCTCATAAATCTTGAATCGCACGAGAATGAGTTTCAGTTTCATCAAGGAGGTGTCGCTCCGTGCGGACTAGTCCATACACGCTACACCACATGCGGTAAGCTTTGAGACCACACTGCGCATGATTTAAAGTTGATGGATAAACGAATAAAGGACTAAGATTTGAGAATTGAAGAAAAGAGGATCCCGTGGCTATGACTTGGCAGATGTCTGACTTACGCATGAGCCCAGCACGCTGCTCAGTATGAGGTGATGAACGGTGGAGGAAGAACTGGAAGCCTGAAAACTCATCTGGAACATCTTCCAAACGGCACTACCACCACCACCACCACCACCACCACCACCACACCCGTCCCTTCGGCGTGGAAGACCTTTGCAAAAGCCGAAGGCATAACCGGCAGTAAGTAAGTGTCTTTCCTGGTTGCAGAGTGGGGAGTTGTTGTGTCTCCATAACTCACCGATCTTTTCACATAGCGTTCTGGATCTCGATTGCTGACTCTTCTTCTTGAAGGTGCACAGACCGAGAGAAGCGTGACAGATGTTGTTTCCAGGTGATGATCGTTTCACCCGAGTCCGCTCCTCCTCTCGTGGGAAAGAGGACACGACAGGCAATCATCACCTGGTAATCTGATCGGTCTGCATCGTCCCAATACGATCATAACCAAACAGAACCACGCAATTCATTCCAATTGGTTAAAAACATAGCTGACTGCGGGCGGTGGGGTGGGTGGGTGGGTGGGTGGGTGAGGGAGGTAATGTGTGGGAGGCATAGGAGGGCGGGGCACTAGCACACAAAGGGTTAAAGAGACGTGCCCGATTTTTGAGAGCAGGAAGACACGCCGACCCTTACAGTGGACCTGAGAAGTAGAATCCCGGCCATGCAAGTGAGGCATTCTCGCACGACACTTAACATCAGAGTATACCGATGATACATCACAAACCGGACATCAAGCCGCACCCTGGACCATTTGAAAGTCTGGTGACATTAATGAAGAAAGTGGACTACTACGTTGGGACGCCATGTCATACGTAAGATCCAATGGCCTTGCCAAAACAGTCCTCCAGTGTACTGTTGAAGGAGAAAGACGAAAGGAAAGGCAAAACACACACACACACACACACACACACACACACACACACACACACACACACACACACAACCACCATCCCCACCAACGAACAAACAAACACAGAAAAAAAAAATTGAACGACAACCTTACAGAATGGACAAACAATTCGTTTGTAGAGAGACCCAACCCTCGGCACGCAACCGACCGACCTACAGGAACCTGGTGAAAAATTTGACAGTGCAGGCGGCCCGGTGACTCACTGTGGAATGAAGGGAGAAGGAAGATGTAGACACAAACGATGCTTTAGCCACTAAAAAGTCAGCACGTCTCTCGACCCGGGAGGTAGGAGAACTAACAAATCCCGCTGTATACCCCGTCCACTAGGCGCTGGCGTGGCCCGATGCTGTACCTCTAAGACTGAGAGTCAAATGCTCCCTTCACTTGACTTTCACACCCGTCCCAAGATCCCTTAGGGAAGTCCGAAGTGTACAGAAACTAAACAAGATGGGTGTACCAGCCACCTATGTTGTTTACGTGTATGCAAACACTTGAAAACCAATCTGTGGTCTTCCTTTCTCACAGCAAAAAAAAAAAAAAAAAAAAAAAAGCATAAGTGTGATCAAAATTGTAAATGTCCTGAGAAATATTGACGTCATCCTCAAACTTCCAGAAGTACAACACGGCCGCTTAAAATTACAATGTTTTAATGCTAAATATGAAGGTACAAATGAACATGAGTTTGACATTTCAATGCCATGAAAAACGAAAAAACCAAAAATGAAGCATGCACTGATACAAATAGAAGAACGCTGAAGATATTTTTGTTTATTTTCTAGATTGCAAAACGGAGAGATTTACACATGAAGCATTCTATAAATCAAGATAACAATGATTGAAAACACTAGACTATTACAAAAAGCTTTCAGCTATTATTAAAGGATAATTCATATTATAATCTGCTCTCTGCTGATTTTCGTTATTTTGTTTGCTTAACATCGTCGCGTGGAGTAGAGATTTACTTCCATGAGTTAAAATGCTCAAGATCAGAATGATATATATATATATATATATATATATATATATATATAGAGAGAGAGAGAGAGAGAGAGAGAGAGAGAGAGAGAATAAAATATCACACACACACACACACACACACACACACACACACACACACACACAAACACACACACAAACACACACGTGAAACTGCTTAAACGCACATTCTGAACAGGATACTCGAGCTCACTAAGATCTATGTTCATGTCATGCTGGTTGTTTGTCGCAATGACCACGTATTTTATTACAGACTGAAATATTATGACTGTCAATTCCATGAAAAAAAATTACATCATAATGACATCACCTACCTGTCGCAGAGATCAGGCGTTATATAAGAAATGTTTTATCAGCCACTGCCTTGTGCAGACAAAACGTGTAAATTTCGACAGACAAATATATAAAAGTCACTATGGACCACGTAATCTATAAAATTCTCTCCACACTTATATCAAAATCCATAGAGTCCATCAATTTTCATTGCAATAAAATGCACGGACACTCGATGCCAAAAATGTACTGACATCGGCTGAATTTTCTGTAGCAAGACAACTGCCTAAGATAAGTTTAAACCGAGTTCATATGTATATAGATTCTGAGGACTCTCTGCTGCCACGCTCTCCACGAGTTTCTTTCTACTGATGCATGGGTAAACCATTGACTTCCGGGAATAGGCCGGAGGACGTCCGGGAAAGACCGGAGGACACTGGAAAGACCAGAACCAAGGGCTCTGTGGGCTGGCTCCCCACTTTGCCTTAAACATGTGGCTACTAAAAATAAAAGGAAAAGATGCTCCCAGGATTCACCGAAAGGGGGAGAGAATGATGAATCCATCGGTGCTCAACCAATCATGACTGCAAATCCCAAACGGACTATGAACATGGACCAAATGGAATATCCATGTGTCTGTGGAAAGCGTTTCGCTACCACCCGTGGCATGAAGATCCACAGAACAAAGATGGGATGTGTGAAGACTCATCTGAATGAGCAGCAGCGCACTGCATCAGCAGATAAGACGTCGGAAGACCAAGGCCAGGATTTAAACCACAGTGCCAAGGACATCCACGCTGTTGGTTCGGATGAGGAATTTGCACAGGCCCTCGATGCCAGGCGCCTGAAACTCAACTTGCCACGAGCAAACGAAACTGAAGATTGGGAGAAACTGGATGCAAAAATCGTCCAAAGACTCGATGCACTGATAGGGAAAAGCACCCTGGAACACAAACTAGCCACATATGGGGACATTGTGTATGCCACATGTAGAGACGCCTATGGAGCAAAACTACCCAAAGAGAAAACACCTCCAAAGAAATCCAGACGCCAAGAAAAGATGGACAAGATCAGGGTCCAAAAGAAAAACCTCAAGATGCAAATGAAGACCGCACTGCCAGCTGAAAAACAAGGCTTGGAAAAACTGTGGAAAGACCTGAAAGAAAAACACAGTGCCCTCAGCATAGCGGAATCTGCGAGGAAGAGGAAGAGCAAAAAGAAGAAGACACAAGAGCGCTTCTTCAGAGACCCCTTCCAGTTTGCCAGAACACGGTTTGAGCAGCCAAAATCTGGGACCCTAAGTGTGGACAAAGGAGTTCTTGAGCAGCATCTGAGGAAAACATACTCTGACCCACAGAGCAAAGCACCACTCGACATTCAAGGTCTGGTGTGGCCAACCAACCCTGAGGAACAGTTCAATGGCAAGCCTCCAACGTTGGCGGAAATCAAGAAGGTGGTCGACAAAGCCAGAGCCAAATCATCACCAGGGCCAAACGGAATACCTTACCAGCTTTACAAGAAATGTCCCAAAGTGCTGGAGTGGCTCCACAGGCTGCTGCGATCGGCTTGGAGAAACCAGAAGATCAGCGGCCAGTGGATGACGGCAGATGGTGTGTACATCCCCAAAGAGCAAAACTCAAGTGACATTAGCCAGTTCAGGCCAATATCACTACTGAACGTCGAAGGGAAAATCTTCTTCTCTGTCATGGCAGCAAGGCTGACCAAGTACCTGATGGAAAACAAGTACTTGGATGTGTCAGTCCAGAAAGGTGGCATCCCAGGCGTGGCGGGCTGTGTAGAACACGCCACAATGATCTGGGACGCAATCCAAAAAGCAAAAACAGAAAAGAGAGACCTGGACGTAGTGTGGCTTGATCTGGCAAACGCATATGGATCTGTGCCCCATGAGATGATACAGTTGGCTCTTGAGATGTACCATGTGCCAAAGAACATCCGCGACATGCTCAAGAAGTACTTCAATGGCTTCTCAATGCGGTTCTCTACCAAGGAGTACACAACAGACTGGATCAACTTGGAAGTGGGTATTGCAATGGGCTGTGCAATTTCCCCAATACTGTTCGTGCTGGCAATGGAACTCATCTTGAAAGCAGCAACAAACAACGCGAGACAAACAGACCTTGGCGATGGATACAAGATGCCTCCTCTCAAGGCCTTCATGGATGACACTACAGTGATTTCATCCAGAGAAGACGAGACACGTCATGTGCTGGAGAGGCTGGACGACATAGTTGCCTCATCCAGAATGAAGTTCAAGCCAAAGAAATCACGGAGTCTCTCACTGAGGAAAGGAAAAGTGGCCGGATCTGTGGTCTTCAGTGTTGCCAACCAGGCCATTCCAACAGTCACAGAAGAACCAGTCAAGAGCCTTGGAAGATGGTATGATGATACGCTGAAAGACACACAAAGAGCAAAAGAAACCAAGCAGATGGCGGAGGAAGGCTTGGAGACCATTGACCAGTGTGGGCTCCCTGGCAAATACAAGGTCTGGTGTCTGCAGTTCATGCTGATACCAAAGCTGCTATGGCCTCTGATGATATACGACATCTGCACCAGCATAGTGGAGGCAATGAAAGCCAAAATCAACAAGTTCACAAGGAAATGGCTTGGTGTCCCACCCTGTCTGACTGACATAGCGCTGTACTGTCGCCAAGCAAAGCTGAAACTACCCCTGAAATCCATCCTGGAGGAATACAAAGCAGGGAAGATCAGACTTCAAAGCATGCTGGAGGACTCAGGAGACATGGTGGTAGAAGCAATTAAGCCCCAGCTGAAGACAGGCAGAAAATGGAAAGTTCAAGAGGCGATGAATTCTGCAAAAGAAAGTCTCAAGATCAGAGAAATAACAGGACACACACAGACCAACAGACAGGGACTGGGGGTGACCAAAACTGAATGGTGGTCAAAGGCCAAAGGAAAAGCCAAAAGAGACATGATGATTCAGGAGATGAGAAAAGAAGAAGACCAAAAAAGACTCCAAAAAGCAGTCCAGCAGAGCCAGCAAGGGCAATGGACAACGTGGGAGAATGCACTCCAAAGAAGTCTCACTTGGAATGACATTTGGCACATGGCCCCTCTCAGGATCAGCTTCATTCTCAGATCTGCATATGACCTTCTGCCCTCAAATGCAAACCTGGTGAAGTGGGGGAAAACAGACGATCCTGCATGCCCCCTCTGCCATGAAAAACAAACAGTGGAGCATGTCCTAAGCTCATGTAAAGTAGCCCTGGCTCAAGGAAGGTACACATGGAGGCACAACCAAGTGCTCAAAGAAATTGTACAAGTAGTCTGGGCTAGTACCAACACCACAAAAGGGAAAATCAGGACTCCAAAAGCACCCGCAACATTCTTCACGGCAGGAGGCAGCAAATCATGGCCAAGAACAACAGTGCCACTCGAAACATGCAGGCAGAGTCTGCTGGACGGGGCAGATGACTGGAAGTGCACTGCAGACCTCCCAGAATGGAAGAGTCACCCAGAGATCATCAGCAAGAGTGGCATGAGACCAGACATAGTAGTCCACTCTAAGTCAACCAAGCAGCTGATCATGATCGAGCTCACGGTGCCATATGAGAACAGAATGGAGGCAGCTCAAATCTACAAGACTGAAAAGTATGCTGATCTGGCAAACAGCCTGAGGAGAGAAGGCTATCAGGTCAAAGTCCTCACTGCAGAAATTGGAGCTAGGGGGTTTGTAGGAACGTCTGCATACAGCCTCATGAAACAGCTCTCAGTTGCAGGGAAGGAAAAAACCAGAGCCCTGAAAGCAATGGCAGAAGCGGCAGAGAGGTGTTCAAGCTGGATCTGGTCAAGGAGGAACAAAAGTGAACTTCATAAGGCTTAATTTCCCTACAAATATCAGGTGTCCCTGTGGCTCAGTGGTTAAAGCGCGAGTCATTAAGTGGAAAATGAGCATGTCCAGAGGGTCATGGGTTCGAATCCCAGCCATGGCTCGTCCCAAGATGGGAAAAAAAGGGGCAGCAGAGGGACATCCGGAGTCATGAACCGGGTGTGGCCCAACCCCCCTAGAGTGTCAGGAGATAAGGGCCGAAACACTTGCTTGAAGGGGGCTTCTCTTCTGAGGACTCTCTGCTGCCACGCTCTCCACGAGTTTCTTTCTACTAGATTTGCGTAAAATTGTTTCAAAACATATGGCTCAGGTAGCAGATCATTCATGCGGATTTAGTTTTTGAAATGCAAATATCTCATGTTTAAATCCCATGTAGTAGCAGGTTCTGTTGTTCAAATGCTGATACTAGTCTGTTATTTCTGTGTAGAGGTTGTTCACTGCTGACATTTAAAAACGTGTCATATATAAATGGACCTCTAAACGAAGGAGGGGGGGGGGGGGGGGGGGGGGGGGGACAAACACAGCGAATAACAAGGAAGAAATGGAGAGTGTCACGCAGAAATACACATTAAAAAATAACAAAAAGAAAAAAAAAAGTGCAATATCATGTCAACAGACGTTTCTCCTAACTCAACTGACACGCCTGCTCACAAATGTCCCTTCAAACTCTTATTCCAAATAACCGTTGGCAGAGGCAAGGACGACGTCAGCAGCCTGTTTAATGACGCCCCACGCGTAGCTGATGTCCGAGCTGACGGTGTAGGGTCCACAGATGGCCAGGCGAAGGAAGTAGACGCCTTTCATCATAGCAGGCACCAGATGGATGTTGCGGCTTTCGAGGATCACCTTCAGAAGACGCTCAGTCAGAGCGTTGGGTCCCTGAATCAAAAGACAAGCTGGCTAACATTCTAGATTCATAATTTCACTCTTGTTGAACATTAAGAAGAATTCACGCCATTCTCTCTCTTTTTTTTTTTTTTTTCTTCCAAGCTTGAAACGCAGTCAATAATCTGATTTACAATTGGAAGATCACAACAACAAACAGTCCGACTTCTTTTCTTATTTCATCGTCATTGATGAATTCGGATCTTCGTGTCTTGGGTTTCGCCTTGTACGTGTTTAGTTTCATGTGACGTTTGTGTATCAAATGACGCATGTACAAATTGCGTAACGATTCCGGAGGTCTCTTTCAAGAACCAGAATAAAGCAGAAAGTGGGAGAAGCGTCCACAAATCATGTGCGTTTTCTGTGATGTTCCGAGCACTCCGATTGGTTGTAACTAGGGATAGCTCTCGGTCCTTCTATAAGGTTCAAGCATTATGATTGGCTCTGGTGCGTAATGATTCCCGTTCATTTTGAATACTCCATGATCATTCATTGGCTGTCGCATCCCATTTCTTTTGAAGATCAAGTGTGTCGATCCATAAATAAGCGAGGAAATGAGAGAGGGAAACGAGTGATATGGAAGAGAATGAAAGTGAATAGTTGACAAAGTAGTTTGTGATGGTGTTGCAGAGCGACACATCTTTCTTTGGACCCGTTGCATTGGTCATATGCTTATTGACGTGTGAATCTTTTACTGAAATGAGGGACGCTTGTTATCAGAATCGATTTTTTTTTTTCTCTGTCTTAATCCAACAAGAGATTGAACCAACTCAACCAATGGATTGACTTGTCATCCGATTTCGCTCACCGTTTCACGCTCAGAGGCGTGTTGAAGGAAAGGAGTGTGATTCTGCTTCGTCGTAACGATAACATTTTAGATGGTGGAGACGTTGGAAATCCTCTATTCACTGTATAGCCGTCACATACCTACATATTTATTCAGAGAGCTGCTTGCTTCTAAAGACTATTTCGAATTCTGTTTTCTTCAGTACATTTGACTGCGCAATCTAAACTTGAAAACAAATTGACAAAGTGAGAATGAAAAAAAAAAAGAAAAAAAAAAGAAGAAAAAATTCTAAACTTATCTTGCTTGATTATTTTGTAATAGAAACAAAGTCAGCTGTCTTTGCTTTTCAACATACTGATCTCTTCAGCACTGCTTAAGGCTTGGTTTGAACTGACTAATTGTGTAGACAGGATTTGGTCGTAGAAATCACAAGCTAACGTTATTTAACAAAAGTGACTAGATGTGTGTAACCAAGGAAACACGTACTATGTTCCAAAAGAAACTGTATTCCAAAAGAAACTGCTATTCCAAAAGAAACGAGTGGGAAAAGAGATCTCAGACAGTAAGGCACACTGTCAAGTTGTATTGAAACTGCGGTATAGCAAGTTATTTTAAGTGTCTCTGCCATGATGTGCCAAGAGAGTGACTTTCTCTCTGTCCTGTGCCAGCTATTTGCTACCAATGACAGTTGTTTTGTTTTTTTGTTGTCAAAGAGGGAATTGGGGGTGAGGATGGGTAATGTCTATTGTCGTGAAAACTCTATTATTAACTTACTACAAGATCCAACGACTTAATGTTGATACAAGGATTACACTGATGGTGTTTTAAATGACGACGATGATGATGATGGTGGTAAGACTAACGGTATTAATGGTGATGACGGGTAAAATAAGATGGTGATAACTATGATGACGATAATGATAATGATAATAATGGCAATGACAGAGAGGCGCACTGCTGTTAACGATTGATCTTGACAGACCTAAGGCAGTTACGTGAAGAAAATGACGATGACGATCCATGTGAAAAGGAGAGGTAAACGAACCTTCAACCGGAAGCAGATGAGCCCCATGATGACGTCAGCAGAGATCTCAAACTTCTCGTCACTCCTCACCAAAGCCTCAAACTCATGAGCCATCTTCACGTCCTGGGAGAACCATGGAAATGGGAAATTGAGTCCCTGTTGATTATCTTAGAAATGGGAAACTGGGTCCTTATTGATTATCTTGAAATACGTGGAAAACTATGGAAATGGGAAACTGAGTCCTTATTGATTATTTTAAAATACGTGGAAAACCATGGAAAGGGGAAACTGAGTCCGTATTAATTATCTTAAAATACGTGGAACAGACCGTCTTTCCTGCAGGAGTGACTATGTTACTGTTCTTCAACTTTCAGCCCCAGTACAGGATCTTCTTCGGGTACTCTGCCGATGGCAACTCCTCACACCTGCGAAGCGTTTCTTGGCCGCACGAAATCGCTAGTTATCTTGCCGTGAGGTTACGATAGCAAGACGATCCAAAGAAACAACAAAGAAGCGTCACCTGGCGCGAGCTCATGTAGCTAGCTAGCCTTTCCCAAGAAATCTGGTTTCGGAATCCGGATACAAGTTCGATGAAATTAGAACTTTCGCGTGGAAGGAGTGATCACAGCAACGTAAACAGCTGACAGACACAACTGCTTCAGACTAGGCCTACGATATGCAGCGACGAATTCACCGCATTTCATTTCTTACGTAATCGAAGTTTCCCATTTCCAAATCATCTACCAAGCCGCTATAAACACTCTGTAAATACTACTGTACTAGTACTCACAGCGTATGTTCTGAACACCACGGTAGATATGTGTGTGTGTGTGTGTGTGTGTGTGTGTGTGTGTGTGTGTGTGTGTGTGTGTGTGTTTTGCAAATGCTGTAGAGAATGTTCATATGTTGTATGAACGCTAGCCAACATGTTTATTCAGCTACTCACGCAAGATACACTACCCCTCACTTTTCCAAACCGACAGTTTTATAGGCTTTGCTTTAACTTACCCCGCTAATTTGAACAAATTAATTTCTAACATCTACACATTTAGAAAATTTTCAGACACTTTTCTCTATTTTTACATGAATTCCTGTTGCTTTTTTTTTTTTTAATGGGAAAAAAACTTCAGGGATGCTGCTCCACAATGACCTTTCATACTGGCAAAAGTTGGTTCCAATAATTCCCCCTTTTCGAACTCCATCATAGTTTCCCTTTACAGTGTTTACTGGGTGAATGGTTGAGTCTGTACTTGAAAGTAATGTGGTGGGTTGTGGAACTGATGTAAGTGTACGCTGTACAGACAGTCATGCTTACAGCAGTCGTCACAGGCACCACAGGCAGTTTTCAGTGAGTGGGCTGCTGAACGCCACATTGACTGTGGTAGGTTTTCACGTGTAAGGGTGATCCTGGCCTGTTACCTCACCATCGTTTCCAGAATGCAAGTCAGTCCAGAGACAGGCTCGCCACATCTCATCAACTCTGGCCTCCAGGGGGTGCAATAAACCCTCTCAACTCGTCAGACCCGCTAGATTTTTTTTTTTTTTTTTTTTTTTTTTTTTTGCGTTACTCCGTCTGTTAAGTGCATTTGTGGAAGGCGTATGTTGGGCAGCGTATCTCATGGCCAATGTCTCTCGAGCCAAGGATTGAACTCTCTACATTATTACCAGCTACTCTTTACTTTGCTCCATTATATGTGGGTTTCTGTCTCCCCATTCCCTGTCTCCCTTCTTCTTCCGCCTCTTTCCCACTACAACAAAAACATATAGATAAATAAAGTCCTTCTTTCAGATGGCCATATACTATGAAGCCCAACCCATCAGGCTAAAACTCCCACGCCAAAAGGTCCCTCCTTTTGGAACAGAGATATTGCCTACTAAATGCCCAACGCACACCAAGCAGCATCCCAATGACGTGACCTAAGAGACAGGTCAGGCTTTCTAGGAGGAAGTCGCCATTATCAGTCCATCTGGAGGAGATCCTGCAATGGGATCGAAAGCTAATGACCAGCAGCCTGTGAATCTTGGCCTTGCAAAAACCCTTTTCACGCCTTCCCCCCCCCCCCTCCTCCCCCCCCCCCCCCCCCCCCCCCCCATCCTCCACCCCAAAACCCATTCTCTCAGGAACTGAAGGGTTGTGATGACGCACGTGTCTGATACAGTCCTGCAGTCCCCTCACACCGTACAGACGGAGGACAAACCACATCTTGATGGCCCGACACGGGTGACTGGTGGCTGCGACCTGCCAGTGCTGAAACACGATCGGATATGCTTCACTGAACTGTCACAGCTGCCACCCTTCTGTGAGCTGAGTCAACACATACCATAGCTTCACTGAACTGTCACGACCAACTCGCTTCACTGCACGTAATTAACTTGTACAGTGTGATTTACCTAAATATCACGTCCAACACACTCCACCGAACTGTCACATTCAACACGCTTCATTTGCATTTACATGTATTTAACATGCCTATGCTGAATAAAACACAACACGCTTCACTGAATTGTCACATCCAGTATGCTTCGCTGAACTGCCTCTGCCTCTCTTCGTTTGATTATCATGTAACAAACAGTATGCTCTCTTGAACGTAACACATGGCGTATCTTACTGAACTTTCACACATGACACGCTTCACTGGCCAGTGTTACATTGAAGGCTTCACTGAGCTTTAATCCATAACATACTTCACTGAACTGACATATACACATAACGCTTGCTGAAATGTCAAACACAGCAGGATTCACATAACTGTCAAAGCCTGGCATGCTTCACAGAACTGTCAAACATGATCCGCTTCACTGAAATATTACACATGGCACGCTTCACTGAATTGTTACGCAACACAGACGTTAAATTGAAATGTCACACACAGCACATTCGCTGAACTGTCAAACTCAATACGTTTTCACTGAAATCCGAATACATGAAATGCCTCATTGACCAAATACACACACGGCTCTTCCTGTAACTCATACAGTCGACATATTCAGCTGAACTGTCACAATGACACACTTCACTGAACAGTGAGTTACACACAGAACGTTTCACTATGACACCCTTCACTGAACAGCGACACACACAGAACGTTTCACTGAGCACTCGGAAATAAGACCAACCATTCCCTGATCTGTTACACTGTGCACGATGTTCTGAACTGTTAAGCCTGGAGCCTGGAGCCTTTCACACACACACACACACACACACACACACACACACACACACACACACACACACACGCACACACACACACACACACACGCGCACACACACACACACACACACACACACACACACACACACACACAGAAGCGCGTGCGCTACAGAGAGAGAGAGAGAGAGAGAGAGAGAGAGAGAGAGAGACAGACAGACAGACAGACAGAGACAGACAGACAAGAGAGAGAGAGAGAGAGAGAGAGAGAGAGAGAAAGAGTGGATGTGAATTTTAATATGAATATATATGAACTACTCTATAATTCTAAGAATAACACACTCCGAGTCCTTCCCGCTAGAGAACCACACCTGCCACCCTTACTCATAACAGTGTTGTGGGCAACGAAATCTCCTAATGCCTCTTTAAAAAGGCATGAAAACTGTTTACATTTTGCGTGTATTACGCGCGCAAATAGTAACAATTGTTACAGTCTGCATGATTCACGTACCTAAAAATGTAACAAAGTAAGAATTATTATAACTGGCACCACACAAAATCTAACATTGTTACATTTTGCTTTGTGTCACTGTTCACATTACTGCAGTAAAAATGCGTAAAAGTTAAGTTGATCGTCTCTATCCCTAATGCTCCTTTCACGCCTCAGTTTTCCTATGACAGACGTGACCAAACGGACCGCCGTGAAATCAACTTTCTTAACTCCCACGTAGAAGAGTTCTTGCGGTGGCAGAACTGGCAACTCTCTTGTTGGTGCATGATGTCTTGCATTGTCTCTGAGGAGAAAGCGTTCGTGTCTTATAGAAATTATGATCGCTTCTGTGACGAACCACTTTTGACGTCATCTTACCCTGAATTCCGGCATGGCGTCACCGCCCGTGTTCTGTTTGAGGTACAGGGGTTCACCTCACAGCTGTGTTGTAAGTAGTCTGTGTTGCTCACCCTGCAGTTACAGATAATTGTGTTGTGAAATACCCTGTGCACTCTCTCTCTCTCTCTCTCTCTCTCT
>CM065746.1:30964831-30972331 GCA_033310375.1 Conus canariensis | reverse complement strand
AAGAAATATGTAGTTATAAAAAGTTGTCCAGATTTTTTTAAATTCTCCAACATAAAATGACTACGACTCTCGTTTAAACGGAAAGAACGTGCTTAAAAACAGATTTCATAATGTTCACATTACATACTCTCCGTAACGACGATTATTTGAGATTGAATGAAATACTACATAATAATAATTTTTCTTTTTAAAGTTCACATTATCAACGGCAATGCAACGACGGCCTTTTGCATTGGAAGAAAATACGAAACTATCGAGAAACAAATCATGAAAAGTCAATGTACACGGACTGCAAATATTACCAGTCTTCTTAAACTGTCTGCTGTAGGCTGTTTCCTCTATTAAACAGATCTGATTGGGTCACCAGTGTAACCAACGCCTGTCTACAAGCTAAAAAGGTGATTGTAACAAGAGACTGAGATAGTAGTAAAACGAGAGAGGGGAGAGAGAGAGAGAGAGAGAGAGAGAGGAAGAGAGAGAGAGGAAGAGAGAGAGAGACGGGGGAGAGAGAGAGAGAGAGAGAGAGAGAGAGGAGAGAGAGAGAGAGAGAGAGAAGGCGAGAGAGAGAGAAGAGAGAGAGAGAAAGAGAGAGAGAGAAAGAGAGAGAGAGAGAGAGAAGAGGCGAGAGAGAGCGAGCAAGAGAGAGAGAGAAGAGCGAGAGAGAGAGAGAGAGAGGAGAGAGAAGAAGTGAAGAGAGAGAAGAGAGAGAGAGAGAGAGAGAAGAGCGAGAGAGAAAGAGAGAGAGAGGGGGGAGAGAGAAGAGCGAGAGAGAGAGAGAGAGAGAAAGCGAGAGAGAAGAGAGAGAGAGAGAGAGAGAGAGAGCGTGAGACAGAGAGAGAGAGAGAGAGAGAGAGAGAGAGAGAGAGAGAGAGTCGTGACTCGTGACTTAATGTGAGGCCATCAGCCTATTCACATGAGTACACAACAAGAGGTAAATCAATTTTATATAATTAGAACAACATTTACCATGACTGCAACCAAGCATTCTTCCATGACAGTATGTGCATGCAGAATTCTATCTTAGTTATACATCAATACTTCTTGATACATTCTTCCCCACGAACGCGATGTGAGTATATACACCATCATTCTCAAAACTCATAACACTAATGCTGCCGACACAAGCACACAAAACACATGCCTCCTATCTCAATCCCCTCATCGCATTCTCGCCCACATACACAGCGGAGACCTTTCAACCCCGCGTCGTACAATTCTCCGGAAAGCCGTACTATTTTAAGCATCTTTTGTTTACATCATTAACGCATGCGCAAAATGAGCCTATCGCCCTGCAAAGGTAAACCCCGAATAACAAAAGCTGCCATGCTAACCTTTGACACAGTGTGTGTTCTTCTGTGGTTGAGTTCGTGTGGTGCTAGACTTGTATTGTTTATATTCATTGGATTTAGCAGCCCCATGGATAAATTACTATAACCTTGTCGCTTTCCATGTGTCAGGTTGGTACATTCCTTCAGTTATTTTCTCTTTAATTGTGGTTTTCCCAGTTTCTTTTCAGCCTGTGACTCTGTCGTATCGTGTCCCGTGAGTTTTTGACACTTGGCTCGTACAGGTGTGTCTAGATTGCCTGTTGACCAGAGGAGTCTCTTGATGGTCGGATCCCAAGAATTCAAACTTTAACCATTCAAAACAACCTCAGAAAATAATCAAAATGCATATAATAGCTATCATTATTCGAGTTCAAAAACCATAGTCTTATATGTTATAATATGATCTATGGGCAGCCATTTCATAGCAGACGATCCAGCCAAGATTCAACAGGCAATTCTCATTTCTACAACAACTCTCTCTCCCACCCTCACTCCCATCGCCTCCCACCTTCGCCCCAACCGCCTCACGCTCCACTCCCCCCTCCTCCCCCCCCCCTCCCCCTCTCTAAGCAGAGAGCGAGAGGGAAAGAACGGGCGAGAGAGACGGACAGAGGGAGACTGGCGCTGTGTGCGCGTGGTGAAGTCAATCACGCGACTCGTGCTGACTTGCCTTGCTGTTAGCTGAACTATGTTTCCTTTTGTGTTCATTTCGTAGTTTTACATGTGTATGTATATTAGATTTCGTTACATATTTAACCTTCCTCTTCTGTACATGTTTCCTTATACCCTTGATTATCTATTATATGCACATTTTCCATACTCATTAACTTAAACCATTCATACACCTAGACTACCCCCCCCCCCCCCCCCCCCCCACGGTGGCCACGTTTGTTCCCATATTGTGTTAACCAGTCTCTGCGGTTGCTTCCTCCGTGACCCCCCCCCCCCCCTCCCTTCATGCTCATTTGCTTGGTCATGTAATTTTTTTATTTATATCCATTCAGATTATAATTACACGTATTCCCTCTTAGTTACCTTGATTGTCTATATTTTGCATAATTACATATTATTAGTTATACATTCAATTCTACTACACTTCTTGATCCAGTCAGGCTCAGTCCATCTCAATCAATCACATCCTCATACTTTTCTTATTTCTTTTCCTTTTCATTTCTTTTGTTTTTCATTTATATACATACATACCTACATATATACACATACCTACACACCCACATATACATATATATATACACACACATGCATATATATGCACACACATATACACACACATATATTTACATGTATACACATACACACACATATACATATACATATAAATACACACACATACACACACCTATACACACATACATGCACACCAGCACATTTTACAATCTTGTTCATGTTCTTATAAGTATTCCTACCCCATCATCCATTTATAATAGCCTCATTCTCCCTCATCTCCATTCATAATTATACATTTCCATTCATATTCATATTCATTCCTTACACATATTTTCCTCAAGACATGTATTCAATTCCATAATTCCATTTCTTCATATTATATTACATTCACATTCCCTCACATTACAACCTTGTATTCACTTTTGTATAGTTATCTTTTCATCATGCATATGTACATAGTCCTTGTCTTGCTTCACATCTGAGTATACAATTGCATAATCTTATTTGTGTTCATGAATATGACATCTCTTTCATAAATCTGTTCATATCGTCATCACACCAATCACAATTTCATACTCATTCAGGTATTGATATTACTTCCATACTGGAAAACACCTTCAGAGTTAAATCCATGATTCAACCTTTTTTTTTTTTTTTTTTCTTTAAATTATGTTATCACCATACATCCATGTTCCTATGTTGTGCAGATAGATTCACATGTTCATATGTTTTATACATAAACATTCACATAATCATACATCACATACACAAACAGTTTAAATTCAACTATAAATCCACAGAAGCAAAACCAAGTCTCTTTTCTTTGACTTAAATTTGTGTTTCTCTGTATTTTAATGCATAAAAAGTATACATCGCTAGGTCACGTGTCATTTCCATATTTTCATTTTGTAATAGGTTTCTTACTAATCTTAGTGTAATTGTATCCTTGTCAGGCACACCGTATAGCTTACTTATTCTGCGTGCCTATACTATTCTATTAAGATTCGAGTCGCGTGTGCGCGTCTGTGTGGGAGTGTTCGTATGTGTGACCGTGAGAACAAACTTCGTGGTAGCAGAAGGTGTATTTTCATTCGGCATGCGCGATGAGAGATGCTTCTGTTGTGTGCTCAAAACAAGAGTGATACATGTGTTTGTATTTCTATGTTCTTCGTGGATGTCCTTTCAGACGATGTGTTGTTGTTGCCTGCAGTAGCCAGTGGCTTGAATGGTGGGAGAATCATTAATTAAATTATTTTATTGAAATTTTATCTAAATAAACTGTGTTGCACACGGTAAAACTCACACGGGTGAGCGCTGCTGCGAAACAGGGAGACTAATTTAGATGCGCAGGTATACGGACTGTGCGCATAGTTCTTACGTTGTTTTGAAAAAAAAGTAGCCGTTTACGTCATAGGCGTGACGTGATTTTTTTTTAATGATGCATTCCTTGATTTGTGTGTGGTCTTGATAACGGGTGTGGCACTGTTGGGGCTTCTAGTCTAATATTATGTCTGTAGTCTAGTTGTTAAATTACATTGCTACAGAAATGGCCAGTACTCTATGTGGACATGCGTAGTTCTTCTATGGTTGTAAGTAGTACAGAGGAGAGCTAGGTTGTTTGTTTGCTCTTCGTGGATTATTTTTCCTGCTTGTGCATCTGGACTACATTGGTACGTCGTCGGGACTTACCTGGAGTGTTTTCTGGAGTTGTGTACAAGACGAGTCATCGTTGTATTCTGCAGTTCTAAGGAGAATACACGTTTGTCTGTCTGCTCTTCGTGTACAGTTTTTCCTGCTTGTGCCTCTGGACTACATTGGTACGTCGTCGGGACTTACCTGGAGTGTTTTCTGGAGTTGTGTACAAGATGAGCCGTCGTTGTATTCTGCTGTTCTAAGGATAATACACGTTTGTCTGTCTGCTCTTCGTGTGCTGTTTTTCCTGCTTGTGCCTCTGGACTACATTGGTACGTCGTCGGAATTGAGTTCAACTTTTTGTGTCCAGCCTGGATAGCGTGCGACTCGAATCTGACTGGTTAGAAGTGTTTGCCCGTGAATTGTTTCTATTTGTATGTGACTGTGATTGCTAGATCGATTAAGCAGGGAAGGAACAGAGGTTTGTTCCACGCTGTAATTGGCTGCCGCTGATTTTTAGTGGAAGTTGGCTAATTTTAAGATGTGAGTAATTTACAGCAATTATTACTGTGTTAATTTCGCTGCATAGAGTGTGATTAATGGTATTTGTAGGCTAAGGTCCGTAGTGATATTAGCCGGGAGTGCATTGTTGCGTGTCGTGCGACATTGCACCCAAGGAGAATATACGGTTGGACGTATTAAGCGTGCCTATGGATTGAACTTTTGAGTGCTTAATAGTGTGTGCAATTATCGTACTGTCTGTCTGGAGAGTGTGCTGTTAAGTGTAAAATATACCCCTGTGTCGTTGGATAGATGAAGAATAAATGCGTACAAACTTCACTCGGTATTAAGACTGCATTGTGTGTAGGAGAAAGTAGTTTAGTTAGGTCCTTGAAGCTGTCTATCACTCTGTAGGGCAGTTCAGGCCTTAGCGAGCCTGACAATCCTTATTTCTATAATGCTTATAAATATATTTCTCCCTTAATTGTCTATAACATGGGCATACCTTGAAAAAGTCTAATTCAGTTTCTTCTGTTGGACTAAAAGGACATGTTGTAATTGCATCCTTGTCTGTGAATTTTTTGTTTATGTGTAATTCGTTTACCCCTAAACGTAGTCTGGTTAGTGCTTTTCTAAATTTCGCTATCGTGATGTCGTAAAAATATTTTTCAGTATGGTGTACGGATTTGAAAGAGCGGTAGGTATTAAAACGTTCGCTATTTTCTATTTTGTTATGCCAGTTCTGCGTATGACAATCTATCATTCTTTGTTTTAATACTGAAATAAATCTGTTCTCATCTCCTACCCCTTCATTTAGCCATACTTCTGAAAAAGCCATTTATATGTCTAAACAGTGTTTTAATTCTAATGCCTAATTTTGAGGGTTTTTTTTATTTCGGTCTTTTCTCTTTCATATGCTTGTTTGGGGAGTCTGTTTGGTTCCATTTTTATAATTTTAAACCAATACCTAATCGCCCTTATTGTGCTGTCTATGCATATAGGGTATCTACCCAACTCTCCATATATTAGATTATTTGGAGTTTTCTTGCCCACACCCATATATTTTTTACAGGCGAACAAGTGTATATTTTCTATTGCTTTATAACTAGTTAGGCCCCATGCTTCTGCTGCATATAAGAGTAAGGGTTTAACTTGAGTGTCAAACAGTTTAAAGTAAATAGCCATATCAATATGTCCTAAACTATACATAGTTTTCATTATTTCCATAATTTTGCCTTTCGCTGTACTTGCCCAAATAGCCCCCTTTCCTAAAAACCATTATTTTTGTTTTTTTGTAGATTTACTGTTAAACCTATAGAATCTGAGGCTTGTTGTAGTTGTTTAATTGATTTTGTAAGCCCGCTGGTGTTAATGATATCAGGGCTATGTCATCTGCAAATAGCAATGTGTAAATCTCTTCCGCACCTGGTAGAAATTGATAACCATGTCTACCTTTTCTTGTGACATTGTCCGCCACTTCTGTTATTAATAGAGAAAAGATCAAGGGGGACAACAAACAGCCTTGTTTCACTCCTGCTGGACATTCGAACAATTCTGTTAGTTCAGTTCCATATCTAACACAAGCTTGTACTGTTTTGTATATACCTTTTAACATGTTGAGCATTTTTGTAGATATTTTGTGTTTCTGTAGAATCTTCCATAATTTGTCTCTATTTACAGTATCAAATGCTTTCTGATAATCTATGAATGCTACATAAAATTTACTTCTACGTCTGCCATAGAGGCAATTTGCTATCATAGTTGTTAATGTGAAAATGTGGTCTATTGTCAAATATCCCCTTCTAAATCCTGCTTGTTCGTTACTAATTTTGTTCTCGTCTTCTGCCCAGTTGTAACGTCTTTTGTTGATTATTGCTGTAAAAATTTTACTTATAATGCATAACAGTGAAATCCCTCTGTAATTTCCTGGGTTTTGCTTATCGCCTTTCTTGTGGAGTGGTACAATTACTGCACGTGACCATTCTAAGGGGAAGTAACTTTCTTGGAACAGTTTATGGAGAGAGAGAGAGAGAGAGAGCGAGAGAGAGAGAGAGAGAAGAGCGAGAGAGAGAGCGAGAGAGAGAGAGAGAGAAGAGAAAGAGAGAGAGAGAGCGAGAGAGAGAGAAAGAGAGAGAGAGCGAGAGAGAGAGAGAGAGGGAAAAAAGCGAGAGAGAGAGAGAGAAGAGTGATAGAGAGAGAAGAGCAAGAGAGAAAGAGAGAGAGAGGGGGAGAGAGAAAGAGAGAAGAGAGAGGAGAGAGAGAGAGGAGAGAGAGAGAGAGAGAGAGACAGCAAGAGAGAGAGAGAGAGAGACAAAAGCGAGAGAGAGAGAGAGAAGACGAGAGACAGAGAGAGAGAGAGAGAGAAGAGCGAGAGAGAGAGAGAGAGAGAGAGAGAGAGAGAGAGAGAGAGAGAAGAGCGAGAGAGAAGAGCGAGAGAGAGCGAGAGAGAGAGCGAGAGAGAAGAGAGAGAGAGAGAGGTCGAGACAGAGAAGAAACAGAAAGAGAGAGAGAGAAAAACAGAGAGAGAGAGAGAGAGAGAGACGTACAAAGAAAGGAATCAGTCCATTGGCCAGGTCCTCCAGTATGGCAGCCTTCAATGTGGGTCCGCGCAGCGACCCCCGATCGTCAGTCGGAAGAAGGCGGTTGCGCACTCCCCCAATTATCCCCGCCTTCTCCACAGAAGAGTGAGCCTGTGAACGGTTAGCAACTCAATAAGCTCTCGTGAAATGGTGGCAACTCCGCGTGCGACCTCCTAGTTAACTCAGTCTGCGAAAGGTTATCAATTCAGCCTACCGCACTAACTCGCTTCTCCTGAGAAAGGGTGAACAGCATAACCTGTGAAAGGTGTGCAGGT
>CM065746.1:30899831-30959831 GCA_033310375.1 Conus canariensis | reverse complement strand
AGGTGAGTGGTCTTGACTCACCCACGTGAATCCTAGGCAACCAATGCCGTTGGTCAGGGACTCGCCCAGTATGGACGGGTAGGAAGAGGCGATGGTCCAGGCGCTGAAACGTTTGGGCGACTGGAAGTGCAGCAACTGCAAGGATAACAGTCCATTCTGACCGTGTGTCAGACTGGGCTTTGAGTTTTAGAAATCGTCGTCATCGTCGTCATCGATCATCATCATCATCATCATCATCATCATCAACATCGTGATCGTCGTCAACGTCGTTGTCGTCGTGGTCGTCTTCATTGTCATCATCATCATAATAATCGTCTTCGTTGTTGTCGTCGACGTCATCGTCGTCGTCGTCGTCGTCATCGTCATCATCATAATGGTCAATAAATATTTGGTGGTCCACGTATCCGCGTGTCACAATGGGTTCCGGGGTTCTAGATACTGTCATCATCATCGTCATCATCGTTAACATTATCATCTTCATTATCATCATCATCATCATCATTACCTCCCGTCGTTGTCCTGCTCCTCCTCCTCCTGCTCCTCCTCCTCCTCCTCCTCATGATCATTATCATCATCAGCGTTATCATCATTCTTGCAGCGTTTGAGAACTGTGAGGAACATTTGTAAGCCAACATATGCACTGACTTTCATAAGTTATGGATCATCAAATGTTCCCCGTATCAGATGTAAAGAAGCAATCTAAATGTTAATTCCCGAGCATATTTCTCTCAAGATATTCTTGATCAATATAAAGCATAGTCTCAAAGGATGGGTAGAACCAGCGACTTGCAGCATGTCTTCCTTCTGAAGCTGGAAGCTTGATTTTTTTGCTTCGAGGAGCCGGTGCAGACTGGTGTTTTCCGGGTGACATGGAGTCTTGGCACGGCTGTTGTAGCATGGCCCAGCTTGGCTTTTAACCAAGTGTGCCCTCATCAGGACAACAACTGTACTGCCATTCCCCACTTGAGTCAGACCTACGAAAGTGGAGGTCTTTGCGCAATAGTTCATCACAGTGAACGGCACATTCTCCGCAAAGGATATGATCAAAGTTTCAGAATCAAAACCAGCCTGGACCTTTGTCCAGAATAAAAGCGATTGGGACAAGCCCCCCCCCCCCCTTCTCCCCCCACTCCACACACACACACACACACACACACACACACACACACACACACACACACACACACACACCCTCACGCGCATATGAAAAGGACTCACCCCTGGCATGATGACCCGTTCGATGTCCTGAAAGACGTCTTCCCATGACTCGGGAAGCTCCGGAGCCCTATCTGGAACCAACTCACGTAGGAACCCTGGCTTCACATCCGGTAACACTGGTCGGGACTGGATGGTCTCATGATAGGAAGTGAGGTAATGCAGCAGTTCAGCGCCGTGCTTTTCGAAGGACTTAGGTTCCATCCTGGATTTTGTCTTCGGTGCTACAGGGGTCGCTCTTGTCTGTCGTTGTTATGCTTGCAACTGTTATCGCTGTTGATGGTGACTGAAATCAAAGCAATGCAACTTCATATTTCAGGATAGGAACTTTATCGTTGTCGCGCGTATGTCCATCACAAATAAATAATCTGAATAAATTGTTGTAACCAATCAAAAGTTTTCTAAACCAAATCACGTTTAAGTGACCCAATGAGGCATTTTAGTTGTATGTAATCGTGCACAGTATGTTCAGTCACAAAAAGCAGCCATACACGAGCACATACGTCAGCCATACACGAGGCATACAGTTGAGAGAGAGAGAGAGAGAGAGAGAGAGAGAGAGAGAGAGAGAGAGAGAGAGAGAGAGGACTGTGTTTGAGTGTAGCAGTTGAGTATTTCAAAGCACTCTCTTATCAGACGTGTCATACGAAGAAATACCCACGGCAACAGGCTCCGCGTTGGAGACTTTGCATTGTATCGATCATTGCTTGACAGGGGAACACAATCATTTCTCAGCGAGACCGGTGTGCGTAGAAGTACTCCCCTCTAAAGTTGATTCAGACTACATTTCAATGCTGACTCTGGAAGAATGTCCATGTATGAGTTTATAACAAGTAAATAACAACCATGAACACATAAACAAAGGAGATATGCAAGGGGGGTACTTCTGGGACTGGCCCAGAAGTACTCCCCCTAAAGTTGATTTAGACTATATTTCAATTTTGATTCAGATAGAATGTCCATGTGTGAGTTTATGACCAGTAAATAACAACCTGAACACATTAACAAAGGAGATATGCAAGGGGGGTACTTCTGGGACCGGCCCAGAAGTACTCCCCCTAAAGTTGATTCAGACTCGTTTTCAATGTTGATTCAGATAGAATGTCCATGTGTGAGTTTATAACTAGTAAATAACAACATCGAACACATTAATAAAGGAGATATGCAAGGGGGGTACTTCAGGGAGCGGCCCACAAGTACTCATCCTAAAGTTGACTCAGACTATATTTCTATGTTGATTCAAATAGAATGTCCATGTCTGAGTTTATAACCAGTAAATAACAACATTGAACACATTAATAAAGGAGATATGCAAGGGTAATACTTCTGGGACCGGCCCACAAGTACTCCCCCTAAAGTTGATTTAGACTATATTTCAATTTTGATTCAGATAGAATGGCCATGTGTGAGTTTATGACAATAAATAACAACTTTCAACACATTCAAAAAGGACATATGCAAGGGGGGTACTTCTGGGACCGGCCCAGAAGTACTCCCCCTAAAGTTGATTCAGACTCGTTTTCAATGTTGATTCAGATAGAATGTCCATGTGTGAGTTTATAACCAGTAAATAACAACATTTAACACATTAATAAAGGAAATATGCAAGGGGGATACTTCTGGGAGCGGCCCAGAAGTACTCCCCCTAAAGTTGATCCAGACTGTATTTCAATGTTGATTCTGAAACAATACCCACATAAGTCTTCATAAACGAGAAACAACATCCCTAAGCTCTTTAATACAGAAGATATGAAAGGGGCGTACTTTTGGGCCTGGTCCCAGAAAGACTCCCCACCTGCTACAGAAGTACTCCCCGGGAGTACTTCTGGGTCCGCTAAAAACGGCCTAGTTTTACTTCCAGGAGTAAGTCTGGGCTGGGCCTAAAAGTACTCTCTCAGCTTCGGGGGGGGGGGGGGGGGGGGGGGGGGGGGGGTCATTCTGGTGCCGAGGGGGGGGGGGGGGTCAGTTTGGGACTGGTACCAAAAGTACTCCCCTGTTTAAAGGAATCAGCGTTACAAGACAGTTACAGAAAACAAACATTTATTTGCAAAGTTGTCAACAGGGGGGGAGTACTTCTGGGACCAAGGGGGGTACTGTCCCAGAAGTACTCCCGGGCGTCATTTTGGCGCGGGCCCAGAAGTACTCCCGGGAGTACAACACGCACGGGATTTGCATCGCATGCTCGGACTCGTGCGGTGTATCTATCTCCCACTCGCGAACTTGGACCACGCACGCATACACGGTGACAGCCAACCTTGTGTTGCCCCCCAGTAATTTGACACTAGGGAATTTTCCTGTCTCTGAGACGGCCGGACCCCTCTCTATGTCGCACAAGGTTAGCGCCGTCACCCATTCTAAACTTTATGCCCTAGATAACCACACGTTCATCCACCATCGACACTTCTTTGTTCACGCTCTGGCAGATTTTAAGTGGGAGCAAGTCTTTTTTACTGATCTCCCTAATTCATAAGGATAACAGGATGACAATGTTATTTGTCCAAAAGATGGAAAATTCATTTCCGACAGCACAGCAACCATATACCAGGACAACACACACACATACACACACACACACACACACACACCACACGCGTGCGCACACACACGCACACACACACACACACACACACACACACACACACACACACACACACACACACACACACACACAGTCCTCCAATGCAGATATTGTTACTGTTCGAATTCCGTTTGGCGCAAAAGATTTCATTTTCATCTTCAGAGATAAAAGAGAGATAAAGAGAAAGACAGAGGGACAGAGAGGCGTACAGAGATAATTAAGAAAATGAGAGGTGGGGAGGGTTCAGGAGGAGGTTGAGAACTATTGACATAAAAGGCAAGCGAGTTACCCACTGAAATCAGACTTAATGTTCTTACCCCGATTAGAGAGAGAGAGAGAGAGAGAGAGAACAGACAGACAGAGAAAGAGAAGAGAGTGAGAGAAAGAGAGGGGCAGAGAGATGTATATATATATAGAGAGAGAGAGACAGAGAGAGACAAAGAGAGAGAGAGACAGAGAGAGAGAGAAACAGAGAGAGTGAGAGAGAGAGGGAGAGAGAGAAAGAGTGAGAGAGAGAAAGAGACAGAGAGACAGACAGAGAGACAGAGACAAACAGACAGAGAAAGAGACGGAGACAGACCGACAGACAGACTCAAGACAATTTATTCACGTTTTAGGCCATAACACCTCGTGAAGGGGATTGCGGGTTAATTACAGTCATCTTAGCACCTGAGCAACTGCACGCAAACATAGCAAATATATATTCAAAATAATACTTTATGACAGAATACACGATCGCAACTTGAATGCTTTGAATAAATAAATTGACAAAGTTTTAACAGTTTGCTCATGAGTACATGCCATAAGAAGAGCCAATCTAAACTGGCTTGGGAATTTATAAAACTTGACTGGTATATACTGAGCTCTTAGTTCAGACAGACAGACAGACAGACAGACAGAGAGAGAGAGAGAGAGAGAGAGAGAGAGAGAGAGAGAGAGAGAGATCAATTGATGATATCTATTTCCAAGGGTAACCGATAAGCAAATATATGCTTTCTTTCATTCGGCCATTGCCCCGCTAAGGGACTAAGCGTGACTAGCAACTAACTAAGAATGAGTAGAGAACGAACCTCACAAAACATTTCACGAACATACACATCTATAAACAAGATGCAGAACATATAAACGTACTCCCAGTTTATCCTGAATACGCGTGAGATATTCCATAAAGAGGAAAAACCGTCTTGGGCAGGTGTAACCGTTACTAATGGCTATTCTGGTATACATCGGCCATCATCTGTGACCTACAATGAACATACTTACAAATTTTCAGAAAGATCGGCCAAGTACTTTCTGAGATTTTCCATAAAGAAGAAAACCATTATGGACCGTTAGTAACGGCTATAACGGTAAACTAAAGCATCGGGCATGATCTGTGACCCATAATGAACATACCTACAAATTTTCAGAAAGATCAGACGAGTACTTTCTGAGATATTCCATAAAGAAGAAAAACCGTTAGGGGCCGTTATTGCCGTTAGTAACGCTATAACGGTAAAATAAAATATCGGGCATGATTCGTGACCCATAATGAACATACATACAAATCTTCAGAAAGATCGGCCACATACTTTCCGAGATATTCCATTAAAAAAAAAACAGTTATGGGCAGTTAGAGCCGTTAGTAACGGCTATAACGGTAAACTAAAATGTCAGGCATCATCCGTCGCCCATAATGAACATACCTACAAATTTTCAGAAAGATCGACAAAGTGCTTTCTGAAATATTCCATAAAGAAGAAAAACCGTTACAGGCCGTTACAGCCGCTAGTAATGGCAATAACGGTAAATAAAGTATCAGGCATCATCCGTGACCCATAATGAACATACCTGCTAATTTTCACAAAGATCGGCCAAGTACTTTCTGAGATATTCCATAAAGAAGAAAAACCGTTACAGGCCGTTACAGCCGCTAGTAATGGCAATAACGGTAAATAAAGTATCAGGCATCATCCGTGACCCATAATGAACATACCTGCTAATTTTCACAAAGATCGGCCGAGTACTTTCCGAGATATTCCATAAAGAAGAAAAACCGTTACAGGCCGTTACAGCCGATAGTAACGTCTATAACGGTAAACTAAAACATCGGGCATTATTCGTGACCCATAATGAACATAACTACACATTTTCAGAAAGATCGACCAAGTACTTTCTGAGATATTCCATAAAGAAGAAAAACCGTTACAGGCCGTTACAGCCGTTAGTAACGGCTATAACGGTAAACTAAAACATCGGGCATCATCCGTGACCCATAGTGAACATACCTGCTAATTTTCACAAAGTTCGGCCAAGTACTTTCTGAGATATTCCATAAAGAAGAAAAACCGTTACAGGCCGTAACAGCCGTTAGTAATGGCTATAACGGTAAACTAAAACATCGGGCATTATCCGTGACCCATAATGAACATACCTACTAATTTTCAGAAAGATCGGCCCAGTAGTTTTGTCTGGAGCGAGTGGAACACATTTTGACCACAGACGGACGGACACACACACACACACACACACACACACACACACACACACACACACACACACCCTACACACAGACAGCATTTCTTTGTTCCCATTCTGAAGTACTCCCTGTTCTATAAGAACTGGGAGTACAAAAATACATAAAAACGTGGATGAGTTGTTTCTCCATCAACATTGACGTACAGATGAACTAACAAGAACAACAACAACAACAACAACAACAACAACAAACAAAACAAACAAGATGCAAAGCATATAAACGTACTCCCAGTTTATCCTGAATACGCATGAGATATTCCATAAAGAGGAAAAACCGTCTTGGGCTGGTGTAACCGTTAGCAATGACTATTCTAGTAAACATCGGCCATCATTTGTGGCCTATAATGAACATACTTACAAATTTTCAGAAAGATCAGCCAAGTACTTTCTGAGATTTTCCATAAAGAAGAAAAGCATTATGGGTCGTTAGTAACGGCTATAACGGTCAACTAAACATCGGGCATATCCGTAACCCATAATGAACATACCTACAATTTTCAGAAATATCGGCCCACTTTCTAAGATATTCCATAAAAAGAAGAACGTTATGTGGCACATTTATAGGCATTAGTAACGGCCACAACGTAAACTAAAACATCGGCACATCGGACCCAAATCAACATACCTACAAAATTTTCATAAGATTCTGCAAGTACTTCTGAGAATTTCAAATAAGAATAAAAACGTTAGGGGTCGTTATGCCTACTACGGCAAATAACGTAAAACAAAACATCGGCATCATCAACGACTACATAATGAACAATAACTAACAAATTTTCAGAAAGATCGGCCACATATCCTTTCTGAGATATTCCATAAAAAAACAAACCGTTAGGGCAGTATAGCCGTTAGTAAGCTATAACGTAAACTAAACATCGGCATCATCCGGGGACCTATAATGAACATACTACAAATTTTCAGAAAGATCACAAAGTGCTTTCTGAGACATTCCATAAAGAAGAAAACCGTTATGGCGTTACGTTAGTAACGGCTGCAACGGTTAACTGAAACATCGGGCATCATCCGTAACCCATAGTGAACTACTTACAAATTTTCAGAAAATCGGCCACGTACTTTCTGAAATATTCCATAAAGAAGAAAAAGTTACAGGCCGTTACAGCGTTAGTAACGGCTATAACGGTAAACTAAAACATCGGGCATCATCCGGGACCCATAATGAAATACCTCAATTTTCAGAAAGATCGGCCAATACTTTCTGAGATATTCATGAGAAGAAAAACGTTACGGCCGTTACAGCCGTTACTAACGGCTATAACGGTTAAAACATCGGGCATATTTGTGACTCATAATGACATACTATACATTTTCAGAAAGATCGGCCAATACTTTCTGAGATATTCCAAAAAAACAATAACCGTTAGTGCACGTTACAGCCGTTAGTAACGGCTATAACGGTAAACTAAAACATGGGGCATCATCCGTGACCCATAATGAATATACCTGCAAATTTTCAAAAGATCGGCCAAATACTTTCTGAGATATTCCATGAAGAAGAAAAACGTTAAGGCCGTTAAGCCGTTAGTAACGGCTATAACGGTTAAAAACATCGGGCATTATTGTGACTCATAATGAACATTACTATACATTTTCAGAAAGATCGGCCAGTACTTTCTGAGATATTCCATAAAGAAGAAAACGTTACAGGCCGTTACAAACGGTATATCGGTAATCTAAAACATCAGGCATCATCCGTGACCCATAATGAAATACCTGCTAATTTTCACAAAGATCGGCCAAATACTTTCTGAGATATTTCATAAGAAGAAAAACCGTTACAGGCCGTTACAGCCGTTAGTAACGGCTATAACGGTTAAAACATCGGGCATTATTTGTGACCATAATGAACATACCTAACAATTTTCACAAAGATCGGCCACGTACTTTCTGAGATATTCCACAAAGAACAATAACCGTTACATGCCGTTACAGCCGTTAGTAACGGCTATAACGGTAAACTAAAACATCGGGCATCATCCGTGACCCATAATGAATATACCTGCTAATTTTCACAAAGATCGGCCAAATACTTTCTGAGATATTCCATGAAGAAGAAAAACGTTACAGGCCGTTACAGCCGTTAGTAACGGCTATAACGGTTAAAACATCGGGCATTATTTGTGACTCATAATGAGCATACCTATAAATTTTCAGAAAGATCGGCCAAGTACTTTCTGAGATATTCCATAAAGAAGAAAAACCGTTACAGGCCGTTACAAACGGTATATCGGTAATCTAAAACATCAGGCATCATCCGTGACCCATAATGAACATGCCTGCTAATTTTCACAAAGATCGGCCAAGTACTTTCTGAGATATTTCATAAAGAAGAAAAACCGTTACAGGCCGTTACAGCCGTTAGTAACGGCTATGAACGGTTAAAACATCGGGCATTATTTGTGACCCATAATGAACATACCTACAAATTTTCAGAAAGATCGGCCACGTACTTTCTGAGATATTCCACAAAGAACAATAACCGTTACATGCCGTTACAGCCGTTAGTAACGGCTATAACGGTAAACTAAAACATCGGGCATCATCCGTGACCCGTAATGAACATACCTGCTAATTTTCACAAAGATCGGCCAAATACTTTCTGAGATATACCATTAAAAAAACAACAACAAAAAACCAGGCTGTTACAGCCGTTAATAACGGCTATAACGCCAAAATAACACATCGGGCATCATCTTTGGCCCATAGTGAACATACCTACAAATTTTCAGAAAGATCGGCCCAGTAGTTTTGTCTGGAGCGAGTGGAACACATTTTGACCACACACACACACACACACACACACACGCACACACACAGCATTTCTTCGTTCCCATTCTAAAGTACTCCCTGTTCTATAAGAACTGGGAGTACAAAAACGTTGAAACGAAAAACAAGAATAACATAAAGTACACACACACACACACACACACACAAGATGGCGCCTGCAGACAACAACCGATAGCTTAGTGCTGTGGATGCTGCTATGTTTCGCCCAAAGCAAACGAAAGGAAACCAAACCAGGATCCGGAAAAGTTGCATACCGGTACTGTGTACAAAAGGATGCACTGAGGATGTGCTAGCAAAACACAGAAACGACGAGGGGACAAACTGTAATTCGGAGTTGAGGAGGCCGTTCAGTCTGTCCGTTGTCAAGGATGGGCTGGAGTCTAGGCCAAGAAACAACAATGATTCTGCAGACAACATCAACTCCGTGGGTACCACACAGAACTTCGCTAAGATAGAAGGCACTATCACCTCTCTGTGCAATCAAGTAGCGAGTCTGGAAGAGCAAATAAGATCTGTGCATGCCGAAATTGATAGATCTACGAAGGACTGAGCTAGCATAGCAATACAGACAGAGCCCTTCCCCTACCTCTCCTATGCAGAAGTGGCTAGGATCTCAACACCGTCGACAACAACTCCTCAGGATGCTCTGTCTGTAGAAACAAACAATAGAAGAGAGGGAGAACAGAAATGTATTAGCCTAGAAAGTGATAACAAAAAAAAAAAAAAAGAAGAAGAAAACGATAACGCAAACAAAAATGACGTCAAAGCTTCTTTGCGTCATAAGCCGAAGTCTAAGGAGCAGTGCAAGAAAAATGACAACAATAACTTTAAAGGGGTTCTCACCCATTTTTACAAATCTATTTTGACCAAATACACGGTTTTGGTATGTGGTCGTATTGCGAAACCAAGCCCCGAATCAGCCGCCTGTGCTCTCATCTTGCAGTGAGAGCAGCATTTCCTGCGGATTGGGAAAGCGAGAGGCTAAAACAGGAACGAGAGCCTCGATTTCGATAAAAAAATAAAGGGGGGGGGGGGGGGGGGGGTTCCCGATTGATGACGTCGAAAAGTCAAGTCCCTCTTCGTGTTCGGCTGAAGTGAGATGGGGCGAATGTGTGCTGTGTCTGGTTGCGGAATTTTATCAGGAAATAAGCAAAGAGTAAGCGTTCATGCTTTTCCAGGTGCTTCCAGCCAGTTTAGGCGATTGTGGATAAATTTTGTCACCACAACGAGGAAAGATTTTGTTCTTCGGGACAGTTATCATGGCATTTGCGGTCGTCACTTCGAAGAGCGCAGTTTCCAAGACCAACACACCTGGAAGGTAAAGGTGGAAGGTAAAGGTGCGAAGACAGCTGAAACAGGATGCTGTGCCAACTATTATAACAGAAAAATGTATTAAAGCACTCTCTGTTCATTCGCCAGCTGCAAGTGCAAGCCTCAAACGCAACAGTGACACGGATTCTGTCAGGAGCAAGAAAGCCAAACTCAGAGACGTAAAGAAGGTAAGGTTTGTGGAATGGATGGTTGATCTTTTTGTGTTTCATTTCATTCTCAGTGAACGCTTGTCTGCAGGGGAATATTTACTTGAAGACAAGGGCAATAACTTCTGACCGCCTACCAGTCGCAGAGCAAAGACGAGAGGGAAGGGATGGAGTCGGCCACAGTTTGTTTATATAGCGCACGGCTGCCAACAGCTGTCAGCTTCCTTGCGCTAACCTCCAACAAGCTTTCCTCCTACGCGTAATGTGATACTAGCTGTCTGGCTGATAGTGCGCTGGAAATAGGGTGCTGTGTTTCTTCATTAATACTTTATGCCAGAATGCAGCGAGCTGTGGTCGATTGATGTCACTGGATTGCAGGGTCTTTGACTGACAGAACGATACCAAACACGAATGGGTCTTCTTCCATACGCATTGCTGGCAAACACCACAAAGATTTGCCAACAAAAAACGATTGAAACAGACAAACAAACACACAAACAAATGAAGTAAAAGTTCAACTCAGTGGAGAGCATGCGTCGTCCTTTCAATCACGCTCAAACTCAGACATACTGGACATGCATATCTTTCCTTTACAACTGACAGAAAATTATTCCACGTACTCCTACCTGACAGCTGGTACAGGGCTCAAATAAACAGTCACTGTCGGCACTGGTCAGCTTCACTGATACTAGTGTTTTGGAAATGGGGTGCTGTGTTTCTTCATTAATACTTTGCGCCAGAATGCAGCGAACTGTAGTCGATTGATGTCACTGGATTGTGGGGTCTTTCACTGACCGAATGATACCAAACATGAATAGGTCTTCTTTCATGCGCATTGTTGGCAAGCACCACAAAGATTTGCCAACAAAAAACGATTGAAACAGACAAACGAACACACAACAAATGAAGTAAAAGTTCAACTCAGTGGAGAGCATGCGTCGTCCTTTCAATCACGCTCAAACTCAGACATATTGGACATGCATATCTTTCCTTTACAACTGACAGAAAATTATTCCACGTACTCCTACCTGACAGCTGGTACAGGGCTCAAATAAACAGTCACTGTCGGCACTGGTCAGCTTCACTGATACTAGTGTTTTGGAAATGGGGTGCTGTGTTTCTTCATTAATACTTTTTTAGAATGCAGCGAACTGTAGTCGATTGATGTCACTGGATTGTGGGGTCTTTCACTGACCGAATGATACCAAACATGAATAGGTCTTCTTTCATGCGCATTGTTGGCAAGCACCACAAAGATTTGCCAACCAAAAAACGATTGAAACAGACAAACGAACACACAACAAATGAAATAAAAGTTCAACTCAGTGGAGAGCATGCGTCGTCCTTTCAATCACGCTCAAACTCCGACATATTGGACACGCATGTCTTTCCTTTACAACTGACAGAAAATTATTCCACGTACTCCTACCTGACAGCTGGTACAGGGCCCAAATAAACAGTCACTGTCGGCACTGGTCAGCTTCACTGGGAACACGGCGGCGGTTTCCCTAGCACGGCCTAAGCATGTTTTGCTTGTCTATCTGCGTGCTCTACGTGCTTGTGAAGCATGCCGATACTGATTCTATCACAGCCACACCTTGCTTTTAGTAAAGCAAGATTTTAGCATGCTACACATGCAGATGTCAGTTATAAACAATGAAATACTTCCTACCTGACCTTGTACTTTTGCCCGTTCCAATCATTTGAAACTGATGTCACATGTACACACACCAATGCAAAATGTTGCCGCATTTTCATCTTCATGGTGAGCCTACTCACGACTGGGGAGAGAGAGAGAGAGAGAGAGAGAGAGAGAGAGAGAGAGAGAGAGAGCGTGCACACACACACGCACACACACGCACACACATATTGACAGAAACCCACACACCAACAACAGCGGTATATAAACAGATGGATCACACACACACACACACACACACACACACACACACACACACACACACACACATGAAATTTATTTCCACCCCACACCTACTTTGATTGGAATTACACACTGACACGCACAGACACATGCGAGTGCGCACACATGTGCGCAAGCACATTCACAAACATGGCAACAAACACAGCATCTCTCTCTCTCTCTCTCTCTCTCTCTCTCTCTCTCTCTCTCTCTCTCTCTCTCTCTGTTTATCTGGAATTGTAACTGGCTTAATCAATTAATTGGTTTTAACTGAGATTTAACCGGGAATGCTTGTCACCTCTTACGCATTCGGGATTTTATTGGATTTGAAATTTTCCAGTTGAGGGAAGTATGTCTGGTTTTTCGGGGAGACATAGGCCATGTGTTTTTCCATTATCACCTGCAGTTTTGCATCCTGTGTTTTCTGTGACCATGCCTGTCCTTTCAGTAAGTTGACGAGTGCGTGTGTCTGCTTCCCCCCCCCCCCCCCCCCCCCCCCCCTTGTTCCCCATGTAATGCCAGGCCGAAACGGTGAGATCGGATGAATGGAACGCAGTGACTTTCCAGAATGTGCTGCTTTGGAATGACAGCGTTTCTGGAAATGATTTTCGAAAGAAAGCCATGTTTTCCTTGATATTGCTATCCAGTGCGTCGACTCGTCTGTGTCAGTCATGGGTGTTTGATGGGAGATGTTTGCGTGAATGTGGGGAAATAGTGTGTTCAGTTTTTTGAACTTCTGACAAATGTTCCTAGCCTTCAGAATGATGTCTGTGTCCTGAGTCAGTTCTGCTGTTTTGTCCACTACACTATCACACAGATGTTCTATTGTGTCTGGCTTCAGGTAGGTGTGGCAGTGGTTACCAACAAACGATCGTCCATGGTAGGCCTGTGGATGTATTCTATGCTGCTGAAGCACAAGATCTAAGTGCTTGGTGACAGGGCCGGCCAGTTGTGGAAGATCTAGCTGTGACTGGAGTTCTTCTATGTTCTGTTCCTTTTCCCACACCAACTCTGTAAGGTGATGCTGCTCTTTCTGGAACACACTGAGTGGTTCTGTTTTATTCACTGACTCATTGAAAACAACCTTACCCTCTTCTAACACTCTTTTTTCTTCTTCAGCTGCTAGCATCTGTTTCTGTTGGTTCACGAACTCAGAAAAGGCTGAGTCAGAGCCGACCTGTTTCCCCTGGTTTGCTAGTGATTGCCCTATGTCTTGGTCAAGACTGTGGCAGTCCTTTTCCAGCAGGTCATGATGTCTCTTGACCACGCCCAGCAGAATATGCAGGTATGGGGGTGCCACATGGGTCAACTCTACATCAATGATGGGTTCCCTGATAACATTGTTGTGTAGTTTGGCGATTTTCTTTTTGGAGTGTCTGTATTTTCTGTAGTCTGCACTGATGCCCTGCAATGTGCGCTGTGTTATGTTGCCTTCATTGCAGTGTGCTGGTGTCTGTATTTGTGACTTTGATGCATTGCAATAGAGGCATGGGTGTGTTCCCTGAGCACCTGACAGTCCATACAATTTGAGCAGAAAGTCATAGTCCCCAAACAGGAACACTTTGATCCTTTTGTCCCTCCATGTCATGGACTTCAGAGCCTCCAGTTGTTGTTGGTAGGGATCTATGAATTTTCTCAAATTGCATGGACTGTCCTTACAATCCACAATGGCCAGGAGACATGTGTTGCGCTTGGAATTTGGTCTGTGAAGATTTGCAATTTGTAGCATGAGTTTGAATGTGCCCCCTCCATGATCCCCTCCTATCTTCACCCAGACCTCATCTTGTGGAATTGTATTATTATGCCATGTCAGTTTGTTGTGTTTGTCATACTCATCTAGTAAGTTGCTAACAGTCTGGGGGATGTCTTTGATTTTTCCTACTGCTGTCTCTACCTCTTTTTGTCTCCCTTCTTCATCTACATACACAAGATTTGTCTTTTCTATTTCTATTTCTCCAAACATTGCTTCCTTCTGTGCCTCTCTTTCTTTCTGTTCACTTTCAAATGTCACCCCAACACTTCTAAAAAATCTCTTCTGCATCCTGTGTGCTGTCCAGCTCATCCCCAGGGCAGTTCGCAGTGCAGACCCTTGTTCTCTGGTCACTCTCACTGGGCCACACCCAGCTGCTTCCAGAATCTTCTGTCTGTGAGACTGAGCTGATCTCCTGATTTCAGAGCCCTGGGGCCGGTTTCATGTGGCGTTCGTAGCAGATATGAACTAGTTCGTAGCGAAAAAAAGTTCGTAGCAGTGAAAAATGCATTTCATGACGACTACGTAGAGAGATTTTGTTCGTAAATAAGTTCGTAACTTTAGTGGTGCTACCCCCCACCCCTAACTCTGTTCGTAGCTACGCTGACAGCACAGCCGCTCAGCTTTATCAGCACCCAGACTGTGTGGAGGGTGTGTGTATATTTAAGGTGTGTGTGAGCCACGAGCTTCACAGAAAAAGAAGAGAAGGCTGACCGCGTTCCACGAACTCATTTTATATTAGACAAGATTTTCTGAGAACACGTCAAATTTTCTGTGATCACACCACGCGTGTGCATGTGAGAAGTTTGTGACGGTAAAATGCCTACATTTCTCTCTCTCTCTCTCTCTCTCTCTCTCTCTCTCTCTCTCTCTCTCTCTCTCTCTCTCTCTCTCTCTGTGTGTGTGTGTGTGTGTGTGTGTGTGTGTGTGTGTGTGTGTGTGTGCCACCTAGCCGCATCTCAATCACCTTTGTACTGTCATCAGTGATTTTCATTCTACAGACGAGACTGCCTTCCACCCACAAAACAGATACTGTTTGCCTTGCGATTTTATGTAAATGGCAGATTTCAAGAAGTTATTGGCGAATATTTTGGTGTGCACGCGAGCGCGCGTGCACGCACGCCAATGTGTGTGTGTGTGTGTGTGTGTGTGTGTGTGTGTGTGTGTGTGTGTGTGTGTGTGTGTGAGAAGCTATTAATTTCATTCTTGATGTGCAAGTCTTACCAGAAAGAATACTGATTTTGTCAGATTCCAAGTCTGCTTTAACGGCTTTACACCTTCAAAATACATCAAGTCGTCCTGATCTCGTCAGTGAAATTTTATTTTCAATTCACCAGTTAATGATGCGAGGTTCCAAAATAACATTATTATGGGTACCCGGTCACTGCGATCTTCGAGGGAATGAACTGGCTGATACCTGTGCAAAAGAGGCTTCAATGTGCAAATCGAATACAGTTTTATGTGATATTCCTTATTCGGTTCTTGAAATAAACAATATTCTGACAAAAGCACTCTGGGACCAGAGAAGAACACAGTACATTGAAGCTGCCATTCAGAAGAACAGATGGGATCTTTCTGCCCCAGCAGTCATTGTATAAGTCCGCCAGGTTCTATTCCGAATCGAAATTTATTGCACAGAATACGGGTGGATTGTTGGTTTGGCAGGTTTTTAAAACCATCTCCTTTGTGTGTCTGTGGTCAAAACCTTAATGTATCTCATTTCTTACTTGAATGTTCATTAACAAAAGCGTATTTTCAATGTCTTCATGATAAAATTTTGTCTAAAAATCTACCTTTAACATTGCATAGTGTTTTTTGTCCCAACCCAGAAAATGGGTGGAGGCTAGCCAATTTGGCTGTAAATCTGATCAAGTCTCATCCACTTGGCAGATTTTTCTAACGGATTTTTTTTTTTTTTTTTTTTTTTTTTTTTTTTTAATGTTTGTTTCTTTTTTGGTTTAGTGGTCTGATGTACACGTAGAGCAAAGAATTTGTTACATGACATAGCTGTCCGACTCTCACGTGTACTAGGTCGCATTATTCCATTTACGAAACTTTTGCACAGGTTGTGCGCGCGCTAGAGAGAGAGAGAGAGAGAGAGAGAGAGAGAGAGAGAGAGAGGGGGGGGGGGGGAGAACTTCGTTTTGTTTATATGTGAGAGCATGTTGTGCGTACGTCTATACGTTTTTTGTGTGGATATGTTTTGAGTGTGTGTAGGGGAGGTGGCGGTTTGTGTGTATGTATGTGTGTGTGTGTGTGCGCACGCGCGCGCGCGCGTGCGAGAGAGAGAGTTTTGGTTTTTATTTGTTTGTCTGTGAGTGAATATATGTGCGTGCTCGCATACACGTGAGTAGGGGGAAGGGGAAGCGTGGTTTTTGTGAGTGTGTGTGTGTGTGTGTGTGTGTGTGAGAGAGTGTGTGTCTGGGAGAGAGAGAGAGAGAGAGTGTGTGTGTGTGTGTGTGATTGGATGGTGTGTGTTTTTGTGTGCATGTGGGGGGGGGGGGGGGTCTTTTTTTTATGGTGTTCTGAGGAGAGAGAGAGAGAGAGAGAGATAGATTGTTGATTTTCAGTACAGTTAAGATGTAATTTGCTTTATTGTTACAATTTCTGAATTTTTATTATGTTACTTAGAAATGTTAAATGTTTCCCTGTTAATTTTCCTTTATGATTTTTATGTCATTCAGATGTTATTTGTATTATTTTCGTTACCTCATTAATTCATTAAGGTTTTTCTTTTTAAAATGTCAGTACAACACTATGTTAATCTGACAGTAAATGGTTTCAGTCAGTCAGTCAGTGTGTGTGTGTGTGTGTGTGTGTGAGAGAGAGAGAGAGAGAGAGAGAGAGAGAGAGAGAGAGAGAGAGAGAGAGAGAGAGAGTAGTTAGACTAATAATCGGTGTTTAACTTGTGAATAGCTGTAAATTGAACCTTGCCACTTTCGAAAGATTGATTTTTTTTTTTTCGCAGGCGTGTATTGACGCTGCACATGAGATTACAAATGCCCCAAATAAGCTGCAGTAGAATCGTGGCAAAATACTTTGTTACTTTTTTTCCAATGCTTGTAAAATTAACGTGTGCTGTCCTGAATATCCAGAACACAAAATTTTAGTTTATCATCCGTTTGTGATGCCGTGTAAGAAGAAAGCTCTTGACAGCTGTGAACTCCACGCTCAGTTTGCTTGCAGCTCGTACTGAACTACGTCATTCTAGACTTTGGAATTATTGTGACAAAAATCATAATAGAAACTCAAGTGCAACCGAATCTTCAGGAAATTAAAATAAATTCTGGGAAGAGAAATATCATAGCTGTGTTTTCTCAATTTTTTTTCACAGACTGAGATGTGCAATATTTGGAGCATTTGGACAAAAATAAGAGAATGTCCCGGAAACATTCCCCACCTCACATACACAACCCTGCACACACACACACACACACACACACACACACACACACACACACACACACATACACACACGCACGTATGCGCGCGCGCGCACGCACACACACACACACACACACACACACACACAACTACACACACCCCACACAAACACACACACACACACACACACACACACACACACACACACACACACACGCACACACATCATCGTCATCATCTCACATTTTCATGAACCATTTATAATCATACTAACCTAGATGTTGCACCGGCAAAAAAACATAAAAATCAGGATTGGAGTGAAAGATTTCAATAGAAATAAAGATATTACAGTACATTTGAAACTTATTTTGACTCTCTCTCTCTCTCTCTCTCTCTCTCTCTCTCTCTCTCTCTCTCTCTCTCTCTCCTCGGACTCCCCCTCAATACTATCGTCGACTCTCTTCACGTATACAATACACACACGCACACACGCGCGCGCGCGCGCGCGCGCACACACACACCAACACACACACACACACACACACACACACACACACACACACACATACACACACACTCTCTGTCTCTCTCTCTCTCGCGCGCACACACCACACACACACACACACACACACGCACACACACACACACACACACACACACACACACACACACACACACACATAAATAGAGAGAGCTATTTATGACTTGTGGTCGGCTGAACTACAAAGAATTTGAACTCTCTCTTTATCACACACACGCACGCACGCACACACTCACACACACACACACACACACACACACACACACACACACACTCTCTCTCTCTCTCTCTCTCTCTCTCTCTCTCTCCAACACACACACACACACACACACACACACACACACACACACACACACACACAACACAAATAAATACAGAGAGCTAATTATGACTTGTGGTCGGCTGAACTACAAAGAATTTGAACTCTCTCTATCACACACACACACACACACACACACACACACACACACACACACACACACACACACACACTCTCTCTCTCTCTCTCTCTCTCTCTCCAGTCTCTCCCTTCCTCACCAAGTTTGCCTTTTTCTCAGCTATCCCTTCTCCATCCTTTTATTCCTTCTTCTTTTTCTATTTCTTTTTCTCCCTTAGTCCCCCTACCCTCCCTTTCCCCTCCACCACACCTCTCTCTCCAGAGGAATGTGAGAGTCTACTGACACAGCTCTTTCCCTGACCAGTGATGAAAACTGATCCTTCCTTGCAGGAAGGAATGGCTCCAACTTTGTTTATAACATGCTTTGAGACAGGATAAACAATAAGTTGCCCTCAGACAAGGAAGTCAGAAACGTAGGCATGAAGATCGCTGTGCGTGATCATGGGATCGGTCACTAAGACAGCATAGGAAAGAAATCAAATGAAAATGCTTGAATACAGATGAGTGTGTGCGTGTGTGTGTTTGCGCGCGTGCGTGTGTGTTTGCGCGCATGCGTGTGTGTGTCTATGTGTGTGTGTGTGTGTGTGTGTGTGTGTGTGTGTGTGTGTGTGTGTGTACACTGAACACAAATGCAGACTGATTATTGTTTTACTCCTAACTACACGCAATCAATATTTGTGGTATGGAATTCGTTGCTGCCAGTCGCCACCATTTCCGTCGCACGTGTTCGGTAATTTCCGAAAGAAGCGGGAAATCACGAGCTTGTGCCCAACGTAGCAAAGAACACGTTCGTAGGTGTGTCGTGATACCGGCGTAACTGATTTACGAAACAGTTCTTTGCTACGTGGATTTTGGGCTTACGAACTATGTTTCGAAAACAGTTACGAGGAAGGGCTACGAACGTCACATGAAACTGGTCCCTGTTGTTTGATGACGTCTTCTTTACTATTTCCCGATATGTTCAGTCTGATTTTCTGCATCATTTGGGACCGCATTTCCGCAGTGGAGATGGTGCCAGAGCAGAAGATTTACGGGGCTGTGTGACCTTTTTCAACACTATAGGTTGACCTCTGGTTTTGCACCTGACTGTCACTTTGTCTTCGGATTGTCGCAGTTTTCTTTTCACAAGCCGCGTCAGCAACTTTTCTTCTTCTGCAGTGAGAGGTTTATCGATGTCTTCATCGTCTGAGTCTAAATATACTGTCTTGCGTTTCAGTTGGGGGAAGGGGGATATTGCGGCGTCAGTGACAGGGGTTTTGACAGTGGTTGGAGAGGTTTGTGTGCACAATGTTCTAGGCTTTCTAACTGGCGTTGATGTTGACTGACAAACTGACGCCGACACACTCTCATCAGTGTCGAAACAAATATCAGACTGATCAAAACTTGCATGTGCAGATTTGGATGTGTTCGCTATGATAGGAGATGTTTGTGTGCAGAATGTTCTTGACTTGGGGGTCGATGGTGACTGACAAACTGACGTCGACACATTTTCATCAGTATCCAAGCATACATCAAACATGTCAACACATTCAAGTGCCGAGTTGGAGGTGCTAGCTATGACTGGTGAGGTTTGTGTAGAGAATGTTCTAGGCTTTTTCACGGGTGGTCGATACAGACGGAGAAAATGATGACACGTTTTCATCTGCGTCCAAGCACAGATGAGACTGATCTAAACATTCTTGAGCAGATCTTTTGACGGGTCGGCTTTTCTTTGTTTTCGGACGACCAAGAAGGCAGGCTGATTGCAAGAATCGACACGATGTACACTGGCTCAAAGAAAGATCTGGATCGAAAGTTGTCCAGATTTCGGACATTCTCTCTATGTCACGAGCAGCATTTTCTTTTGTAGTATAACATTGAGAATGTGCTGACATGTGTCTCGTTTTCTTCAATTTATGGTAGCATTTTATGCACATACACTTGGACTGTTTGCCTTCTTCATCACCAGAAATATCTAGACTGAAATACTGCAACAAATCATTGGAGAAGTTGACACAAAGTATAGCGTTTAATCCTTTATCTTTTCTCTGTCTGAGCACACGATCGCCGCACACACGGCACAACAAATCTACACGCCTTTTGTGTTCACTGAAGTTGTGATCAAACACCTCCGCCATTGTTGGCGCTACAAACACGCACAAAAGATCGGAATGAAGTAGGCCTACACGTAAGCAACAAGACTTGTCAATGTAGGGTCGGTCACACACACACACACACACACACACACACACACACACACACACACACACACACACACAGACAAGAGAGAGAGGAGAGAGAGAGAGAGAGAAGAGAGAGAGAGAGAGAGAACTAGATATTACAGCTTACTCTATCATTAAAACACGCTTGGGTACTAACTTGCACACTCTTACTTTTATGTATGCAGAGAGAGAGAGAGAGAGAGAGAGCAATAACAACAACAACACACACACACACACACACACACACACACGCACGCACGCACGCACGCGCACGAGAGAGAGAGAGAGAGAGAGAGAAGGAAAATAAGCGCTTGGTGGAGTGTACAAGTCTCAGCACTGCGCCACACAGACCCGGGCCGCCTGGCAAGACACTCTCCGCCGGCAACTGATGAACAACACCCACGGAAAAAAAAAAACAACCCACACACACACACAAAAAACTGAAGAACGCGGTATGAACCGAAGTTATATCAAACGGCACAAAGAAGAATCACAACACACAAATCACTCACAGAGTTAATTATATCCAGTTATGGAGTGTGGAAGAATAATGCATTAATCACAAGAGTAAACTTCACCACACAGAATCAGTACTCAGTCTGCAGCTGATGAACACGTGCGTAATGCATTAATCACAAGAGTAAACTTCACCACACAGAATCAGTACTCAGTCTGCAGCTGATGAACACGTGCGTGGTGTACGCACGATGCCAGCGCTTATCAAAGCGGTGAAGGTCAGCGCCGGGGTTCACTAAACGGACCGATTTTCATCTAGGCCCGACTGCCGGTTGTAAAGATAGTTGTTGGTTTTTGTAGAGTGTTGGCATCAAACTGAAACATACATTGTTACTTTCAGTCACACATGCCAGAGTCATAGTGGCAGTCAGTCAGTCACATTGCCTGCTGCCACTGAAACTGTTGCATGTTTGTGATTTTTTCCCTGCTGTTACTGTTTCCAACAACACTGAAGTTACGATTCTTTTAACAAGAAAGTGTCCATGTCCACAAATAACAACTCGTTGGACTCCAGTGAATAATAGTTTGGGTTTTTATTTTTCAGGACATTGCTGAACATCAGGCACCCTGCAAGTTCAAGTTTCCGCCCAGCAACCATATGCTTTAGTAAGTGAATTATTTATCAGTATTTGGATACAGGATGGTGACTTAGTGTGCATTTTAAGATATATGCAGGTGTGGTATGTCTGTATGCTATAAACTGCCCTGGTGAGTAAGACAATAATGAGCTTAGATCTGCAGCTTAGATCTGCACGTCACGCATCAGTTAAAATAACAGCCAGAATCTTTGACTGCAATACATTGTAAAAGACCCCTCAGATTCTAATTGTCCTTGTGGGACTTAAGAATTTAAGTGGAGCGAGTGAGATTGAAAATGAGGAATGTAAAAAAAAAATGGGGGGGGGGGGGGGGGGGGGACTGAAAGTGAACAGCTATTGAAAAGATTTCTACAACAGGGAAGAGAATTAGTGTGATGATGCAGTAGCTGACAAACTCCTGTTCAAAGGAAAAGGCATTATCTGATAGATCTAAACAACTGAAGGAAAATGTGGTTTATCACATAATCATTTTAAAGTTATTTACATACTACGGTAATGCATGTGGTGTGTGTGTGTGTGTGTGTGTGTGTGTGTGTGTGTGTGTGTGTGTGTGAGAACAGATGTATGTATGTGCATGTGTATATCATGTACTATCTGTGTCGTGCGTATGTGTGTATATGTACATAATAATCGTAGCTGGGAGGATCTGCCATTATCGCCTCGAGGTGTTGGCATTTATACGTCACTTGCGGAATCCCCGACTCTCGTCTCTTTCCGTACTGTGCTCGGCAATCTCCGTGGCGAGTCACGATTTGGCTACTTACACGGATAGAAATGAGTTCCAGAAGAAAAGTAACACGTACATCGAAACAAGTTCGATCATACTTTTGAACAACCTAAACATGCTATTTATGGGTGAGGACCCCTTTAAGGCCGAGTCCAGAGACAAACAAAACGTCAGTGACTTAAAGGTCAAGTCCAGACACAAAGAAAACGTCAATGACATAAAGGCAAAGTTCAGAGACAAACCAAACCCAACTTTAAAAGGCCTTCCAAACATTTTATATGTGAATGACCCTGTCATAAAGAAAGTCAACACAAACCGACTAGGGAAGTCCTACGGATGTAAGGTGCATCAGAGTAATGCAAGAACATTCATCATCATCATCAGTCCTCTCCGTGCCTGCTGGCGCTTGAGGCTATGGCAAGAGATCTCCATCTGGCTCTGTCTGCGGCTGCTCTGGGGGCTGTGTTGAGAGTCAGTCCTTTGTCTTTCAGCTCCCTGTCTATTGTCCTGCGCCAGGCTTCCTTCGGTCGTCCCCGTTTTCTTTTACCTTGGGGTGTCCAGCGCAGGGGTGTTCTGGGGAGTGAGCTGGGTGGAATGCGACAGACATGCCCTAGCCATCTCCATCGATGCGCCTGGATGGTATCCTGTAATGTGGAGACTCCTGTTCTAGTCCTCAGTTCTTCGTTTGAGATGATGTTCGGCCAGAAGATCCTGAGGATACGTCGCAGACACTTGTTCTGGAACACTTCCAGCTTTTTCTCAATGGCGACGTTCGTCTTCCAGCACTCTGAGCCATACAGGAGGACGCTGAGGACATTGCTCTTGAAGAGTCGAATCTTCGTTTGGATGCTGAGGACGGTGGATCTCCAGATGGGCCTGAGCATTGCGAAAGCTTGGTTGGCTTTGTTGATTCTGGCATTGATCTCCTGGTTGCAGTCGCCATCTGTGGTCATTTTGCTGCCCAGGTATACAAATTCCTGGACATCATCAAGTGGTTTGCCATTAGCGGTGGTGGGGTTGTTGTTTGTGGAATTTTTTCTCATGACCTGCGTCTTCCTCTCGTTGACCTTCAGCCCAATGGTGCTGGCTATCTCGCTGAGGTTTTCTGTCTTCTGCTGGGCGTCCTGATGCTTGTGTGACAGCAGTCCCAGGTCGTCCGCGTAGTCAATGTCCTCCAAGACTGAGGTCAACGTCCACCGGATTCCCTGTTACTTTCCCTGGGTGACGTTTCACATCAACCAGTTGATGGCCAGGGAGAAGAGGATCGGTGACAGTATGCAGCCTTGTTTCACTCCTGTGTCCACCTTGAATGGTTCCGTCAGCTGGTTGTTGTGGATGATGCGACACTCAAAGCCTTCATACAGGGACTGGATGATGTTGACCATTTTCTGGGGAATGCCGTAGTGTCGCAGGATCTTCCAGAGAGAAGCACGGTGCAAACTGTCAAAGGCTTTCTCGAAATCGATGAAAACCACGTAAAGTGGGCTGTTCCATTCATGGGACTGCTCGAGGATCTGGCATAAGACAAAAATGTGATCAGTGCATGATCTCCCCTCTCTAAAGCCTGCCTGCCCTTGGCGAAGTAGGGCATCTACTGCTGTCTTTATGCGCTGCAGTAAGATGCGGCTGAAGACTTTGCTGGTGAGTGATAGTAGTGTGATGCCTCTCCAATTGTTGCATTCTCCTAGGTCTCCCTTCTTCGGCAATTTGATGATGGTACCAGTTCTCCAGTCAACTGGGGTTGTCTCCTGGTTCCATATGTCCTGCAGGATGCGTTGGAGGATAAGAGGTGTCACCTGTTCTTCTGCCTTTAACATCTCGGGGCATACACCATCTTCTCCTGGAGCTTTGCCATTCTTTAGCTTGTGGATGGCTTCCTTGACCTCATCTACTGTGATGTCTCCCATGTTGACGTCCAGGTCCTCCTCTGCCATAGGAATGTCAGCTGGTGTTGGTGGATCAGGGCGGTTTAGGATCCTCTGGAAGTGCTCTCTCCACCTCTCGAGCTTGGCACATTCTTCTGTGACAGGTGTTCCGTCCTCTGCCTTAACTAAGAACATTAAAGGACATCAAACCAGCAGTGGCCAAAGCAAGTGCATCTGTCAAGACACCTCCTGATGCTTTACTCTTGCATGTTGGATCGAAGGACCTAGATACAGAATCAGCAGCAACATGTTCCGGAAGAATGGCAAAGTGCATGAGGAGTATCAAAGAAGAAAACCCTGATCTGGCCATCATAGTCAGTAAGATGGCTCCTACATCAGACCCCGAACTCAATATCAAAGGGGACTTGTACAACACACTTTTGGTGTCAGAGCTGAATGATGAAAAAATCATCACTCATTCCAACCTACAAGCCGCCCGCTTCAACCTCTGTGATGGGCTACATCCCACTGCTAGAGGAGCTAGCATCCTAGCGGGGAATATTGGCTGGCATCTGAGGAACCTCTTCTGGGAACGGCCATGGAAGACAGCGCGACGTCCCCAGTACCTGAGCCCCACTCGCTTCCCTGAGGATTCCTTCTATGGCTCTGCCTGGTCCAATAGGTTCAATATCTTATACAACTGGTGACATTTTTTTGTTGTTTTTGTTCGGAACAAATGCAGCATACCAGCCAACGTCTGTGTGTAGCTAAGCTCCAACTGTGTTGAAGCGACATATTTTTATTTGTTTAGTTATCTATTTTTTCAAACATGAAATCTAACAACAATATAAAAATACTGCAATGGAGCTGCCGCTCTCTCTATTCTAATATTGACTGTTTACGTCAATTTTTAGTGTCATCTGACTGCCACGTTCTCTTATTCCAGTCTGTTAATATCAGTAAGAACAAACTACCAAGATTAGAACAGTACTACTATCCACCAGTAGTAGATACAGATAAAAATGGTGATAGAGTAAATTGTGCTATCTATATTCACACTGGACTACAGTATTATGACTAACAATCACCTGTGGCTAGTGGATTACATGGGATTTTTTCATGTGCTGTAACTGTCAAGTTTTCGGACTCCCTAAAAGTAAACTGTGCTTCTGTATATTTACCTAAGGGTCCAGATGAAGCTAATACTGAATGGATGAAAAATATCAAGAATGATAATGGTAAATGGTTAGTAGGAGGGGATTTTAATGCCCATTCTCCTTTCTGGGCAAAGGAGTGTACACAGATCAGTCGTAATAGGTTTGTGGAAAATGTTGTAGACTCAACTTTGTGTTTACTCAATGATGGTTCTTATACCAGAGTTCCTGATGTATCTACACATAGACCTACTGCTATTGATTTAACTATGGTTTCGCCTAAAATGGCTTTGTCGTGTGCATGGGAAACGTATAGTGAAACTCTTGGGAGTGATCACATACCAATCATCATTACAATTAATCAGTCCCCAAATTTTGAAGACAAAACCTGATGATACAATCCCAAGATTTGATTATAAAAATGCCAAATGGTCTCAATTTTACAAAACACTTAAAGATCTAGACATAAGCTTGTCCCCAGAGGATGATATTGATACAATGTATGGTACGTTTTGTACTTCTGTTCTAAAAGTGTCTGGTTTATGTATTCCTAAATTGAAGAATCAGATATCTAAAGGGGGTAAACATCTCAGTAATGTTTGGTGGACTGAAGATTGCGATAAGGCGGTTAAAGAGAAAAAAAACGGTTCTTCAAGGAAAATATGCACTCTAAGACAAGCCAAGATAAGAAAATGGTAGATGAAAAAATTTAAGGAAATGAAACACTCAAATATACCTAGTAATAGAGCTATGGAACAAGCCAAAAACGATTATTGGGATAATTTTTGCGAAGGAAACACATTCGATCATAAAGATAGTAGAATGGTATGGAAAGAGATAAAAACGATAAAAAATGGAATCAGACTCACAGAATATCCTATTATTCTTGATAATAATAAGTTACCATCATCCGCAGACAAAGCAGAAGCATTTGTCGACTAGTTTGCTAAAGTAAGCAGGTTAGATGGGTTGTCTGAAAACCAAAGAAAATTCAGAGAGGATAAAGAATTTGCCCGTGTCTTAAATGATGTATATGATAATGACACAAGCGACATCAACGCCCCAATTACAAGCACAAGAGGTGAAAGACGCCATAGATTCTCTCCCAAACAAGAAAACAGCTGTTGGGATTGACGCCATTTCTAATGAAATGATTAAACATTTTCCAGACAAATGGATAAGCATTTTACATAGTATATTTAAAAAATGCTGGAGCTCGGGTCATTTGCCACAAAGATGGAAAGAATCAGTAATAGTACAGATTCACAAGGAAGGTAAACTGAAAGAAAGAATAGATAGTTACAGACCTATTTCATTAACTTCTCATGTCTGTAAACTTTATGAAACTATTGTTTTAAATAGGCTAAACTACTTTTGTGAAAAGAACAGAGTTATCCCAACAAACCAAGCAGGTTTTCGAAAGGGTAGAAGTGCTATTAAACATTTGGTCAAACTTACCACTCAAATTAAACATCAGTTTTCCAGGAGAAAATGTTTACTAGCAACCTTTTTTGATATTACTAAAGCTTACGATCAAGTATGGCACTCTCGTTTGCTTTATAAACTTAAAGAGACAGGATTATCAGGAAATATTTATGATTTTCTTAAAGACTTCTTAGAAAATAAATGTATTAGAATGAAGGTAGGGAACTCCTATTCTACAAGAAGAAAATTGCACATGGGCATTCCTCAGGGGTTTGTTATTGCCCCTTTACTTTGTAGTATTCAGATGTACGATTTACCCACAAAAATTACTAAAAATATAGAACTAACCCAATATGCAGATGACATATGCATATGGATGAAAGTGACATTAAAAAAATGTACATCTGTCAGATCACAAAAGTATATTAAAAAGTTATATCAAAAAGAATTAAATACCTTTTCTTCTTACATGACTGAAAATGGTTTGCAAAGATCAACTGAAAAAACACACATGATGTTATTTAATACTGGATCTGATCCAGTTAATATGCCTTTATTTCAAGTCAACGGCATACCCATCAAATATACAAAAATAGTGACATTCTTTGGAGTAAATTTAACATCAAAGTTGTCATGGAATTTTCATATAGAGCATATTCTAACAAAAGCTCGAAAAAGTTTAAATCTATTAAAGATTATTAGCAAGAATGCTTGGGCTCAGGACACAGTTGCTCTTTTGCACCTTTCTACTGCACTGGTTAGATCAAAATTAACGTATGCACAAGAGGTGTCCTTCAGTGGGGAGCGTGTCATTGGTCTCAAGGTTCGTTGGTCCCAAGGTTCGCTGGTCCCAAGGTTCGTTGGTCCCAAGGTTTGTTGGTCCCAAGGTCCGTTGGTCCCAAGATTCATTGATCCCAAGGTTCGTTGGTCCCAAGGTCCGTTGGTCCCAAGGTTCGTTGGTCCCAAGGTCCGTTATATGTATATATTTAACAGATTTATATGGACCTTGGGACCAACGGACCTTGGGACCAACGGACCTTGGGACCAATGGACCTTGGGGCCAACAGACCTTGGGACCAATGGACCTTGGGACCAATGACCTTGGGACCAATGGCATGACCCCCTTCAGTGCACCCAAATACTTACTGAAAAAACTTCAAAGTATTGATTCCAAAGCATATAAGATAGCCATGGGACTACCACTCCATGCCTCTTGTACAAAAGCATACAGTGCTGCTGGGATATTACCACTGGAAGAATATAGGAATCTTGCATGCACCAAATTTGTTATAAGAAGTTCTACTATAGACAACAATATAGGCCCTGAAATAAATATTAAATGGGACATTGATTTTCCCAAAAGGGCTAAAAATACATCATCTCAAACGACTCTAAGAACATATACTTCCTCGATTTTAGAATCCTCAGACATCAAGCTAACATCTATTGCAAAAAGATCTATTGTGTCTCCTATCCCCCCATGGAAACTAATACGAGCACATATTGATATTGAGCATACAAGGCTGAAAATACTAATTTGTTATTATCCAATATCAAAATGCATTTGCATGATCACTATTCCAACCATTTTAAGCTCTACACTGATGGATCATTAATCAATGAACATGCAGGTGCAGCATACATTATCCAGGCCTTAACGAAGAAAAGTCCTATTATCTCGGAAAAAAAAACAAATCTGTATTCACTGCTGAGTTAACTGCTACAGTTATGGCTTTAAAGTTTGTTGTTAATTACCCTCAAAATTTATTCAAAGTTGTTTTATGCGTAGATTCCAAGTCAGTTCTTACTGCAATGAAGACTTTTAAATTAAAAGTTCGACCTGAGATGATCACTGAAATAAATAATTTATAGTCAGAGACACTGAAATAACATTTCTTTGGGTGCCCTCCCACTGTGGGTTATACTATAATGAAAAGGTTGATGTTCTAGCAAAGAGAGGAGCAAAACGATCATCAGATTCGCATTTTTTTTAACTTCTCTATGTCAATACAAGAGTGCTATACTTTGGCAGAAAAAGTACAATTTTCTAATTTTCATTTGATAGAAAGAGAAACGGTGTTTTGGTTTACACGATGAAATGAGAAGTATTTACGAAAAGTTAAGTAAGTACGATTAAAACATTTATCGTAGACGACAGATAAGTTCCATGATCTGTAGATGGAAATTGGATTGTTTTAAAACAAAGTATGTCAAAAATATACATTGTATATATGTGGTCATAGCATGTCAACTGATCACATTCTTTTGTGTAACTTAATGAAAATATTCATTCCAAATACGTCTGTACAGCCTGGTCAAATCTTTTCCTGTCAGCAAGTGAAACGTATCTTTTCTTTTTGCAATTGGCAAATATTTGTAATAGATAACAGTCAGTGGTGGGATGAGACAGAAGTGTTACATGTTTCGGGGTTTTGTGTGTGTGTATGTGTGTGTGTGTGTGTGTGTGTGTGTGTGTGTGTGTGTGTGTGTGTGTGTGTGTGTGTTTTCATTTTTGTTTTTCAATCTTTGATGAAGTGGATTTTCTACGTTTGTGTTATAGCTGTACATAAGTTAATTCTTTTACCTCATTGTGTTAACCTTTTTTTCCCCAAACCCCCCTCCCCCCCCCCCCCCCCCCCCCCCCTTGCACACACGCACACACACGCACGCACACACACGCACACACACACACACACACACACACACACGCACGCGTGCGCGCGCGCGCGCCACACACACACACACACACACACACACACACACACCTAGCGCAGTTTCCTTCAAACCCCGGCGCAACATTTTTTTGGGTCAGCGTCAACTTCGAAATCTCTGTGGAGAAAAGCATCAACCATAAACACAAGAAACTGGAATCTGAAGTAAATCCCGTGTGCGCGCGCGCGTGCGTGCGTGCGTGCGTGCGTGCGTGTGTGTGTGTGTGTGTGTGTGTGTGTGTGTGTGTGTGTGTGTGTGTGCGTGCGTGTGTGTGCTACCGCAAGTACATGCGTGGTTATGTAAGTTCTTATTCATACACCAATACAGATTATTTCCGTTAGTAGTTTAGCAACAGCTGTCGCTCTGATTGACGACATACACTAGGGAAAATTAGCCTGAAACCATGAAGGGATTGTACGCATGCCCTAGTTTATCATGGTAGGCTACTGAGCTGTCGACCCAGAATAATGAACAAATAACGTTCAAACTTTGACAGGGCTAAGTTTGTGAACAACGGAAAATATATGATGGAAAATACAGATACTATAAGTCTCTCTCATATATATATATATAATGCTGAACAATTATATATATATATATATATATATATATATATAGACACATACATATATATAACTGAAAAATTAAGTAGTGAGGGAACACAAGTGCAGGCTAACAATTCTTCCATCATTATAGTAATGACTTGGCAAAGATTTGACCTTTAAAAAAAAAAAAAAAAAAGGGGGGGGGGGGGGGGGGGAGATGAGGGTGAAGATGAAAAAAGTGGGAACATAAAATTAAGAAAATATATAATAAATTTGAAAACCCTTCACTAGCTGCATGAAAGAACCATCATAATCCCTCTCGAAGGCAGATCTACTCATATTGCCTGCTCCTAGGTCTTTCGTCCGCTGGATCGGGCTCGTCAGGGAGACACGGCTGATAAGTGTCTGTGCTCTTGGCGTATATATATATATATATATAGTTGAACTATTAATGACTTGGCAAAGATGGAAGGGGATTGATTAGGAAGGTAAGAAAAACGAGGAAAATTATACAAGTATAGACTCCCCCCACTATCAGCATATGGGGACAATCGTAACCCATCCTGAAGACAGCAAGACAGAACCATTCATATTTCCTGCTCCTAAGCATTTTGTCCGCTGGATCGGACTCGTCAGGGAGACGCGGGTGATTGTGTCTGTGCTCACTTGGTGTCTAATGGAGACACCAGGTTTTACAATTCTGTGGTATTCTCTCCAGCAATGGTTCGAAAGTGGAATCCAACATCATACCCAAAGCAGCCAGCGGAGGATAGAGAAGGAAAGCGAAAAGAAAGTGTGGTAAGACAGTAAGTTGCTGAAAAACTAAAATAATTAAGTACACAATACAAATGTAAAGGACAATCTTTGAGCCTATGCTTGAGCTACACCACACACACACACACACACACACACACACACACACACACACACACACACACACACACAGACCACACACACACACACACACACACACACACACACACACACACACACACTGCAGGTTGTGACAAACACTAGATTCAGTATAGATTTTTTTTTCCCATTAGGTAGGACAGTTATTTCCAAAGATTTCACTTGGTTCAGTTTAGTTTGTGACAGTCTAGATGTCTTATGCACGTCCCTTAGATATGAGCAGGATTTTGATAAATATGCCTACCAAATTAACAGAACAAAACCTTTGACCGATGGTGATGGAAAGTGATTTTAACTCATAGATGAGTCAGCATGGTAAAACTCTGTACAAAGACAAACATTCTGATCTTTATCTACATTTCAGCTTTACTACAACTATATTCTTATCCATAAAAGCTTTCTCCATCCATACACACATGTTTAAATCCTGCAATAAATTACTACCCTTGCCTCTGGGACATTCCGTCCCTTTGAAATGGTTGGAAGTATAAATGCCTTAAACAGATGTTTTATCCCGGAGTGGTTTATCAGGCTAAACACTCTTTTTTTTTTCATCCTTTCTGATTCACACTTTTCTGTGTTCTCTCTCTCTCTCTCTCTCTCTCTCTCTCTCTCTCTCTCTCTCTCTCTCTCTCTCTCTCTCGTGAGAAATGGTTTATGCCAGAACGGAGTAATATGCTATTTCCCTGTTCAATTGTTACTTTAAAAAAAAAAAAAAATTACGACGCGTCTCGTAAATCACCACTAACGAGCAGAAATCTCTCAGAGGGTGAAAGGAGAGAATTGAAATGAAAATAAAATAAATGATCTCACCATCAACTTGAGATGAATGAGCAATCAGCAGCAGAGCGATCAGGAAGACCGCAGACAATTCATTTTTGTTGAAATCAAATATCCGTGTCCTAGGAGAGAAGAGAGAGAGAGAGAGAGAGAGAGAGAGAGAGAGAGAGAGAGAGAGAGAGAGAGAGAGAGAGAGAGATTTAAACGATTTACACAAACGTGCATCCGTGTGTGTGCGTTTTGTCAGTACAACCATGAGTTAATCTGACAATAAATTGGTTTCAGTCAGTCAGTGTGTGCGTGAGTGTATGTATGCATGTATATCTGTGTGTGTGTGTGTGTGTGTGTGTGTGTGTGTGTGTGTGTGTGTGTGTTGTTGTTGTTTTTGTTGTTGTTGTTGTTGTTGTTGTTGTTGTTGTTGTTGTTGTTCTTCTTCTTCTTCTTCTTCTTCTTCTTCTTCTTCTCTTTTTCCCTTTCTTCTTCTTCTTCTTCTTCAATTTAACGTCTTTTCACTAAATGTGATATTAGACAAGGTGTGTGTGTGTGTGTGTGTGTGTGTGTGTGTGTGTGTGTGTGTGTGTGTGTGTGTGTGTTTGAGTGTGTGCATGCAGCGTGCGTACGTGAGTGCGCGCCCGCGTGCGTGCGTGTGCGTGTATGTGTGATGAGGAGAAACTAAGTAAGAATTAAACTGTAAAAAAAAAAAAAAAAAAAAAAAGACATCAAAAGTAAAAACAAACAACCGTACAAAATAAGATCATGAAACAGCAATTACAGGATTGAGCCAACTGGGCTGAACATAAGAATTCGTACAAAATTTAAGAGAGACATGGTATCCTGGAATATGCACTTTGAAGCATCCTTTCTAAATTCTGACAAATCGGAATCAAAGTAGGGGCAAAAGTGTAGAACGTGTGTTGTTGTACAATTATCAAGGGCACCGCAAACACATCGAATATTCTTGACATATTTTGTTCTGAATGCATTTATTTTTAACCGAAATAATAAGGAGAGAAGTTGTTTACTGTGTCTTGGATATAATCCTATGTTTGTATTACGGTTTACTGGATTTACTGAGGAAGCCCTTTTTAAAAGATTACTTGCTCGAGAGTTCGTACAACAAAGTATAGAAGAGTCGGGTTTGTGTATTCGGAGGAGAACACTCTTTGTAGTATTCCTCAATTTTTTCAAAAGAGACTCTTTGTAAGAGGGAATATCCTTCATGTAAGCTCAAGGGAATATGAATAGTAGCCGTATTGTCAGAATTGTTTGCACCTGCTCGAGTAATCCTGTCAGTCCATTCATTTCCGGATATGAAGCAATGGGACGGAACCCAACAAAAATTAACTGTTATACCTCTTTACATAAGTTTGTGAATAAGTAGGGGCAAACGTATAGAACGTGTGTTGTTGTACAATTATCAAGGGCGCTGCAAGCACATCGAATATTCTTGACATATTTTGTTCTGAATGCATTTATTTTTTTGACCATCCATAATTTGAAGGGAACATACCTTCCATATGGAGAGACTCAATTATTGTTCCCGTTTTAAAGAATGGAAAACCAATGACAAACACAAATAGCTATCGACCTTTAGCTCTTACATCTCATGTCTGTAAACTAATGGAGATAATTGTTCTAAACAGATTGACATACTATTGTGAAAAAAACTGGCATTATCCCGCAAACCAGGCTGGTTTTAGAAAGGGCAGGTCTACTATTGATCGTCTTGTAAACCGAACTACGCAAATTAAACACCAGTTTGCTAGAAGACAAAACGTTCTCGCCACATTTTTCAATATCAACAAGGCATTTGATCAAGTTTGGCATGATAGGCTTTTATATAAATTAAAAACTATAGGTCTCTCTGGTCATATTTATAAATTTGTTAAAACATTCCTGACCAAAAGAAGTATTCAGACAAGAATTGGTAGTACTTATTCATCCAAAAGATTACTAGATATGGGTATCCCTCAAAGCTCTGTGATCGCCCCTCCTCTCTTTAATATTTTAACTAATGATTTACCTAAATACATTAAAAAAAAACTTTAACTTAATTCAATATGCGGATGACATCTGTTTATGGTTGAACGCCACATTAAAAAAAAAATCAAAAAGATCTGTTAATTACATTAGAAGAATATATTAAAAAGAGTTACACAACATTGCGAACTTCATGTCTGATAATGGCTTATGCCTGTCGGCTGAAAAATCCCGTATGATGTTATTTGATGTAGGTGGGTCTGCTCACAATACTCCTAACTTCAAAGTACTTAATACTACATTGAGCTACACTTCTGAGATTAAATTCCTTGGTGTGCGTCTTATGTCAAATCTTTCTTGGAATTTTCACTTGGAACATATAATAAATCAAGCGAGAAAATCTGTGAATCTGCTCAAAGTTATAAGCAAACAAAGTTGGGGCCAGGAAACAAAAAGTTTAATACATCTTTCTTCTGCTTTAGTTAGATCCAAATTGTCATATGCACAAGAGGCCTTTTTTTTAGTGCTCCTAAGTACTTATTAAAAAAGTTTCAGTGTATAGACTCTAAGGCATTCAGATTAGCCCTTGGTGTTCCGTTTCATGCTCCAGCTTTAGGAACATGCCATGAAGCTGGTGTCTTACCTCTTGATGACCATCGTGAACTAGCCTGCGCTAAGTACATTCTTCGCTGCTCAACTATTCAAAGTGCTAACCAAACGGAACTGGATATGAGGTCTGATGTAGACTTTCCTAAACGCGCGCGTGTGTGTGTGTTTGTGTGTTTGTGTGTGTGTGTGTGTGTTGTGTGTGTGTGTGCATGCGTGCGTGTGTGTGTGTGTGTGTGTGTGTGTGTGTGTGTGTGTGTGTGTGCGTGCGTGCGTGCGTGCGTGTGTGTGTGAAGTCAAAATGATCTTTCTTGATGGTGAACGAATAAGCTTTTACAGCTTTTTTACACCCTGCCCTCACAAAAGAAAAAGACACACAGCTTTTTTTTTTTTTTTTTTTTTTTTTTTTTTTTTAGAAATATGTTTCCCAGATCAGTACCGTTTAAGACCAAGACATCTCTCTCTCTCTCTCTCTCTCTCTCTCTCCTCTCTCTCTCTCTCTCTCTCTCTCTCTCTCTCTCTCTCTCTGTATGACCAAGAAAAAAATCACTGAAGGCAAAATATGAAATGGAAATCGATCATATATGCAAACCTTTTACCAGAGTTTTAAACAAGAAATGAAGAATAAGGAATTACAAAAGCATGCTCGATTTTTTCTTCCAAGTTCTCACTGAAATGATCAAGGATGTCTAGTGTAGAAGGGAATAAGAAATATCGTTAAGGAAGATCGTGACTTTTATTGTCTACTTTTCTTGCTGGCGCAAGTTGTGAGTACAGCACGGAGGAGTGAGGCCAAAAAAGATGTCAGCTGCCGTACTTATATGTCGTCGGTAAATTTACTTCTACAGCGAGATTAACTCCTGGGTACAAACCCTGTGGGTTCAGCGCAATCTACTTCCATACCTATATCCTCTGGGTTTTGTCTCGGTTTCTACCTACGAAGTATCTAGAAAGTAAAGGGTGAAGGTCAGATTAAAAAAAAGGGATTCCCTCCTTGTGCGCATGTCTTGAATAACCCCCAACCTTCTGCGCATGTCCGTCGCCATCAGTGTTGTTGACAACATGGCTGCTGAACAGCGTGCCGTCTGCTTCACCGTAGCTGGCATTTTCACTTCCACAGGCAAGCGACGCAACAAGGCCAGTGTCACTGTCCTAACAATTCTTGATGTAGTTTGCTGAGGCACGCTGATTGTTTCACCAACAACATCTTGAAATGTGCCAGTAGCAAAAAAGCGCAGTGCCAGACACACTTGTAGAGCAGGGGGCAGAGTTCCGTGTCTCAGTTTGTGCAAATCAAATTCATTGTCTTCTGGGAGAGTGTCTGTCAGCTGGAAGATGTTGTGACGACGAAATCTTAACTCTGCGTGAAGTTCGTCATCATTGAACGTGTCCAATGGATTCGTTCTGTCCCGTAAAATATGGTTTCTCCGCAATAGTTGCCTTCGTCGGTGAAAAACCACAAAGTTGGCAGCCATCTTTGTTTTGATCTAACCCAGGGCGAACTCATGCCTTATCCTCGTTGTAGGTTACCCACCCCTCACCCACTGCAAACCACGAGGTTAAAGGTTACTCTCGACATATGGATCCGCAAGTAATGGACCTTCGAGCTTACAACGAGGTAAGTAGGTCACTTCCCCGTTACCCACGACATGTAAGTACGGCCCCAGGTTTCTGACACCAAAGGTGATTAAGTGAAAGAGAAGTGATGAAGTGCACAAAGGGATTGGTTGCAACATCCGGATAGAAAGAAATTGTCGCGGTGCTACAGCCAGACACATTTCATCGTAGTATCATGCATTTTGCTCAAGGAGTAAAGAGCAAGGAAAGATTTGCCCAAAGAACATGCACATTCAGTCTACACACCACTCGGGTAAAACCTGAGATAGTGGAGTGGTTTCTTCAATTTGCCTATTGTCACATTATTTTATCATGATGTGTATGTGCTGATTTGTGGAAGTGCACAGATGCGTGTGTGTGTGTGTGTGTGTGTGTGTGTGTGTACATACGTGCGTGCCTGCGTGCGCGCGTGTGTGTGTGTGAACTCTTTCCCTGTCTCCCTCTCTCCCTCCCTCCCCCCTCTCTCGCTCCCTCTGTGAGTGGGAATATATGTGTGTGTGTGTGTGTGGTGTGTGTGTGTGTGTGTGTGTGTGTCAGAAAGAGAGAGAGAGAGTGTATGTGTGTGTGTGTGTGTGTGTGTGTGTGTGTGTGTGTGTGTGTGCGTGCTCGCACACGCGCATGTGTGCGTGTTTCCCTAGATGCTGAGATTATTTGTAGATGAAGTTCCGGGGTTAAATGAATCCAAATGAATAAATTGAAAAAAAAAAGTGACCATTTTGGAGTAGAGCCTTGTCACAGAAACGTCTTCAGAATCAAACACATCCCCCCAAAATGGGATAGTCACAGAAGATTTTAAAAGGTATCAAACTGAAAAGCACAGAAAACAACTAGAAATATCCTTCAGCTATCGGCCTGCTTTAAACTTCGCCAGGCTCACTTCATCAGCCATACAAATAAGCAGTTGGGTTACTACGTTTTCTACTCTTCTGAATAACACACACACACACATTCACACAAATATACACACACACACACACACACACACACACACACACACACACACACACACACACAGACCACCCATTTCATTGATAGCCTGTTTGTACTGGTTTCCTATACCAAGATGGTGGATTGTGTAAACGGCCAAATCGTGCTTTAAGGATATAAAAAAAAACATATTCATATATATATATATATATATATATATATATATACATATACATATACATACATACATATACACATATATTTCTTGTTGTCATGAGACAATAAAAATGGGATCCCAAAACCGCTTGGTTGACTCCTTTTCCTTTGTATTTCAGTCCAATGTTTCGGTCCCAAATGGGTTCTTCTTCTGGGACAGGAGAGCTGCAGACATGATTATATGCACCATGTCATCCTACTAACGCCTAAAATTAAAGTTTTATACTATCGAATAAAATTTACTATTGATTAAAACGGGGCAGGGGAGGAATGGGAGGGGAGGGTGTGGGTCTCAAATGGAAGGGAATATCCAGTGTAAGGGGAGTGACAGTCACCGGTCATTTGTGATGGGCAAGATACTGAAATAGTAAACGGGAGAGAGAGAGAGAGAGTGTCACGGTCGCTAAGCCGGACGGCCCTACCACCCTTACCCACGTCTATCACACACTAGGTCAGACAACACAGCACACTAACACAGTTTTACAATCACGCACGCTTCTTTATTTCACACACACTCCATGGCGCCACCACTCACGCACATCCACAACTGCACACAAGTATCCAATTCCCGCTGACTCACCCTACTCTACTATAATGACCTGGAAGACCCTAACCTAACCTGAAACACCAGTTACAGTATATCACTGTGACCTGGGGACACAGTGATAGCCCGCACACGTGGTGACTAACTACTAGGGACAAGGATTTACCAAAGGGACTCTAATCTCTTAACGACCGCTACCACCCACACCTCTCCCCAGGACTCACCCTTCCCTTTTAACCCGGGACCACTACCAAACTGGTCGCTGCGTCCCTAAGGGAGGCAACGACAAGTACCCTACACTGTGCCGGCCACTACGTCCTAAAAGGAGGCAGTAGCTAACACCCCTAACCCTACTGCCTAACGCTACACCCCTTCTATCACAAACATGGGACAACCCATCCCGGCCCGGAAAACTCCAGTCCTCGGCGCTGTACGTGGCCCCTCATAGGCTGACACCTCCCCGGAGGACTCTGCACCCCGGCGCTGTCCGTGGCTCCTCCGCGGGCCGACACCCTCCCCGAAGACTCTGCACCCCGGCGCTGACCGTGGCTTCCCGCAGTCTGACTCCTTCCCCGATGGGCACGACCCCCAACGCACACACACACCAGACACCCTATCGACGAGTCTGGGGCTCGAAGGACGCCTCCTCTGAAGGCCCCGTCGGACACTGAGGGTGAAAAGGCCTGGTGCAGCGCCCTCTCACAGGACGCCTGAACAGGGACGAGGAACCAGTGCCGGAGAACTCCCGGAAGAGCACCGGTAGCTGGAGGAGAGCTGCTCCACAGAAGGCAGACGGCCTGGGTGGTCTCCCTCTCCCGGGAAAACAACAGGCACTGGAAAGCGCCGCTCACCTGCCCGCACGCGGCAGTAGACTGCGGTGATCTGGCCCCAGCCTCAGGACGGAACAGGATACCTGCTGACACAACTGGACATACAGACGATCAACCACACCAGTTCTGCAACTGGCTGACAGTGGCTGCAACAAGGACGACACCGACTCAGCACAGGCCAAGGGCACCCAACCCCGACGAGGACCTGGCCCTAACTATGACTTGAAGTCACTCTTCAAAAACTAACGGCGCTGCCGCCGCACCTACAAGGAGTACGTCCACTCCGACGAACACCAGGGACCGAAGTGAAGCTGCCCCAACGCATTCCGCCCTGGTCGGAATCAAGCGAACTCTACTCACCACACAAAACAACGATTGGTCAGAGCAGTGTACCCCTCCGCAGAGCTGACACGCCTGACCAACGGACTAGTTATTGCTCGTGCAACAACACGACAATTTACCACAACTACTCACAGACTTGACAACACAACAACAGCCGATATCCTGCCCCGCCTTCTCTGGTATAGAACCAAAGTAATAAAAGGGTAACAATCGGGAACGAAACCAACTTCCTCCTACCACTCCCTCAATAAATGAAGACTGGAAGGCAAAAATACTGTATGCCCTACTTCACCTGCCCCCTACCTAGCCTAACCTTACTACCTAACCCTGAGGAACTTAACCTAACTGTAGCTAACTAAACCCCAACCTCACATACGCGCGAGCGCACACACACACACACACACACACACACACACACACACACACACGCACACACGCGCACACACGCACACGCGCTCGCACGCTCTCTATCTTGAACCACCACTACTCTTAAACACATGGACGTACTGATTTAGTACCGCCGATCGGTGACACACCCCCCTGCCTAAGTTTTAACTACAGGTTAAAACCAACAACAACTTCTCACTCGATCGGCGTTTTAGCCACACTCTACCTATAACAATCCAATTCCCTATCACTCGCTCTGTCCTACTGTTACTTTTGATGCACTCCAAAACTTCCATCCCAACAGCATCAACTTTTAAATACATCAACAATCACCGGTTACACTAATCAACCTGGACTAACGCTGCCACATATGACCTTAATGCAGGCACTTACAGGCAGCCGTTACACTACGCACTACATATAAATTTCATAACTGACGCTGCTCTGGCTATGCACGACCGCTGTGCGACACGTGCTACAAATACCACAGCCTCAGTAACACCTTGCTACGCCATTCTCTACCAAAGATAACACATGCGTAGCTTCAATAATGTCAACTTCTCATGACCCAGGTAAATGGAACTTAAGGTTCTCTCTCTCTCTCTTTCTCTCCGGCAAGCGACTCAAGTAGTCTGCCGCCATATTGTTCTTTCCAGACACTGCCTGCACCGTAAACTGGAATGCCTGCAGCTGCAGTGCCCACCTTGTGATCCTCCCACTAGTACTCTAGACCCCACAGCTATCTTCTTGGGTTTCGCCGTCAAGTCAAAATGCCGCTTGTACCTGCAAGCTGCCGTTGCCAAGTTCTCCTTTGCCAACTTGCACGTCTTAGCTATTTTGTTCCTTAGGTTGACGACGTACTCTTTTGCTGTGCAGAGCTCTTGCCTCTCGGGTTGCAACCACCGATCTCTCAGTATCTGCATGGGCCTGCGCATCAGTGGCATCTTTACAAGGGGAACTCTTGACACTCTTCCCTTATCCACTGCACACTGACACCGGACGCATGACTGGCAGTACCGACGAATGTCAGCATGCATGCCTGGCCAATAAAAATGGCGACCAACTCGCTCCTTGGTTCGGGTGGTACCTAAGTGACCAGACATGGGTACGTCGTGGGCTAGCTTCATCACCGTGGTCCGTAGTTCAGCTGGGACGCAGATCTGACTCGCTACGTCCTTGGGACCCTCAAACCGCCGAACCAGTACACCAGATTTCCGTGCGTACTCGACTCGTCCAAACTTAGTGTGGAAGTGCGTCCCTGCTTCACTCGCACTCCGAGCCTTCCTCAAGGTTTCATCCTGGTCCTGCATCTGAATTAGCTGCTGGGTAGAGGTGTTCAGAATGTATTCCTCGACGGGCAGTGGTACAGGTTCTTGCTGCTCCCTGGCTCTCTGCGCGCGTGTCTGCACTGCCCCTACCAACGCCGGGTCTGCGTATACAGGCACACGTGTCCAACCGGGATCTCCTACTCTCTTTGCGAAGTTTCCGATCAGGACTTCCTGCACAGGGCTATTCATGACCAAAACCTCCAACTTCCCTGCGATGAATGGTGACTTCAACTCTACTACCGCCACAGGTAACACAGACCTACATCTGGATTCAGCCAACACTACTGGGACTGTCTCTCCTGTGTACGCATCTGCCGGTACTAACCACTTGGCCACTACGGTGTGTCCGGCACCAGTGTCCCGTAATCCATTGGCCGGAGACCCGTTAACTTCTACAATGCACGCAGGCTCGTACCGCTGCTCAGCGCATGGGCGACACAACGTAGGGACTACTCGAGCTTGGGGCTGGTCACAACAATGAACAGCTCCAACAGAATGGGGCTCAGGGCATTTCCTAGCGATGTGGCCTGGCTTCTTGCAGTTGAAACAAACTATGGTCGATCTAGGCCCTTCTGATCTCCTGTTCAGCTGCTGTAGTGCACCATCACTTTGTTGGGACCTCCCTGCGGGCTGGCTCCCTGCTGTTTCACGTGTATTACCCAGGTTGGGCTGGTTAACTGTTCGGTCTTGTCTCGCCTTCCTCCCCAGTCTTTTGGCCTCTGCCAAAACAGTAGCTTCTGTTGCAAGTTGTTCAACAGTTTTCGGGCATGTCTTCCGGACCTCGATCGTGAACTCTGGGGACAGCAGCTGGTAAAACTGTTCTTGAAAAAGCAGATCCTTTACATCCTCTGCCACACTCTCATCCTTGCCCGCTGCCGCACACCAGAGGGAAAACCACCGCTTCATCCTTCCCAGCATCTGGCCAAAAGTCTCAGCAGCGTCCTTCTTGATGCTCCTGAACTTTTCCCGGTAGGCCTCAGCATCTAGCCTGAAGTGGCTTAACAGGGCGCCCTTTATCTGATCATAGTCGCCTAACTCATCCGCGCTTAACCGCATCACTGCTTCTCTAGCCTTTCCTCTCAGTAGAGACATCAGACGTGTGGGCCATGAGGTCTTGCTCCACTTGCACATCTGGGCTACACGCTCAAATTGGGCGATGAAAGCGTCCACGTCGTCGTTCTCTCCCAACGGCTCAAGGTGGACATGCTTCGTTTCCTCCACCTCAATCAAGCGTTTCCTATGCGCTGCTTCATCTAAGGCCTGTCTCTCTTGTATGATTAGCTCTCGCTCTCTTGCCTCTAACTCGGCTTCATCCCTTCGTCTTCTGCCTCACTTTCTCCTCCATCCGGAGCTCCAATTCTGCTTCTCTCGCCGTCTTCTCACCCTCATTACGTACCGAGTCTGTGACGAACTTGGCGAGGTCTCCCCCAGCTAAACCCATCGCCGCTCCCAACTTGGCAAACTTTGCATAAGCCCCCGTCCCCTGTTCTTGACTCACCCCCGCTCCCTGGTCACTAACCTTAGGTTTGGTATCCGCCGTAGGGGCCTGTGGATCCATGACACTATCGGGGTCGTACTGCGGATGGGCTCGGGTGTGTTTAGACATAGGATAACCCCTACCACCACAGAGCTAACAAGGGACAGTATGCGATCTGAGCGCAACTGGAGGTTCCTGACTACGCACTAGCCCCTGAAGCAACTCAGCACAAGTACACAATACTCTCAATGAGTCACGCACCAAGCATAACTCCACCCACACTTGTGTACCTCATACATATACCCCCATGAGCTCCAGCCCATATAACACTACCAATACACTGTCTGGTCACTGACTGAATCACGTGACACCGTGTGTCCACCGTCCACTGTGCATGCGCACCAGTTACCCACAGTCACAGGCCTCACTGTCTCTGGTAGGCCGCACCCACACGATCACAGTGCACTTGCACCCCGCAAGTCCATATGCACTCCCAGCACACCTTAGTGTCACAACCCTGCGCACCCTCGTGCTTCCCACACACAGTCACCTGGGCTTACTCTGCCCTTAATCCCCACAGGATATCCGAGCACACAGCGTGCACAGTCACGGGCTGGGTACCACTCTACCTACTCACTGGGGTATACCACATGTAAGGGACACAAAATACACCTGGTACCCTCCGGCACCTCACCTACACTGTACTGTGTAATCACTCACACTTCCAACAACCACTCAATGTTTATTGACCATTCATACCTCACCCACACGGTAGCGCCAACCCATTCACACCAACACAAGTGCCCCGCCCTATGCCACTGGAAAGCTGCCTGAAGTGAACAGGACACTACGTACCACCTCCCAGGGTACTGGTACGCTCCCACCAACCACCCGCTTACATTTCACACAACGTACACACCGGACACAACACCCCCCCCCCCTACCTCCCTTCTAGCTACCTATCACCTACCCAGAACCACCTAAGTACCCCGCATCTCCACCAAAGTGTCACGGTCGCTAAGCCGGACGGCCCTACCACCCTTACCCACGCCTATCACACACTAGGTCAGACAACACAGCACACTAACACAGTTTTACAATCACGCACGCTTCTTTATTTCACACACACTCCATGGCGCCACCACTCACGCACATCCACAACTGCACACAAGTATCCAATTCCCGCTGACTCACCCTACTCTACTATAATGACCTGGAAGACCCTAACCTAACCTGAAACACCAGTTACAGTATATCACTGTGACCTGGGGACACAGTGATAGCCCGCACACGTGGTGACTAACTACTAGGGACAAGGATTTACCAAAGGGACTCTAATCTCTTAACGACCGCTACCACCCACACCTCTCCCCAGGACTCACCCTTCCCTTTTAACCCGGGACCACTACCAAACTGGTCGCTGCGTCCCTAAGGGAGGCAACGACAAGTACCCTACACTGTGCCGGCCACTACGTCCTAAAAGGAGGCAGTAGCTAACACCCCTAACCCTACTGCCTAACGCTACACCCCTTCTATCACAAACATGGGACAACCCATCCCGGCCCGGAAAACTCCAGTCCTCGGCGCTGTACGTGGCCCCTCACAGGCTGACACCTCCCCGGAGGACTCTGCACCCCGGCGCTGTCCGTGGCTCCTCCGCGGGCCGACACCCTCCCCGAAGACTCTGCACCCCGGCGCTGACCGTGGCTTCCCGCAGTCTGACTCCTTCCCCGATGGGCACGACCCCCAACGCACACACACACCAGACACCCTATCGACGAGTCTGGGGCTCGAAGGACGCCTCCTCTGAAGGCCCCGTCGGACACTGAGGGTGAAAAGGCCTGGTGCAGCGCCCTCTCACAGGACGCCTGAACAGGGACGAGGAACCAGTGCCGGAGAACTCCCGGAAGAGCACCGGTAGCTGGAGGAGAGCTGCTCCACAGAAGGCAGACGGCCTGGGTGGTCTCCCTCTCCCGGGAAAACAACAGGCACTGGAAAGCGCCGCTCACCTGCCCGCACGCGGCAGTAGACTGCGGTGATCTGGCCCCAGCCTCAGGACGGAACAGGATACCTGCTGACACAACTGGACATACAGACGATCAACCACACCAGTTCTGCAACTGGCTGACAGTGGCTGCAACAAGGACGACACCGACTCAGCACAGGCCAAGGGCACCCAACCCCGACGAGGACCTGGCCCTAACTATGACTTGAAGTCACTCTTCAAAAACTAACGGCGCTGCCGCCGCACCTACAAGGAGTACGTCCACTCCGACGAACACCAGGGACCGAAGTGAAGCTGCCCCAACGCATTCCGCCCTGGTCGGAATCAAGCGAACTCTACTCACCACACAAAACAACGATTGGTCAGAGCAGTGTACCCCTCCGCAGAGCTGACACGCCTGACCAACGGACTAGTTATTGCTCGTGCAACAACACGACAATTTACCACAACTACTCACAGACTTGACAACACAACAACAGCCGATATCCTGCCCCGCCTTCTCTGGTATAGAACCAAAGTAATAAAAGGGTAACAATCGGGAACGAAACCAACTTCCTCCTACCACTCCCTCAATAAATGAAGACTGGAAGGCAAAAATACTGTATGCCCTACTTCACCTGCCCCCTACCTAGCCTAACCTTACTACCTAACCCTGAGGAACTTAACCTAACTGTAGCTAACTAAACCCCAACCTCACATACGCGCGAGCGCACACACACACACACACACACACACACACACACACACACACACACACACACACGCACACACGCGCACACACGCACACGCGCTCGCACGCTCTCTATCTTGAACCACCACTACTCTTAAACACATGGACGTACTGATTTAGTACCGCCGATCGGTGACAGAGAGAGAGAGAGAGAGAGAGAGAGAGAGAGAGAGAGAGAGAGAGAGAATAGAGCACATGGGGAGGGTTGAGATGGGAGTATAGATGGGGGTTAAGTGGGGGAAAAAAGGGGGGAGGGGGGGTTGAGTGGGAGTGAGGCAGGTGGTGGAGGTGGGGGGAGGGCAAGACGGTATATATGGAACGGGGGGGGGGGGGGGTGTGGAGGACAAGGGAAATATAGAAAGAGTTAGTATATTCATGCTTTCACACACATGGAAGAGAGAGAGAGAGAGAGTAGCAGATGGAATTGAGTTGAGGATGGATGGGGAGGAGTGGGAATAAATGTAACCAAGGAGGTGGAGGAGCAGACCACGGATACAGGGGGAGGGGGGGGGGAGGTTGTTGGGGGCGGGGGTGGGGGGGCTGTTATTAAGAATTCAAACTCACAAGATTGAGTTTTTTCTAGTGTGAAAAGGTATAGAAGACTCATCTGAATGAGCAGCAGCGCACTGCATCAGCAGATAAGACGTCGGAAGACCAAGGCCAGGATTTAAACCACAGTGCCAAGGACATCAACGCTGTTGGTTCGGATGAGGAATTTGCACAGGCCCTCGATGCCAGGCGCCTGAAACTCAACCTGCCACGAGCAAACGAAACTGAAGATTGGGAGAAACTGGATGCAAAAATCGTCCAAAGACTCGATGCACTGATAGGGAAAAGCACCCTGGAACACAAACTAGCCACATATGGGGACATTGTGTATGCCACATGTAGAGACGCCTATGGAGCAAAACTACCCAAAGAGAAAACACCTCCAAAGAAATCCAGACGCCAAGAAAAGATGGACAAGATCAGGGTCCAAAAGAAAAACCTCAAGATGCAAATGAAGACCGCACTGCCAGCTGAAAAACAAGGCTTGGAAAAACTGTGGAAAGACCTGAAAGAAAAACACAGTGCCCTCAGCAAAGCGGAATCTGCGAGGAAGAGGAAGAGCAAAAAGAAGAAGACACAAGAGCGCTTCTTCAGAGACCCCTTCCAGTTTGCCAGAACACTGTTTGAGCAGCCAAAATCTGGGACCCTAAGTGTGGACAAAGGAGTTCTTGAGCAGCATCTGAGGAAAACATACTCTGACCCACAGAGCAAAGCACCACTCGACATTCAAGGTCTGGTGTGGCCAACCAACCCTGAGGAACAGTTCAATGGCAAGCCTCCAACGTTGGCGGAAATCAAGAAGGTGGTCGACAAAGCCAGAGCCAAATCATCACCAGGGCCAAACGGAATACCTTACCAGCTTTACAAGAAATGTCCCAAGGTGCTGGAGTGGCTCCACAGGCTGCTGCGATCGGCTTGGAGAAACCAGAAGATCAGCGGCCAGTGGATGACGGCAGATGGTGTGTACATCCCCAAAGAGCAAAACTCAAGTGACATTAGCCAGTTCAGGCCAATATCACTACTGAACGTCGAAGGGAAAATCTTCTTCTCTGTCATGGCAGCAAGGCTGACCAAGTACCTGATGGAAAACAAGTACTTGGATGTGTCAGTCCAGAAAGGTGGCATCCCAGGCGTGGCGGGCTGTGTAGAACACGCCACAATGATCTGGGACGCAATCCAAAAAGCAAAAACAGAAAAGAGAGACCTGGACGTAGTGTGGCTTGATCTGGCAAACGCATATGGATCTGTGCCCCATGAGATGATACAGTTGGCTCTTGAGATGTACCATGTGCCAAAGAACATCCGCGACATGCTCAAGAAGTACTTCAATGGCTTCTCAATGCGGTTCTCTACCAAGGAGTACACAACAGACTGGATCAACTTGGAAGTGGGTATTGCAATGGGCTGTGCAATTTCCCCAATACTGTTCGTGCTGGCAATGGAACTCATCTTGAAAGCAGCAACAAACAACGCGAGACAAACAGACCTTGGCGATGGATACAAGATGCCTCCTCTCAAGGCCTTCATGGATGACACTACAGTGATTTCATCCAGAGAAGACGAGACACGTCATGTGCTGGAGAGGCTGGACGACATAGTTGCCTCATCCAGAATGAAGTTCAAGCCAAAGAAATCACGGAGTCTCTCACTGAGGAAAGGAAAAGTGGCCGGATCTGTGGTCTTCAGTGTTGCCAACCAGGCCATTCCAACAGTCACAGAAGAACCAGTCAAGAGCCTTGGAAGATGGTATGATGATACGCTGAAAGACACACAAAGAGCAAAAGAAACCAAGCAGATGGCGGAGGAAGGCTTGGAGACCATTGACCAGTGTGGGCTCCCTGGCAAATACAAGGTCTGGTGTCTGCAGTTCATGCTGATACCAAAGCTGCTATGGCCTCTGATGATATACGACATCTGCACCAGCATAGTGGAGGCAATGGAAGCCAAAATCAACAAGTTCACAAGGAAATGGCTTGGTGTCCCACCCTGTCTGACTGACATAGCGCTGTACTGTCGCCAAGCAAAGCTGAAACTACCCCTGAAATCCATCCTGGAGGAATACAAAGCAGGGAAGATCAGACTTCAAAGCATGCTGGAGGACTCAGGAGACAAGGTGGTAGAAGCAATTAAGCCCCAGCTGAAGACAGGCAGAAAATGGAAAGTTCAAGAGGCGATGGATTCTGCAAAAGAAAGTCTCAAGATCAGAGAAATAACAGGACACACACAGACCAACAGACAGGGACTGGGGGTGACCAAAACTGAATGGTGGTCAAAGGCCAAAGGAAAAGCCAAAAGAGACATGATGATTCAGGAGATGAGAAAAGAAGAAGACCAAAAAAGACTCCAAAAAGCAGTCCAGCAGAGCCAGCAAGGGCAATGGACAACGTGGGAGAATGCACTCCAAAGAAGTCTCACTTGGAATGACATTTGGCACATGGCCCCTCTCAGGATCAGCTTCATTCTCAGATCTGCATATGACCTTCTGCCCTCAAATGCAAACCTGGTGAAGTGGGGGAAAACAGACGATCCTGCATGCCCCCTCTGCCATGAAAAACAAACAGTGGAGCATGTCCTAAGCTCATGTAAAGTAGCCCTGGCTCAAGGAAGGTACACATGGAGGCACAACCAAGTGCTCAAAGAAATTGTACAAGTAGTCTGGGCTAGTACCAACACCACAAAAGGGAAAATCAGGACTCCAAAAGCACCCGCAACATTCTTCACGGCAGGAGGCAGCAAATCATGGCCAAGAACAACAATGCCACTCGAAACATGCAGGCAGAGTCTGCTGGACGGGGCAGATGACTGGGAGTGCACTGCAGACCTCCCAGAATGGAAGAGTCACCCAGAGATCATCAGCAAGAGTGGCATGAGACCAGACATAGTAGTCCACTCTAAGTCAACCAAGCAGCTGATCATGATCGAGCTCACGGTGCCATATGAGAACAGAATGGAGGCAGCTCAAATCTACAAGACTGAAAAGTATGCTGATCTGGCAAACAGCCTGAGGAGAGAAGGCTATCAGGTCAAAGTCCTCACTGCAGAAATTGGAGCTAGGGGGTTTGTAGGAACGTCTGCATACAGCCTCATGAAACAGCTCTCAGTTGCAGGGAAGGAAAAAACCAGAGCCCTGAAAGCAATGGCAGAAGCGGCAGAGAGGTGTTCAAGCTGGATCTGGTCAAGGAGGAACAAAAGTGAACTTCATAAGGCTTAATTTCCCTACAAATATCAGGTGTCCCTGTGGCTCAGTGGTTAAAGCGCGAGTCATTAAGTGGAAAATGAGCATGTCCAGAGGGTCATGGGTTCGAATCCCAGCCATGGCTCGTCCCAAGATGGGAAAAAAAGGGGCAGCAGAGGGACATCCGGAGTCATGAACCGGGTGTGGCCCAACCCCCCTAGAGTGTCAGGAGATAAGGGCCGAAACACTTGCTTGAAGGGGGCTTCTCTTCTGAGGACTCTCTGCTGCCACGCTCTCCACGAGTTTCTTTCTACTGGCGGTGATCTCATGCAGCGTTCTCTCAGTGGAGGTCCAGGCAGTGCGTTGGGCGATGAAGAAGAGCCAAGGGAGAGAAGAAATCTGAGTGGTGGTAATTTGCTTTGACCCTTACTATACTACTTCCACCTGCACACACCAGCTGGAGATGTCACTGAGTTATTTCCTATGTTTGCCGAAAGAGGGGGGTGGGAGGTGGGGTGCGGGGGGAGGGGGGGAGCTCGTGGGGGTGTGTAGACAGGGAAGGGAGGGGGGAGGGTTAGGTGAGGGGAGGAAGGGGGGGGGGGCTGAGGGGAGAGTGGGGTTGAGAGGTTGAGGGAGCAGCAGGAGGGGGGTGTAATATAGGGGAAAGGGGTGAGAGGGGGTGGAGGTGGGGGGTGGGAGTGAGGGCAGCGAGTTAAGCGGGAGTGGGACAGCGTGACAAGTGACGGGAGGGAGTTCTGGCTCACAGACAGCGATACAAAACTGACAGTTGTCTCTCCCTCTTTGACTCTCTCCCTCTCTCTCTCTCTCTGTCTCTCTGTCTCTGTCTGTCTGTCTGTCTGTCTGTCTCTCTCTCTCTCTGTCTGTCTCTCTGTCTCTCTCTCGCTCTGTCTGTCTGTCTGTCTCTGTCTCTGTCTGTCTGTCTGTCTGTCTCTCTGGGTTGCTGAATGATTATTCTGTCATGCGGACGTCAGACTACATGCGGCGGTTGAGGGCTTAGGGTTTGTAGTCATCTACATGCGTGTCCGTCTGTTGTGTTAAAAAGTTCTCTCTCTCTCTCTCTCTCTCTCTCTCTCTCTCTCTCTCTCTCTCTCTCTCTCTCTCTCTCTGTTCCATGTGTGTGAATGCATGAATATGCTAACTCTTCCTATATTTCCCTCGTCCTGCCCCCCCCCCCCTCCCCCGTTCCATATATACCGTCTTCTCCAGCCCCCCCCCACTCCACCACCTGTCCCACCCCCACCCCCCACCCCCTCTTTTTCCCATACTTAACCCCCATCTTTACTTCCATCTCAACCCTCCCCATGTGCTGTATTCTGTCCTACTCTCTCTCTCCTCTCTCTCTCTCTCTCTCTCTCTCTCTCTCTCTCTCTCTCTCTCTCTCTCTCTCTCTCATGCGTGGCAGAAATTCAGGTGGAGTTCTTTTGCTAGTGAAAAATTGTTTTGCAAAGTTTGTCGTTCAAGTTAGAGTGGGTTGTGATAATGCTATTGCTGTTAAGATAAGAAAAGATCTGCTGAACATTGATAAAGATCTACTGATGGTTGCATGCTACATTGTTCCTGAGGGTGGGCCTGCATATGATCAGTTAGAATTATAAAATGGCATACATATATTAGAAGAGAACTTGTTACAGTGTATAGATAAGGATGAGGTATACATGATGGTGTGCGGAGACTTGAATGCGAGAACGGGATCAGAGCAAGTGCGACTGGAGAGCATGGTCAGTTTTTTGCCCAGTGATGAAAGTGAGGATGATGTGAAAGAAAGCGGTAGGCGTGTTTCAAAGGATTCGGTTGTAAATAATTTCGGTAAATCACTTTTTGGACTTTTGTTTCTTATTTGATCTGAGTATTATTAATGGATCTTGTGTCAATGATCAGAATGGTGAACTTACGTTTGTGTCACCCCAGGGAAACAGTGTTATCGACTATTTTATTGTTTCAGAAGAGTTATCGGACATATGTAATTTACAAGTTGGGGAAGGGTTTATACTCTTGGCATCTACCAGTCGAATTGTCCTGGAGAAATTGTTTGAGTGAAGGTTGTGTGCCCCAGTTACCGCAGTCTGAACACATAGAAGAAGAAAAGGTAGTGTGGTCTGAAGACTATGTGGGTTGTACAAAGAGGAAATCGAATCTGATGAATTTAAAGAGTGTTTAAATACAGCACGACTGATTCTTTTTTTTTTTTTTTTTTTTTTTTTTTTTTTTTTTTTTTGCTGTCCCAACCTCTGCGCCACCTCAGAGGCAGTGCACACACGCCGCTGATTCCGACACCCCGTCCACAGCCACAGCCCGGTCGGCCCCGCCGCAGCCCCGGCACTGGCAATCCACAGTGAGCAGTCAATGTCAAGTCGTCAAGAGGCAACCCACCGGAGAAGACACTGCACTGCTGCCGAGTCACTTCGGTGGTGTTCAGTGGCGCCTGTTCTGATCTAACATACGCAGGACACCACCTACTAAGCCCCCTACTGACGACAATAATTGCTTAGTCGCGGAGCCGGCGTGAGTGAGCTCTCCCTCCGGAGGGCGCCACCACGTCCGTCCAACGACAGCCCCCATGGACTCGCCGATACCGGTGACCCCGACGGAACCAAACCAAGGCCACAGACGTGGAGAGGACATCGAAACTGAGGTCACCATGAGAGCCGGGCATGAAGGGCCACAGAATTTGAGACATTTTTTTTTAATGCTGATCGATGAGAATGAGGATGATTAAGATGATGCTACGGTTTTCCATTTCGGTCTGAGACTACATGACAAGGCTGTACTCTACGCTTCCTTTCATAATATATCCCGGTGTCAACCAGGCCCGAGAGATACAGGCACCTGCAGTGTTGGTCAGGAGCAACACTCTCAGAAACGCATCCATTAAGTGGATGAAACTCGACTGTGTGGTCCCAGTCTTCCCAACTGAGTCCGCACCAAACTCAACTCTGGGTAGGAACCAGTCGGGGCAGAAAAACCCACATGACTCTTATGGGATTCGAACCCACGACCTCCCAGCCGGGAGTCCGCGACGCTAACCACTTCGCCACGGCGGCTGGTCAGCACGACTGATTCTTGCCACGGATGTTAACAGGGCGACCGACATTTTAGTAAGTGCAATGTATGGGGCTGCAACGTCCATGGTTAGGAGGGTTGGGAGAAGGAAAAAACGGTGCAATGATTGGTTTGACTTTGAGCGCGAACAGAAGAAAAGGACTGTCTTACGACTTCTGAGATCTTTTCAGAGAGCAAAATTACCTGAATACAAAACACTGCAAAAAGAAGCTTACATAAAAGAAAGGAAAGAGTATGGTCAATTGAAAAGAGAGAAAAAAAGATTGTCTAATGAAACGAAAATTAAGAAGCTTAAACCCTTCAAAGAGGAACATAACTTCTTACCCGACAAACACAGTGGGTTCTTGAAGCTCGTTGAGTGTCTCCGAGGTCTGTTCGCTGGTGTGAATCAGCAGGCCCTCAGCTATGTCTCATATAGCTGTAGTATCCTCCCACACCACCCAACCACCCACCTTTCCTCCCTCATACCTAACACCCACAACACCTTTCCCTACGGTTTGAAACGATGTGGTATTTAAAAAAAAAAAAAAAAAAAAAAAATCACGTTTTCGGTCTCAAGAAGAAAATCATGTGGGCACAAAAAGAATTTGTGTGACTCTGTGTGTGTGTGTGTGTGTGTGTGTGTGTGTGTGTGTGTGTGTGTTGTGTGTGTACGTGGCTGTGGGTGCGTGCGTGCATGCGCGTGTGTTTTTTTTGTATGCCTCTCTCTCTCTCTCTCTCTCTCTCTCTCTCTCTCTCTCTCTCTCTCTTTCGTGTGTGTGTGTGTATAAGGTCAGGTAAGGTAAGGTAATGTTGCTTATAGCCCAGCCGACTGCAAAGGGCCATATCAGGGACCTCACCACGTCGAAGTCAGCTCACAAGTCAAAAAAAAAAAAAGAAAAGAAAAAAAGTCCTTCACATATCCCTTTAAAATACACCCTCTAAAAACGCATCAGAAACTTCTTTAAAAATCTTTCTTCCATTAGATCTTAGATCAGATGAAAAATGTTAATCTCTTTCAGAAACTCAAAGATCACGTCAGGTGGGACATCTCTGAACAAGGTTTTCACGGAGTCTGCTGTAAAGTGTTTATATCTCACATCGTGCAAGTCCCAACACTCTAAAAGAATATATGTTACACTGTGAGTGGTACATGACATGGAATGCACCACGGAGCTCCTTCACCTTTTTAAAGATAAGAATGGGTGTAAAACGAGTGGCCTGTATGCAAACGGCACAAGCTTGTTTCGTCTTTATGGCCGCCTCTGGAACATGGTGAAAACTCTTTCAGGTTTGGACGAATTTTAAATAGTTTGTTATCCGTCTGCGAGTTCTATTCCTCTTGCCAGAGGTCTTTGACATAAGCCTGTGTTTGGGGTTTCAGATCAGTGTGAGGAATAGACAACCTGCTCAACTTTTTCTTTGTGGCACTCTTGGCAAGTTGATCAACCACCTCGTTGCCTCGAATGCCCACATGGCTGAGAACCCAAGCAAAACTATGTTTATCCATCTGATTTCAGAGAGGTGTACAGTTCGAAAACTTTCAGCAGCTAAGGGTGCTTGAGATAACGGCCGGCAACGGCCTCCAGAGTAGAAAGAGAGTCTGACAAAATGAGGAAATCCCTATGTTTGGATTTACAGACCATTTGAAGTGCCAGGACCAAGGCTGTCAGCTCAGCTGTGTAGATGGAGCTGTCAGATGGAATGTGTTCAGAACATCTCTAAGGGGATCTACTGCACAAAAAAAAGCAGATTCAACTCCTTCCTCAGATCTGGAACCGTCACTGAAAATCCTTTTGAAGGATGTTAACTTTGAACACAGTTCAGCAAAAAGGGACTTGTATGCCAAGGAACTAGTGGAATCTTTCCGGTACGAGGCCAAATCAAACCGGATCTCTGGAGTGAAGAAAGTCCATGGAGGGTCATCAGGAAACTTGGATAACTCACAAACTACTCCCAGGTCTACATCTGCTTTGCTCAAATGGGGAAGAAGACGAATTCCCAAGGGTGGAATGGAACTGGGTTGGTCATGAATTTCTGTTGGAACTTGGGGTCAAAAACACAGTCATATGCAGGGTTTTGAGGTTCAGAACAGAGGCTCAGACAGTAATTCAAGGTAAGTTTCAGTCGTCAATTGAGAGGGATGGTTCTCCTGCCTCAGCATACAGCTATAAACGGGGGTGGTGCGAAACACACCCAGACACAATCGAAGCCCTTGATGGTGGATAGGGTCTAGACTTCAGGTAGGATGGTCTGGCCGAGCCGTACACTACACATCCATGGTCCAGTTTGGAGCGGATCAGGACCCTGTAAAGATGGAGGAGAGTTTTCCTGTCAGCGCCCCAATCTGTGTGTGCCACTACTCTCAGAATGTTCGGTGCTTTCTGACATGCGGCTTTCAAATGTTGGATATGACTTTCAAAGTTCAGTTTTTGATATAAAACAAAGGAAATGTGGCTTCTTTCACTGCTAAAGTGGTGGATTTGTCCAGACGAATTTCAGGATCAGCAAGAAATTGACAAAAATTGTGAAAATGGATTGACTGAGTTTTGGTGCTTGAAGAGGTAACGATAGTTTGAAGGGGTGGTAAGGTCTTTTCCAGGCTTAGGAATCGGAATGATCAGGGCTCTCCGCCAGGTGGGTGGAAAGCACCCTGTGGTCCAGAGATGATTGTAAACTTTGAGTAGGGTCTGGAGACAGCTTTCTGGGAGATGTTTCAAAAGCTGATAATGGATCTCATCCAGGCCAGGAGCAGAATCGTTGCAGGTTTGCAGAGCTGATTTCTGTTCGTCGATCGAAAATGGCAAATTGTAGGCTTCAGAGTTATCTGATATGAAATTGTATGAAGATTTTTCTCTGAGTTGTTTGTTTCTTAAAAAGGCTGCAGATTTACTTGAAGATGATGAGTTTTGTTGAATGGTCGAGGCCAGCAGATTGGCAACAGCTTGTTTGTCAGTTATCAGAGCATCGGCAAGTTTCAGGAGATGAATTGAAGAGTTGGCGTTCTTCCCTTTGATTTTCCTGATGATGTTCCAGGCTTTTTTTTTCTTTTTTTTTAAAAAAATATTTGCTGTCCCAACCTCTGCGCCACCTCAGAGGCAGTGCACCCATGCTGCTCATTCTGACACCCCGTCCACAGCCACAGCCTGGTCGGCCCCGCCGCAGCCCCGACACCAGCAATCCACAGGGAGCAGTCAGTGTCAAGTCGTCAAGAGGCAGCCCACCGGAGGAGACACTGCACTGCTGCCGAGTCACTTCGGTGGTGTTCAGTGGCGCCTGTTCTGATCCAACATACGCAGGACACCACCTACTAAGCCCCCTACTGACGACAATAATTGCTTAGTCGCGGAGCCGGCGTGAGTGAGCTCTCTTCCCGGAGGGCGCCACCACGTCCGTACAACGACAGCCCCCCATGGACTTGCCGATACCGGTGACCCCGACGGAACCAAACCAGGGCCACAGACGTGGAGAGGACATCGTGGAGAGGGAACATGAGAGCAGGGCATGAAGGGCCACAGAATTTGAGACATTTTTTTCCATGCCGATCGATGAGAATGGGGATGATTAAGGTGATGCTACGGATTTCCATTTCGGTCTGAGACTACATGACAGGGCTGTACTCTACGCTTCCTTTCATAATATATCCCGGCGTCAGCCAGGCCCGAGAGATACAGGCACCTGCAGTGTTGGTCAGGAAATTTGAGCAACACTTTCAGAAACGCATCCATTAAGTGGATGAAACTTGACTGTGTGGTCCCAGTCTTCCCAACTGAGTCCGCACCAAACTCAACTCTGGGTAGGAGCCAGTCGGGATGGAAAAACCCACATGATTTAGATGGGATTCGAACCCACGATCTCCCAGCCGGGAGTCCGCGACGCTAACCACTTCGCCACGGCGGCTGGTCCAGGCTTTTTTCTTGGATGTTTTAGATGCCAGCCCGAAGCAAAAGTTTCTCCAAGACTGACGTTTACTGATTTTACAAGTGTGTCTCGATTTGGCACGGAGTTTCTGCTGGGCTCAAGCGTTGGGAGCTGAAGGTCTTTGGAATAGCCAACACTGAGCCCGTTTGTGTACTTTTGAGATTTGTTGGCAGTCAGAATTGAACCAAGGTGTTTTAGGCAGTTGGAGTTTGTTGGAAGACATTAGAATACAGGTTTTTGTAGATTTTATCAAACTATTGGCTAGTGACTCTGCCGGGTCTGGATTTTGAAGAATGTCAATTTCCTGGGGCTGCTTTGAAATATTTGCATCAAAAAGATTCCAGTTAGCCTTCTTATAATTAAGGTGTTGTGGAACAGAGGCGTTTTCAGTTGTTATGGATTTCAACAGAACAGGAAAATGGTCACTTCCATGCCGATCGTCATGGACAGACCACTCATGGTCCAGGACCAGCGAGGGGTCACATATCGACAAATCGAAACACGAAAGTGAACCTATGGAAGAGTGGAGGTAAGTTGGAGGAGACAAATCAAACTCTGGAAAGACATCTTCGAGAAGCAGACCTCTGGATGACAAGTTCACACTACCCCAAAGAGGATTGTGTCCACTGAAATCTCCCAACAGCACAAAAAAGTCGAGGAAGCTCTCCAATCAGACTGACAGGGTCCTGACGACAAACCGGGACAGAGGATGGCAGATACAACAAGCAAATTGTAATGGTTTTATGGAGCGTGATTCTCGCAGACACTGCCTGAAGAGGGGTGGCCAGAGTGACAGGACTAAACAGCGAAGTTTTGTGGATAAGAAGGGCAACACCACTCGTTAGTCCCAATGTGGAAGGTTGTGCAGGTTTGGAAAGAAAATTGAAGCCAGAAAGAGTGAAGGTCTTCTGGCTTTGAATTTTTGTTTCCTGAAGAGCGACTACCTGAGGTTTTAGTGTACGACACAAAAGCTGCAGCTCCTGAAAGTTTTAGTTTAAGCCACGGATGTTCCGATGAATTAATTTACTATCCATGGTGAAGAGGACTAACAGGAGAGAAATCAGTTCATCTCCGAGTCGTCGTCTGCATCCAATGGAGCGTATCTGTTTTTAAGATGGACTGGTTTGTTTCGGTCTCCAGACCTGCTTGCAGACTTGCCCACAGGTGAGGACGGCTTGGGTTTGGGGGACGGTGGAGGTCTTTTAATCACCACCATGTCAGCACTCTGTTGGACTCTCTTGCCTGCACGGGCACTGCTCTCGAAAGTTCGAGGCGGGTGGGCTGGTTCTTTACTCTGCCCAGCAGCAGATGGTTTACACTGCTGGGCAGTGTGAGAGGTGGCCGATTTATTGCCCCGCCAGGATCATCCACTCTGGCTTGGGAGGTGGTGGATTTGCCTCCACCGGGATTGACATTTTTCCTTGCAATGTTTTAGAGAAAATGAACTCATCAGTCTGACAGCAAACAGAACGTGCTGAAACTTTCTTTACAGCCAAAGCATATGAAAAGGCTGAAGAAGACTGATTATCAAGGACCTGCTTCCGTGCCTCAAAAAAAATGAAATTTTGTTTTCTGTTTTTACCTTTCGGATCTTTGATTCCTGGATCCAAACTGGGCAGTTGCGTGAAGAGGAGGGGTGGTCGCCGTCGCAGTTTGCACAATGAGCCGGATCTTAACACGACCCATCATGGGTTGCTTTGCAGCAAACACCGCACACCTTCTCCCAAGATCAGCGATCCCTGGCGTGTCTCAACTTCTGGCACCCGAAACACCGCATCGGCGACGGAATGTACAATTGAACACGGACATTTAAATAACCCACTTTGAGGACCTGAGGCAATGAAGGGGTACAGAATGTCAGAAAGAGGGTGTTGGTGGGCACTCTTACTGTTCCTTTGCGAACTGTCACCCTATGCACATCTTTCACACCTTGGGATGCCAGTTCCCTTTTGATTTCCGTCTCCGAGACGCCTCTGAGATCTGGGCACCGAATGACTCGCTTGGAGGAATTCAGCTGTTTACGGGAAGTCACCCGGATCTCTCTGTATACCAGCTTTGTAGCTTTCAGCAGCTGCTCTGACTGTCTCCTACACTTGCATTGGATGAGGAAGGTACTGCAGTCGTTTTATGGACTGTGGATCTCCTGCAATTCCTTGGAAGCCTGTCTGAATGGCAAATGGGCTTAACGCAGAAATCAGTTTGTCCTGCTCCGCACTCTCCACAATCAGCCAACAGGACCAATGTCCAGTCATTTTTCTTGTTTCGGTATTAGAATCTGAGTCCACATCAGAGTCCTGCGGCATTCTTTTCAAGTTGGAATTGACTTTTCGTGTTTTTTTTTTTTTTTTTTTTTTGGGGGGGGGGGGGGGGGGGGGGGAGTGAAAAAGCCATTTTCGGGTTGTTTTTTAATTTCATCTCTCCCTTACCCACCCACCATGGAGTCCAACTATGGGGCCAGGGCCAAGAAGTCACCGTCTTGACCCCCTTCAGGCTTTAGGAGAGATATACGACAAACAGAGCACCACCAACCCTATCCGCCCTGATCATGCTCAACTCCCGGGGTCAGAGAGCTGAGCACTGCAGGGGTTACCTTGGCCAGCCGGAGAACTGCCTGTCTTGATCCAGCCCCATGCAGGGGTAGCCGACTGATACACCTGGGCCAGAGTATACCTCCTGTCTAAGAGAGGTCCGAGCCAAAGTGATGTGTTGAGGGCACTTGCCTTCTCAATCACCAGGATCTCATTCCCCTTCATCACAGGTCGCACCGTACGGCAAACGCGGCGGACCTTAAGAAGACCACAGAGAGAAAAAGAGTGTGGAAAAGAAGACTTGAAGGGGAGACAAAAATAGAAAAGAACCAAGTCAAAAAGGCAGAAGATAAGAAAAGGAAAAAGGCGGGTTTCTATTTGTCAAGGCCCTCACCCTTAGCCTTTCTGACATGGGAGACCCTACCAGGGGCATCAACTTCTACCACGTTGTGCTTAGGCCAGGCCAGTCAGCAATTTAGCCATACAGGCCTAGAAGCGTTAACAAGAACTAACCATCTAGTCGAGTATTGATGCCCCCGTCAGCAAAGCCTAAGGGATCACTGGACCGCGCAACCCCTCCGACCACGGCAAGGTTGCAACCCGCGGAGGGTTCCGGCTACAAACAGCAAAACGAAGCAAAAGGACATTAGAAAAGTTGAACATTTGCGTTGATTCCCACTTTTTGCCTGGTGACAGAGAAACCATACAGTTTGGCGAAAATTTATTTTCCTTAAGGTGCTCAGTGCTGGCCCACTTTCGCTCACAAAAATAGCTGATTTGCAGGAAACTGTCACAGAGAAAGTGAAATTGCAACCTGCTAACAAGATCAGAGCAGGTGGCCATCTTCAGGCTGCGGACAGGCCACAACCGCCTGAACTATCACCTCTTTACCAAGTTCAGGATCGGTCAGTCATACCAGTGCCCATGCCAGATCGGCAGTATGACAAAAGCACATCTACTGTAGGATTGCCCGTTGCACGAAGCTCTGAGACAACAGATATGGACGGAGAAAACATCAGTGGAGAGGAAGCTCTACGGTGCCCTTGAGGACCTACAGCGCACGGCAGCATTCGTCAGAGGAGCTGGCGTTCCCATCTAGAGTGTTCGAGAAGAAAAAGAAGAAGAAGAAGAAAGTGAAATTAAGGTCCTGTGGATTGGAAGTCCTAACAAACAAGTGATTCCCAGACTGATGTCTGTGGGGCGCCAGGTAGTTCAAGTCACTGACTGTCTGCTGAAGGCAGTGCACACCGTTACCAGACTGGAGCTGGCCCCATGTCATAGTGGGGTTCCTGGCCACGCTGCTCGCTGCTGAGTGTTGTGTTCCCAGACCAAAGTCTGTGTTGTGGTCTGGTCTGGTCTGGTCCACGTCAGCATTGTTGAATGCTACTGCAACTAAGTTACCTACCCCTGTATGGAGATTATCCGTCTGTCTGCATTTGCCTGACCCTTTTTTTTCCTAGACTGTATTCAACAGTTCACCTCCCCATGGGCCAGCAGTTCCCAGTTGTTGCAGAAGTTGTCAGCTAGTTGTGTCTACCAATCTATGCATCACTTTTCAGTGTAGGGTAAAAATCTGCCCACTTCCAAAATGGGGAACAGAAGTAGAGAGGGAAAGGAGGGAGACCGCTTGATCCCCATCTTGATCAGCCTCTTTCATCCACCAGGAGCGGGGGCCGGAATAGCTCAGTCGGTAGAGCGCCGGACTCGTGATCCTGGGGTTGCGGGTTCGAATTTCAGTACAGGTGGATTTTTCCCT
>CM065746.1:30884831-30894831 GCA_033310375.1 Conus canariensis | reverse complement strand
CTTTTTCTTTTAAACAAAACACAATTAAACAAAACTTTCTTTTTCTTTTAAACAAAGCACACAATTAAACAAAACTTTCTTTTTCTTTTAAACCAAACAGACGATTAAACAAAACTTTCTTTTTCTTTTAAACGAAAACACACAATTAAACAAACCAATAAACAAACAAAATTATTCACTTTCTATTACACACAAAGAAACAAACAAACTATTAAACCAACAAAGTTATTCGGTATCCATCTCGGAGGTAGGAGGCACACACGTGATTATGAAAAGATACCATACCATATGTCTATTCACGATAAAAAGAAACCTCAGCTTGTGGCCGTATATTACGAGATGCCACGGTACTTGTCTAGTATGGAACCACAGTTACGCCAACATTTTTGGAATTTGGAATCTTTGTCCAGAGGGTAGAACATTGGTGTGTGTGTGTGTGTGTGTGTGTGTGTGTGTGTGTGTGTGTGTGTGTGTGTGTGTTTTAAGAACATGTGAACTGTCGGCAGCAATGTTCACAGCCTTTTGTGTGACACGACATTCATACAATTTATCTACCTGTTCTTGTTTTTTGCCAATAATCTTTCCACATGTATTCACCACTTTGTTTAAAGTGTTTTGTTGTTGTTGTTGTTGTTGTTTTTGTTTTTGTTTTTCACGCTAAGATTTCTAAACCAGCATAAAAGGCCAAAGGGCAATAGTGATTCTATAAAACAACGATAAAACATATTTAAGACGTCCTTTTTAACAGCGAGAGACCGAAGTTTCTGAAGACCGTATATTCTAGATTGGCATTATTGTAGATAAATTGAGTATTTGCATTAAAATTCAGCTTATCATCTAGATCAGTACCCAGATACTTATATTCACCACACGTTCCACTTTGGTGTTTTCGATATATATATATATATATATATATATATATATATATATATATATACAGGTGAGGGACAGGAGCTGGGTTTCTTCGAAAATCAATTACGATCTCTTTCGTCTAACATTCACATCTAGACAGTTCTCTTTGCATCATGTACAAAAATGTTCTACCTCTTGAACATAAATGGTATCCGAATTTGACAGGTCTTCTAAAGCAGAATTAACTGAGTACTTTATAACAGGAGTGACAGAAGAACCAGTACAATCATTTGTATAAAGAGTAAAGAGTACAGGAGAGAGAACGGTGCCTTGAGGTGCGCCTGTAAATGTGGTTCTTGCTGATGAATATTTTCCCTCAAAGCGTACGCACTGTAACCTGTTGACTGAAAAGTTCACAATCCATGAAAATCATTTTGGGTTGACCTGTGAAGTTTGGAGTTTCTTTGCCATAATGTATGGTTGAAAAGTATCAAAAGCTGATGAGAAATCAATAAACAGGATGCGATAAAAAAAAAAAACAAAAAACTTTGTGTTGTGTGTGTGTGTGTGTGTGTGTGTGTGTGTGTGTGTGTGTGTGTTTCTGATCAATAACTTTCGGTGTAGTCTCCCTAATCAGGTAAGTATTTCCCCCTCTGTGATCAGTAATCAATATAATCGTCAATATTGTATTACATTGTATTGTATTGTGCGATACTGCGTTTCATTGTATTGCATACTGTATTGCGCTGTATTATATTGCACTGTGTTGTTTTGTATTGTATTGTGTTGTATTATATGGTGTGTGCGTTGTATTGAATGGCATTGCATTGTACTGTATGCAGTATTGTAGTGTATTGCATTATATTGTGTAGTATTCTATTGTGTTGTATCGTGTGTGCTTTGTAGTGTCTTGCGTTGTGCCCTGACTTGCGTTTAGGAGTGATATGAAATTGAAATAACAACAACAATGATAAATAATATTAATACTAACAGTAATAATAATAACAATCATCATCATCATCATCATCATCGGCATCATCATCGTCATCATTCATAACAACAATAATAATGAACATGTTTGCTGAATAACCGGGACAGGACATCAATAATTGTCGGTCTAGCATTGTTGCCGCGACTTTCTCTCTTTCCCGGTGTTCATGATTACTTTGATTGCCAACTATCATCTCTTCTTCACACAAAAGATTGATTCAACAGTCCTGCAAAATCTTTCTTTCTTTCTTTCTTTTTTTACCATAACGGACATGTATTTATTTTTTCATGTCAGCTGTCATTTCAGCCCATGATTTTATGCATTTTTATGAATTTGTGTGTGACGTCACAAGAAAACATTATCAATGAGAATGCACTCGTCTGTTTTGGATTATGTTTCAAAGAAGAGTTATGCTGTACACTCTGTTTTTTGAAGGTTTATTTGAATTTGGACATTTATCCATTGATCCACAGATATCTTTACTTGTACACTATCCTCTCCCCCCCCCCCCCCCCCCCCCTTCTTTTTCTTCTTTTCTTTTTAATCCGGCGAGCATTTTGAAGGCGCAGCTCTTCTCTGAAGTACCATCAAACCATCAGAGGGAGAGCAGAGTTCTGTAAGTGAGGGCGTGGGAGGCGTGTGTGTGTGTGTGTGGGGGGGGGGGGGGGGGGGGGGGGGTCGGGGTAGAGAAGATACTGGGATGGTGGTGACCTCTGAAGGACCCTAACGAGCAACACGTGCGAATTGAACCCTCAGACGGCAACAGACAGCGCGGCGGCAGCGGCCACTTGTCCTCTCTACTTGGCGTGTTAAGTCAATTGTTATCACCAGGGGCTTCAGGCCCTGTTGGTCAGTAGACTGTGACCACTGCACAAGGCAAAACACACACACCCTCAGGGCATTCTCTTCCGCGGGGAGGGTGAGGGGGGGGGGGGAGGGGGGGACACTGGGTGACACTATCATGGTTATGTCACACAGACGACCGCTCGTCTCTTCTGTTCCCCCCCCCCCCCCCTCCCCCCACTCCCCCCTTTCCCAATCATCGTCAAAGGTGAGATTTGCGTCCTATTGGTCGGAGACTCTTGTGGACCAGCTGGTTTCCTAGACTGTATTCTGTGTTGTGGTGCTTGGCGTTGCTGTCCCCAGCGGTGATTGGCTGGAGTCAACCCGTGCATTTATGACGTAGCATCCTAGAATGTACATAAGAGAGAGAGAGGAGAGAGAGAGAGAGAGAGAGACCAGTCCGGAGAAGTTGATTTGAAACGATACCATCAAGGTGTAGATAGTGACTTCCCAGTGGAAACCCCAGCAAAGAAGATGGCAGACCAGCCCGCAGAAGGCGGTAAGTGATTTTGGTTTGAACACATACAAATAGGTTAAAACACAAGAGGCTGCATTGAGGTGAAGTTAGATTCTTTTTTTTTTTTTTTTCCTTCAACGCTTGGTGGCGAGAGCACCACAGAATTCTAGACTGTGTAGTATCTCCATAGGATGCCTAGGGAGCACAGACACAATCAGCCGTGTCTCCCTCTTGAGTCCAATCCTGCGGACAAAAGACCTAAGAGCAGGCGATATGAATGGATGTCTTGAGGAAGGATTGCGATGGTTCCCACATTCTGCTAGTGAAGAGTTTAACTTATATAACATATTTATTTCCTTGATTTTATGTTCACATTTTCTTCCTCTCCCCTTCATCCACTTTAGCGCAAATGAGCGTTGAATGAAAACGAGGTGCTTTAGTTCGAATCTGATAGTCGCAGAATACAAACTATTCCGTCGTCTTTTGTAGACCAACAACAGTTGTAGACAGTGAAATAATATCGTCAGCAAACGCAAGATAAAAACAAGTCAAGAGTTATACCATGCCTTTGGTTTGGAATCATTTCCAAGGCCTGTTTAAAACAAAACTGGGCTGCAAACGTCCCATTGCTTAACTCTGCTCGCACACATGACAAGTTATGTACAACATCACTGCTTTCTTGTACTAATGTTTCTATGCTGAAGGTAGAATATTTTACATTGATATAGTCCTATAGCATTAATTAAGACGATTTTATAAGTATGATTTTCAGAGCTCGCTTATGGACTCTGCTAGAGAGAGAGAGAGAGAGAGAGACAGACAGACAGACAGCAGACAGACAGACAGACAGACAGACAGGCAGTTTTGTGTGTGTATCTGCGAGGGAGATGGGATGGGGAGCAAGGCTGGGCTGTGTGTGTGTGCATGTTTGTGAAAGAGAGAAGAAGAGAGTTGAACATTGCCTGTTGGTCAGTTGTTAACAGACCTACACTTCAGTAAAAAGTTGTTATATGCATGTAAACAATACATAATTTAAAGAAATAGTTTTTAAGTATGATAACAATTTTTTACATACATAATTGGTTATTCGTGTTGACCAATAAATGGTCGCATCTGTAAGTAGTTTATTCTTTACAGCAGTGAATAGGATGCAGTAAATAGTTCATTTATTTATAGAGATGGATCTCATGTGGACGACCGATTCATGAAGTACATGAAAAAGTCATTATTTCCGTATATAACATTCAAATCTGTAAAAATGTAAGAGAGAGAGAGAGAAAGAGAGAGAGAGAGAGAGGTTAATAGTTTTCATATTTGGACACAACAAATCGTGATCTACATAAGATAGGCTAATACACAATTATTTCTTTTCTGTTAATTAAATGAAAGTACACAAATATGCGCAAACAAAACGTTTTATTCATACAAAACAAACCATTTACGTATTCCAATTCTTTTCTCAAGTTATCATTTAGCGGCGAGGTAATGCCTAAGTCTGCGAAAGCCACCCTGTGAACCTACACAAATCATCCCCAGAATGTTTCACAAAGGGAATGTCATGCTATACACACGCACGCACACACACACACACACACACACACACACACACGCACACACACACAAGCGCGTGCGTACATTAATGTCTATCAGGCTTTTCTGTGTGAAATAGCCCCGATTTAATAACACCCTGTCCATCCTCTTGTGTTGGTGGTGAGGAACGTAGCGTGGTCTTCTTCGTTATACTGTCATTTTGAAGATGACCAAAAAAAAAAAAAAGAAAAAGAAAGAAAAACCAAACGAAACAAAACAAGATGCAAAGCATATAAACGTGTTCCTAGTTTATCTTCCTGAAAAACGTCACAATCAAACATGCGCCGTATTGTATTTGACGTCACAATCAAAAATGCGTCATAATGTATTTCGTCACCGAGATATTTTTCCCCCACTTCCGACAAGATTCGATTGAGTTAAAGAAGAAAAACCGTTCGGGGCCGTAATAGCCGTTAGTAACGGCTATTCTGGTAAAATAAAAAAATAAAATAAAAATTTGTCTGGAGCGAGTGGAACACTTTGACCACGGACAGACACACAGACAGACAGTATTTCTTCGTTCCAATTGTGAAGTACTGCCTGTTCAATAAGAACTGGGAGTACAACAAAAACAAAACAAAAACCCAGCAACGCTCTGTGCATGCCTAAGCCCTATGCGAACAAATACCCCTTCTAAGGGCGTGCAGGATTGTTCCCGGCTGATTGCTTCAACAATTGAGAACAGTGCTTCTCTGCCGAGTCTCAACGGCACCTTTGGGTGTAGCCTTTTTTTTTTTTTTTTTTTTTTTTTCCCTCCTAAGCGAGGTTCACTCGTGTTTTCACATCACCAACAGTGTGCAGGTTTTAAACTTAGTTCACAATATATATATTATATATATTATATATGTGTGTGTGTGTGTGTGTGTGTGTGTGTGCGTGCGTGCGTGCGTGTGTAAAATTCATTAACTTGCAATCACCCCTGGCACAGGAAATAAAAGATCAAAAGGCATCAGGCAAACGAACAAAAAATACTAATAAAACAACCACCACCACCACAACCCCCTTGGGTGTGTAGCATCTTTTCGATGACGGGAGAGAAAAATTACTCAATGAATAAACCAACAGCCCATTGTTAGAAACGAGTGCGATGCTGACGTCATGAATATTGTCATTTTCGCGAGGGAAACAACAGGTAAACGCCGATGCTGACATCACAAATATTGTCATTTTCACGAGGCAAACAGCAGGTAAAACCCCGGTGCTGACGTCACGAATGTCGTCATTTTCACGAGGCAAACAGCAGCTAAACGCCAATGCTGACGTCACGAATGTCGTTATTTTCACGAGGCACACAACATGTAAACGCCGACGCTGACGTCACGAATGTCGTCATATTCAGGAGGCAAACAGCAGATAAACGCCGATGCCCCATCTTCTAATTGCCCAAGCACATTCGCTGAATGGCATGAATCACAAGAGTCACGTATACAGAATATTATTTATAACATAGGAGTCGGAGATGAAAAAGACGGCGAACTTTGAAATGAAATCTAAGTCAGTTTCTTTGCGTTTCAAACCCACCACGTCTACGACACGAACAAGAGGTATGCTGCCTTCCTGGACCAGAGGTTACAGGGAAAAATGTATCCCAGTCACGGAAAACTCGGGCATCATTGTGGTGCTCATACAACACGAAGAATTCACTTCCTCTGACTGAGCCAGAACAGACACGTGATCGTGGTGATCCTGGAGCTGGGGTTCGATTCTCCCTCGGGACGTTTCGATACAGGGGAATACTTCGCTCGGAGTTAAACTAAGTTCTGAATCTACTGACCGAAAAGTCCTTCGAATGAGACCGAGGATTTGGATGTAAACGTACCCGTACGTGTATAATAACATCTCGCAAACACGTCAAATCCCATCACTAACTTTCGGAAGAAGAGACCGTCAGTATGAGTGACACGTGGGCACATAGCAAGCTCCAAAAGAAATGAAAATATGAATGAAATACTGAGTGACTGACACAGTGAGTGACGTGGAACAGGACTGAATGAAACGCTAGCCGGCAGCTCCTCAGTCGACCCTACCCAGGTAGGCAGCCCGTTGTGTGCTGAGAAGGTGGATTGTGAAGCGCTCAGAGCTTGGTCTGTAGCCGAGGATAGGCGCTACGTAAGTTCTCTTATTAAGAATAACACCACCACCAGTAAAGATGATGGTGGTGGTGTGGTGGTGGTGGTGGTGATGATGATGATGATGATGATAACAACAATAGAGACTTCAGCATTTTCAGCGTCAAAAGTCCATGGGCCGGAGGAAATCTTTGCATCCTTCGCTAAGGACATACGCCATGGTTGTGTGTGTGTGTGCGTGCGTGCGTGCGTGTGTGCGTGCGCGCGCTCGTGTGTGTGTGTGTGCCCGCGCGTGCGTGTGCTTCAAATCTGCAAGGGAGAGCAGCCGGCTAGTTATACAAGACAACAGTTGTGAGGAGGAAGTGAATGTTGTCATCGAAGTCCAGCACATCTTGTATGAACGCCATTTTCTTTGAAACCCACGGAGGACATCAGTTCCTTCAACTAGGATTTCGTTTCAAATGTCGATTAATTGATAATGTAAATTACTGTTTCTTTCCCCACACGCTCTAGCCTCTCTCTCTGTAATATGTGTGTGTGTGCGCGCGCTTGTTTGCCTGTGTGTGTGAGTGTATGGTGTGGCGGATCAATAATGCTGACATTCTGTGTTTTTCAGAGAACTACACGATTCCTGTCCGGTTTTTAAACACCCCTCCAGCGATGGATGGGTCATGAGGCAGGTCGGCGGGGTGCTGCAACATTACAATACCCGGGACAGGAGGGTTCGTCGTTATGACAACCTGGAACTGACGGCAAGTGTCGCAGTATGCATGATTCTGTGCGTGTGTTGTGTTCGTGTCTCAGGTATTCTCTCTCTCTAGGAGAGTTTCTTCCATAGCATTGCATTGTGTGTACCCCCCTCCCTACCACTTGAACAGTACAGTTTTCTTCCATCACTTTGTGTAAACCTACCTACCATGAGGAATTAACGGGAATGATCTGCTGCTACAGGCCACACCCGCAGATCCACTGGGCCTGCACAACATCGTCAGGTGTGCCGGATGGGTGGACCGAAAGCGTCCCGATTTCGGGCCCACTGACGGAGGACTGTGGGACGACGACGTCATCACCTACGATGACGATCTCATTGGGTTAGTCATGTGTCCGTTCGTTACATACACAGTTTATGTCAATCCTGTAGTTGCTTTTGGACTTCGAGAACTGCACTTTTAACAACTTTTGTTTTAGACAAGAACAGCTGAATGGCATCCGATTTAGATTGTGTCGTTTATTTACAGAAATGCAGGGTAAGCAGCACCTAATTCTTCTTTCCCAATCTATCTACATAGCCAGTAAAAGAGATCAAGAAGAGTTATAATCGATGATGGAGTATTACGCCCACATAGTTTCTTATTTGTACCTTTTGAGGATGGATTTCTTGATGGTGTTTCATTTTTCTACGGTAAAGAAACAATTAACAAAGTTGAAAAGACTGAATTTTTTTAAGGGGACAACAGGTATCAACTATCTGTATTCATTAAACTTTTTATTAAAAAAAGAGGGGGGGGGGGGCAGGAGGAGGATGTCCCCCCACCTCCAAAAAAAACAAAAAAACAATGGCTACCAATCTTTATGTTAGGAGAAGAATTAGGGGTGATAACTCCGCCAGCCGTGAGGTGAACTCCGCTCAGCAGAATGGGTAAGTGGTTTAGTTGTTCTTTCTTTGAATGGGTCGAAATTTTCAATCGTTAAATGCTGCGCTGGCTCTTCAAAACTAATACATGAGTTCTACTATCTTCTGTTGTTTTCATCGAAGATAGATTTCTGTCCCTGAAGACAAATTAAAAAAAAAAAAAATCAACAGCAGCAACTGTTTTACATGTTGTGATTATGCGAAATAAACTAGAAGGGAACTGTTGTTGACTGTGATTATTTTAAGTACAACTTGTAGATTCCAAAGACGCCCAGTGCCAGCTGTTGCAGGAACAGTTTAACAGACATGCAGGCCGGTTGTTTTCAGGGGAGGGTTTCACGATGGGGAGAGCGCACCAACAGCCTCCTCCTCAACCTCCTCCTCCTCCTCCTCCATCCCGTCTTCCTCTTCCGCATCTTCCTCCTCCACCTCACCACCACCACCACCTCGGCTGACAGGTGAGTGAATCTTGTGCTTCGTACGTCAACATCTTTTTTTTTTATTTTTTTTTTTTAAGTTTTATTTGTTTATTGTTGTTCAACATAGATACAGGAACCAAAACGTAGAAAGTGATTTCCGGCTTGTGTCTAAATGCCTAGTACTGGGGATGGAGACATGTGTTCTAATCTGGTTTGAATATTATGATAATTTGTGGAGAGAGAGAGAGAGAGAGAGGAGAGAGAGAGAGAGAGAGAGAGAGAGAGAGAGATTTCTGGCTAGTGTCTAAATGCCTGGTACGGGGTATGGAGACATGTGTTCCAATCTGGTTTGAATATTATGATAATTCGTGGAGAAGGCGAGAGAGAATGTGTATATCTCTGTATGTAATTGTATGTGCGTAAGCGCGCGTGCTCGCGCGTATGTGTGTTGTCGAGAGACTGACAGACAAACAAATCGTGCGCGCGTGTGTGTGAGTGTGTTTGTGAGACTGACGGAGATGAAAAGCGCGTGCAGGGGAGAGAGAAGGGAACAGAGGATGTGTGTGTGTATACTTTCGTGTTTGTATGTGGTGGTGAGAGAGAGCGCGTGCACTCACGTGAGACTAACGGAGATAAATTGTGTGCGCAGGGGAGAGAGAGAAAGATATGAGAGCGGAGGAGGGGGGACAAAAAATGTGTGTGTGATCGCTTTCGTGTGTGTATTTGATAGCGCGCGCGCGCGCGCGAGTGAGAGTGTGCTCGCGAGAGATTGTCTGACAGAGATAAATTGCGCATGCAGGAGAGAGAGAGAGAGAGTGTGATTGAATCATTTCCGACTTATGTGTAAACTGCCTGGTATTGGAGACATGTGCTCCAGTCTGTTTTGAATAATTCGTGGAGAAGGGAAGAGAGAATGTGTATACGCCTATGCATGTATGTGTTTAGGCGCGGGGATATGTGTGTTGTCAGAGACTGAAAGACAGGCAACAAATCGCCCACGCACGTGTGTGGACTGTCTGTCGGAGTGGTCAGTTCTGCTGTTTCTTCACCCAAGCATTGTCAGCAGCTAAGAATTGTGCAAAACAGCCTTTACTTGGATCTCCTAAGAGATGCAATCTCCCACTGATTGACCAAACAATGACGTGC
>CM065746.1:30872331-30879831 GCA_033310375.1 Conus canariensis | reverse complement strand
TGTGTGCGTGTGTGGTGTGTGTGTGTGTGTGTGTCGTCTCTCTGTCTCGCTGTCTGTGTTTCTGTCTCTCTCTGTCTCTGTTTCTCTCTGTCTCTGTCTGTCTGTCTGTCTGTCTGTCTGTCTCTCTCTCTCTCTCTCTCTCTCTCTTCTCTCTCTCTCTCTCTATCTGTTGTTTACTCTTTCACGATTCTTCTATTTCATATCCGCTCACTCCCCCTTCCCCTTAAAAAGAAAGAAAAATTTCTTTCTGTATATTTGATCTAGTTACATCTTATGGTCTTATGACCGAGTTCCTTAATAATCAAACTTTGTATTGTTGTGTTGGCACGTGTCTTGTCACTTTTTACTTTCTAAACACAATACCAGGGCGACTTTGTTTCTTTGTCATGAATGTTCTAACTAACCACAAGACTATAATGACTGTATTCCTTTGTTGTCATAAATCACACCACTATGCTATGACGACTTCAGTCCTTTGTCGTAAGTGTTCTGACCATAATACTATAATGACTATGTTCTTTTTTTTCCCCAAGCATTTTCTTTATTAATAAAAAAAATCAGAGCTTACAAATGCGCTGAAAGAGGACAGTGCGCTGGAGATTTCAATACTGCATTGGCATATTTGTCAGTCATACACACAATACGTGTACAACTTTAACTGGACAACAAGGGAAATAGGAATATCAATAATAATAACAATACCACTACTATTACCACCATCCCCACCACCACCACTACCACCCAACAAATCTTACAGAGAAGGAAAAAAAACACCTTGTCCATTCATTCAAATAGAAACCATCGAATGAAATGTAAGGCAATGCATATATAACAAGCCAGTTAGATATAAATGTCTTGCTGTGCCAAAAACCTTGTCCATTCATTCAAATAGAAACCATCGAATGAAATGTAAGGCAATGCATATATAACAAGCCAGTTAGATATAAATGTCTTACTGTGCCCAGTTAGATATGAATGTCTATACTATGACTATGTTCTTTGTCGTGAGTATTCTAACCACAATACCACGGCGACTTCGTTCCTTTGTCGTGCGTATTCTAACCACCATACTATGGCATCTTCGTTCCTTTGTCGTGAGCGTTCTAACAATATCATTATTATCGCGACTCTGTTCCTTTGTCGTGAGTATTCTAACCACAATACTACAGCAACTGGTTCCTTTGTCGTGAGTGTTCTAACACATTGCTACGGCGACTTTGTTCCTTTGTCGTGAGTGTTCTAACCACAATACTATGGCGGCTTTGTTCTTCTGTCGTAAGTGTTCTAAATAAAAGGCTATGGCGGCTTTGGCCTCCATTTTTTTTCACGTGCCTTCTATCCACGTTACTTTCGTTTCTTTTCTTTTTTTTTGTCATGTGTTTCCTAGCTAGAATACTATGACGACTTTGTTCGTTAGTGGTGTATCTCCTTCCACGGTTCTCTGTTTGTTTGTTCTTTTTCTTGTTTATTTGTTCCCCCCCCCCCCCCCCCCCCCCCCCCCCCTTGTGTCTTTCAGCCACAATACTAGGAGGGTGTGATGGATTTGTCTGTCGCAGATACCATCCATTGATCCCATCATACACCAGGAGAGGAAGAGAACGACAGCCCCCAGTCGCGAGAGCGATAGTTACAGGTCAGACATCTAGGCTGTTCAGTGTTCAACAGGTATTCTCTCTTACTGAATACCAGGCCGGATTTACTGGAGAGAGAGAGAGAGAGAGAGAGAGAGAGAGAGAGAGAGAGAGAAGACAGACAGACAGACAGACAGACAGACAGACAGACGCTGTTGATAAAACTGTCGGTAACATTGCTGATGACACAGTTAAAAACCCTGTTGACAACGCTGTAGAAAACCCTGTTGATGACACTGTTGACGACACTGTTGATGACACTGTGATGACCCTGTTGACGACCCTGTTGATGACCCTGTTGATGACCCTGTTGACGACCGGGTGTACGACCCTGTTGACGACCCTGTTGATGACCCTGTTGATGACCCTGTTGACGACCGGGTGTACGACCCTGTTGACGACCCTGTTGATGACCCTGTTGATGACCCTGTTGATGACCCTGTTGACGACCGGTGTACGACCCTGTTGACGACCCTGTTGATGACCCTGTTGATGACCCTGTTGACGACCGGGTGTACGACCCTGTTGACGACCCTGTTGATGACCCTGTTGATGACCCTGTTGATGACCCTGTTGACGACCCTGTTGATGACCCTGTTGATGACCCTGTTGATGACCCTGTTGATGACCCTGTTGATGACCCCGTTGATGACCCGTTGATGACCCTGTTGACGACCCTGTTGACGACCCTGTTGATGACCCTGTTGAGACCCTGTTGACGACACTGTTGACGACACTGTTGATGACCCTGTTGATGACACTGTTGACGACACTGTTGAGGACACTGTTGAGGACACTGTTGATGACACTGTTGATGACACTGTTGATGACACTGTTGAAAACCTCTTGATGACACTGTTGATGACACTGTTGATGACACTGTTGATGACACTGTTGATGACACTGTTGAAAATCTCTTGATGACACTGTTGAAAACTTCTTGTGACACTGTTGATGACACTGTTGATGACACTGTTGATGACACTGTTGATGACACTGTTGAAAACTTCTTGGTGACACTGTTGAAAACTTCTTGGTGACACTGTTGATGACACTGTTGAGACATCTGTTGATGACACTGTTGATGACACTGTTGAAAACTTCTTGGTGACACTGTTGAAAACTTCTTGGTGACACTGTTGATGACACTGTTGATGACACTGTTGATGACACTGTTGATGACACTGTTGATGACACTGTTGAAAATCTCTTGTGACACTGTTGATGACACTGTTGAAAATCTCTTGATGACACTGTTGAAAACTTCTTGGTGACACTGTTGATGACACTGTTGATGACACTGTTGATGACACTGTTGATGACACTGTTGAAAATCTCTTGTGACACTGTTGATGACACTGTTGAAAATCTCTTGATGACACTGTTGAAAACTTCTTGGTGACAACTGTTGATGACACTGTTGATGACACTGTTGAAAACTTCTTGATGACACTGTTGATGACACTTGATGACACTGTTGATGACACTGTTGAAAATCTCTTGATGACACTGTTGATGACACTTGATGACACTGTTGATGACACTGTTGAAATCTCTTGATGACACTGTTGATAACCTGTTGATGGCACTGCTGGTGACGCTGCCGATGGCACTGACGGGACCTCTGTCTCTGTCAACAGCAGACCCAGGACCCCTGATGCCTCATAGAGTCAGGGAAGGCCCGAATGCCACAGCAGCGCATCGAAGCAACAGCAGCGTGACAAGACGGGGACCGCACAGTGACCGTCTGCGTCATCACCCGGTAAGCTGTTGTTGTGCTGTGCTTCGTTTTGTCTGGGACTGGTTCTGCTCGGTCGAACTGTCCATCTCTCTCTCTCTCTCTCTCTCTCCTTCTCTCTTCTCTTCTCTCTCTCTGTCTTTCTCTCTCTCTCTGTCTCTGTCTGTCTGTCTGTCTGTCTGTCTCTCTCTCTCTCTCTCTGTCTCTCTCTCTGTCTCTCTGTCTCTCTTCATCTCTCTCCCTCCCTCTCTCTCCCTCTCCCCCCCCCTCTCTTGCTCCTTCACTCTCTCCCTCCCTCCTTCCCTCTCCCCCTCTCTCTCTCCATCTGCCTCCCCAACCTCCACCCGATTTTTTTTTCTTCCTCTCCACCTCCCCATCCTCTTCCTGTCCCCTGCTACTGCTGTGTGTCTATCCCTCCTCACTCTCTACCGTTAGGCCATTGTATAATGTACAGTGTGTACGCTTCCTTGCTACTGCTGTGTGTCTATCCCTCCTCACTCTCTCCGTTAGGCATTGTATAATGTACAGTGTGTACGCTTCCCTTGCTACTGCTGTGTGTCTATCCTCCTCACTCTCTACCGTTAGGCCATTGTATAATGTACAGTGTGTACGCTTCCCCTTGCTACTGCTGTGTGTCTATCCCTCCTCACTCTCTACCGTTAGGCCATTGTATAATGTACAGTGTGTACGCTTCCCTTGCTACTGCTGTGTGTCTATCGCTCCTCACTCTCTACCGTTAGGCCATTGTATAATGTACAGTGTGTACGCTTCCCCTGCTACTGCTGTGTGTCTATCCTCCTCACTCTCTACCGTTAGGCCATTGTATAATGTACAGTGTGTACGCTTCCCTTGCTACTGCTGTGTGTCTATCGCTCCTCACTCTCTACCGTTAGGCCATTGTATAATGTACAGTGTGTACGCTTCCCCTGCTACTGCTGTGTGTCTATCGCTCCTCACTCTCTACCGTTAGGCCATTGAATAATGTACAGTGTGTACGCTTCCCCTGCTACTGCTGTGTGTCTATCGCTCCTCACTCTCTACCGTTAGGCCATTGAATAATGTACATGTGTACGCTTCCCCTGCTACTGCTGTGTGTCTATCGCTCCTCACTCTCTACCGTTAGGCCATTGTATAATGTACAGTGTGTACGCTTCCCCTGCTACTGCTGTGTGTCTATCGCTCACTCTCTTCCGATAGGCCATTGAATAATGTACTTTGTGCACGCTTTCCCTGCTTACTACTGTCTGTCTATCCCTCCTCACTCTCTACTGTTAAGCCTTTGGATAATGTGCAAAATGTGCACGCTTCCCCTGCTTCTACTGTCTGTCTATCCTCCTCACTCTCTACTGTTAAGCTTGGATAATGTGCAAAATGTGCACGCTTCCCTGCTTCTACTGTCTGTCTATCCCTCCTCACTCTCTACTGTTAAGCCTTTGATAATGTGCAAAATGTGCACGCTTCCCCTGCTTCTACTGTCTGTCTAACGCTGACTCTCCACCCTTAGGTCATTGAATAATGTACAGTGCGCAGGAGCTTCCCCTTCTACTACTGTCTATCGCTCACTCTCCACCCTTAGGTCATTGAATAATGTACAGTGTGCAGGCTTCCCCTTCTACTACTGTCTGTCTATCACTCACTCTCTACCGTTAGGCCATTGGGTAATGTACTTTGTGCACGCTTTCCCTGCTACTGCTGTCTGTCTATCGCTCCTCACTCTCTACTGTTTGGCCATTGAATAGGGTACAGTGTGGAGCTCCTGCTACTACTGTCTGTCTATCCCTCCTCACTCTCTACCGTTAAGCCATTGGATAATGTACAAAATGTGCACGCTTCCCCTGCTACTACTGTCTGTCTATCGCTCACTCTCTACCGTTAGGTCATTGAATAATGTACAGTGCGCATGCTTCCCCTGCTACTACTGTCTGTCTATCGCTCACTCTCTACCGTTAGGTCATTGAATAATGTACAGTGTGCAGGCTTCCCCTTCTACTACTGTCTGTCTAACGCTCACTCTCTACCGTTAGGTCATTGAATAATGTACAGTGTGCAGGCTTCCCCTTCTACTACTACTGTCTATCCTCACTCTCTACCGTTAGGTCATTGAATAATGTACAGTGTGCAGGAGGCTTCCCCTTCTACTACTGTCTGCTCACTCTCTCACCGTTAGGTCATTGAATAATGTACAGTGTGCAGGCTTCCCCTTCTACTACTGTCTGTCTATCACTCACTCTCTACCGTTAGGTCATTGAATAATGTACAGTGTGCAGGCTTCCCCTACTACTACTGTCTGTCTATCACTCACTCTCTACCGTTAGGTCATTGAATAATGTACAGTGTGCAGGAGGCTTCCCCTTCTTCTACTACTGTCTATCGCTCACTCTCCACCCTTAGGTCATTGAATAATGTACAGTGTGCAGGCTTCCCCTTCTACTACTGTCTGTCTATCACTCACTCTCTACCGTTAGGCCATTGGTAATGTACTTTGTGCACGCTTTCCCTGCTACTGCTGTCTGTCTATCGCTCCTCACTCTCTACTGTTTGGCCATTGAATAGGGTACAGTGTGGACGCTCTGCTACTACTGTCTGTCTATCCCTCCTCACTCTCTACCGTTAAGCCATTGGATAATGTACAAAATGTGCACGCTTCCCCTGCTACTACTGTCTGTCTATCGCTCACTCTCTACCGTTAGGTCATTGAATAATGTACAGTGCGCAGGCTTCCCCTTCTACTACTGTCTGTCTAACGCTCACTCTCTACCGTTAGGTCATTGAATAATGTACAGTGTGCAGGCTTCCCCTACTACTACTGTCTGTCTATAACTCACTCTCTACCGTTAGGTCATTGAATAATGTACAGTGTGCAGGCTTCCCCTACTACTACTGTCTGTCTATAACTCACTCTCTACCGTTAGGCCATTGAATAATGTACAGTGTGCAGGCTTCCCCTACTACTACTGTCTGTCTATAACTCACTCTCTACCGTTAGGCCATTGAGTAATGTACAGTGCGCAGCTTCCCCTACTACACTGTCTGTCTATAACTCACTCTCTACCGTTAGGTCATTGAGTAATGTACAGTGTGCAGGCTTCCCCTACTACTAAATGTCTGTCTATAACTCACTCTCTACCGTTAGGCCATTGAGTAATGTACAGTGCGCAGGCTTCCTGCTACTACTGTCTAACGTTCACACTCTCTACCGTTAGGCCATTGGATTATGTACAGTGTGCACACTTCCCATGGACAGGCCCTAACGGAAAGCAGGCCATGGTTCCAGACAGGATGCCGAGCCAGTGTCTGCGTGGTTGTGCCTTCCAGAAGAACAATCCACTCGGATGTACGTGACTGAATGGTGCTGACATCTGTGTCTGCCTCCCAGAAAGACCAAGCCACTCTGATGTACACGACTGAATGGTGTTGACATCTATGTCTGTCTCCCAGAGAGACCAAGCCACTCGAGGTACATTACTGATTGGTGTTGACATCTATGTCTGTCTCCCGGATTGACCAAGCCACCTTGGTGTTGACATCTATGTCTGTCTCCCAGAGAGACCAAGCCACTCGGATGTAGAGGACTGACCTGTGCTGACCAGCTCTTGTTGTCTTCTCAGAGACCAAGCCACTCGGATGTAGAGGACTGATTGGTGTTGACGTCTATGTCTGTCTCCCAGAGAGACCAAGCCACTCTGATTTAGAGGACGGATTGGATGTACTCCGATGTACATTACTGATTGGTGTTGACATCTATGTCTGTCTCCCAGAGAGACCAAGCCACTCTGATGTACATTACTGATTGTGTTGACATCTATGTCTGTCTCCAGGAGAGACCAAGCCACTCGGATGTACATGACTGTTTGGTGTTGACATCTACGTCTGTCTCCCAGAGAGACCAAGCCACTCTGGTATAGAGAACTGAATGGTGTTAACATCTATGTCTGTCTCCCAGAGAGACCAAGCCACTCGGATGTAGAGGACTGATTGGTGTTGACATCTATGTCTGTCTCCCAGAGAGACCAAGCCACTTTAGTGTTAACATCTATAATCTGTCTCCCAGGGAGACCAAGCTACTTTGATGTGAAGGGCTGATTCGAGTTGACATCTATGTCTGTCTCCCGGAGAGACCAAGCCACTCTG
>CM065746.1:30864831-30867331 GCA_033310375.1 Conus canariensis | reverse complement strand
TCGTCCTCTGTTTCCTATGTTTTGAATGTTGCGTGGCGGCTTGAAGAAGTCCCAACAGGTCGAATTTTGTTGTGTTTGTTGTAGATTTTTTGTTTTCTTTCCAAACGGAGGAAGAAACAAATTTTCAAAACAAGCACAAAACGTGTCCACCTGTTGGGTGTTTTGCATTAAGGACAAATAACATCCAAAGCAATAACAACAGAAAACAAACAGGTAGTCACTTATCTTTTCGATCTGGTTTCAAACTTTCGTTTCGTTTTTGGAAACACAACTTAAACTATTGGATGAAACTTGAATTGAGGAGAAAAAGATACAGATTAAATAAGGATGATAATAATAATCATGATTAAAGAAAACATAATCAACATAAGATTGTAATACTAACAGTAATGGTAATGGTAATTGCCGTGATGACAATCGTATTTGTCGTAATAACAACGATAAGAATAGAAGAAGAGCAAAGAGAATGAGAAGAATAGTTACCATAAAAAGATTATGACAGCAATGATAAAAATGATATGACAATACTACTACTAATGATGATGATAACAATAAAATGATAATAATGAATAAATAAATAAATAGAAAAGTAGACAGGTTAATAAATAAATGAAATAGATAAATACATGAATGGATAAATAAATACACAAATAAATAAACAAATAATTAAATGAAAAAAATAGCAAGATAGATCTAATAAATACACAAATAGTCATACTCAGATCATAATCATGAAAATAATGAACATGATAATAATGATCTAGAAAATGGGAAAGATAATAAGATAACATCTAAGAAACATACACTACAACCTCAAACCATCATCACCCCTCTCTGACCAGCAGCACACCACCACCATCCTTCCACCCACCCACCGCCGCCCCCTCCCATTCACTCTACCTGATAGGGCTTCAGCGGTCGGCTGACCTGAAAATAACATCATTTGAATCAGGACAAGTTGGGATCGAGGTGGCTCGGCGGCTCAAACGCTGAGTTTTCAGTCAGTCGTTGCGAGTTCAAACCCCGCTGGTGTGGCCAACATAAAACAAGTATGGTTTTTGCTGTTCTGTTTCAACCTGTTGTCGTTCTGGTGGTTTGGTATGGTGCTGGATGGGTCCCACGCCTTCAGTCGTCTGAGATCGCTACCTGTGGTTGTTGTCGTGTTGATAACCTTTGGGGGTATAGACGTTGAACCTCAATATAAGTAACTATATAGTGGAAACCAGTCGGTGCTAGCATATGCAGTGCTTCAGTTCCATTCAGCCTTATTATTCTACCTGGACGGTACCTTTCGTTCAGTTACTACTTCTCTCTTCTTCTTCTTCTTCTTCTTCTTCTCCTCCTCCTTCCTCCTCCTCCTCCTCCACATCCTTCTCCTCCTCTTTTCGTCTCCTCCTCCTCCTCCTCCTCTTTTCTTCTTCTTCTTCTTCTTCTTCTTCTTCTTCTTTCTATGTTTTTATGGTTTCGTTAGGCAGAATTGTAAAAATATTTCCAATAGGGCTAATTCTTTCCTCATCAAAAATCCATTCATTCATTCATTCATTCATTCATTCTTTCTTTTTCTTCTTTGTTACACGTTTATAAGCGTTGTCGAGGAGACTTACCTTCTTATCTTCAGTGAGCCTAATTATTTATCCATAAAAGATTCATTCATCATTCATTCATTCATTCTTATTCTTATTCTTCGTCGTCGTTGTCGTTGTCGTCATCATCATCATCGTTGCCCAGCTCATCATCTTCTTTTTCTTCTTCTCCTCCTCTACCACCACCGTCTGTTCTTCTTCATCCTTCGTCTTCTTCTCCTTCTCCTTCTTCTTTTTTTCTTCTTCTCTCCCTCACCCTCCCTTCCTCCTCCTCCTTCTCCCCCTTCTCCTCCTCCTTTTTCTTCTCCATCTCCTCCTTCTTCTTCTTCTTCTTCTTTCTTCTTCTTTTCTTCTTCTTCTTTTTCTTCTTCTTCTTCTTCTTCTTTTCTTCTTCTTCTTCTTCTCTTCTTCTTCTTCTTCTTTCTTCTTCTCCTTCTTCTTCTTCTTCTTCTTCTTCTTCTTCTTCTTCTTCTTCTTCTTCTTTCTTCTTCTTCTTCTTCTTCTTCTTCTTCTTCTTCTTCTTCTTCTTTCTTCTTCTTCTTTCTTCTTTCTTTCTTCTTCTTTCCTTCTTTTCTTTCTTCTTCTTCTCTTCTTTCTTCTTCTTTCTTCTTCTCTTCTTCCTTCTTTCTTCTCTTCTTCTTTCTTTCTTCTCTCTTCTTCTTCTCCCTCTCTTCTTCTTCCTCTTTTCCTCTTTTCTCATTCTTTTCTCATTCTGCTCCTCTCCTCCTCCCTTTTTCTTCCGGAATAGCTCAGTTGGTAGAGCGCCGGACTCGTAATCTTGGTGATCCTGGGGTTGCGGGTTCGAATCTCCGCCGGGGCGTTTCGGTACAGGGGGATTTTTCCCTCGGAGTTAACATTGGTTCTGACTCCATTTCCCATACAGTCCGAATGAGACTATAAACCGAGGTTCCGTGTGT
>CM065746.1:30834831-30859831 GCA_033310375.1 Conus canariensis | reverse complement strand
CTACCGGACCCTACTGATGAGGAATACGCTTATATAAACATAAAGAAAATTCCCCGAAATTGGGTAGCTCTGCCTGCCTGTAAGGAAAGCGGGTCTAAAAAATCAGAACGGAGTGACTGAGGGCGGAAAATGAAGCAAAATTTAGAAAGAGAGGAGATTAGTTACCGCCAAGGACATAGCCAAATAAAGTACAGGACAAGACCCAATGCATTTCGACCTCATGGGTCTTCTTCAGGCAAAAACAAATAATGTTTAGGACAGTGAAAACGAAGAACGAAAAACCACTTATCTTCTCATATTCGGCGCACGATCAAAATGGCCGCCAGACGGAAACGAGGACACCCAGGAGGGGATCATGGGAGAGGAAATAGTGAGGACGGTGGCGAGGGGGGAGGGGGGGGGTGAAACAATGGGGGTTTGTAGCTTGTTTTGTAGAATGGTATGATATATTACTTTATTAGTGACGGTAGTGATTATGGTGGATTGATAATAGTGCTTAGTGGGGCAAAAAAAAATATTGATAGTAATAAAATAAAATAAAATGAACGAATAATAATTAAAAGAAAAATAAATAGATAAATGAATAAAAGACTTCAATGGGCGGTGATTGTGATGATAGTAGTTATGTGTGGGTAGTTGTATGTGGGGGTGTGGGTAGTGAATGGAAATGATCAATGGGTGATAAGGTATTGGGGGGGGAGGGAAAGAGGGGGGCAAAGAGGGCAATGGGGGAGGGAGGGGGAGTGAGAGAGAGGGAGAGCTCATATCTCTCCACCCACATATACGTCTGTGTGGGGTGGGGGAATGGGGGGGGGGGGGGGGAAATTCATGCCAATAGTGTTGTTGAAAAAGTAAACAATACTGTGGGATGGTGTTCATTGTAGCAGGTGAAATATTGTGTTGGCATTGATATGATCGTGTTGGTTGAGATCGTGTTGGTTGAGTCTCAAACAAAGGCAAAAATGAACACTCTGAAATGAAAATGGAGAATGCTGATTGACATAACAGACTCAAATTTTATCCAGAAATGATTGAGTGAAAATGCTAAAGACACAGCCAGTGGAAGCCAGCGACTGGAAAGAAAATTCACTAGGATAAAATTTTTACTGTTCAGAAATCTTTACTTAAAAAAAAAAAAATACTGTGTTCCACAAGCCGGACGGGGGGGGGGGGGGGGGGGACTTAAAGGCTGTTACCAAATACACACGATTAAAAAAAAAAAAAAAAAAAGCAGTGAACAGTGGCCATAATGTCTCCAACCCATAGAAAGGGTAACGCAAGCGCTAAAAGCAATACCAGTGATTTAAAAGATAGGCCTGCATTGAAGGGAAGGGGACACGCAAAAGATCCCTTATTCACCGTGTGCTCTGTATGTTTGGAAGTACGGCCAAAGGGGAGATCAGCAGGAGACGCGAACGACGGTTGTTTCGCTCTATGAAGAACTCGGTGGGCGTGCTCTGTTTGATTCTGATTTCCTGCTGATGAGAATTACTCCTAGATGAAAAGGCCGGAAACTCCGTAAAGTCCTGAATGATCATTCAAAACATTCGCACGCGCGCGCGTGCATACACACACACACACACACACACACACACACACACACACACACACACACACACACATATTCGTGCATATGCGCGCACGCCCACACACACACGCACATTCGTGCATACGCGCGCATCCACCTCCCACCCCACACACACACACGCACACACAAACACACACACAAGCACACACACACACACACACACACACACACACACACTATATATATATATATATATATATATATATTATATATATATACAGAGAGAGAGAGAGAGAGAGAGAGAGAGAGAGAGAGATTTTTTAACACAACAGATGGACACGCATGTAGACGACTACAAACCCCAAGACCTCAACCGCTGCATAATTATATTCTGACGTCCACATGACAGAATAACCATTCAGCAACACCCCCCCCCCCCCCCCCCCCACACACACACACACACAGAGTCAAAGAGGGAGAGACTACTGTCAGTTTTGTATCGCTGTCTGTGAACCAGAACTCCCTCCCGTCGCTTGTCACGCTGTCCTACTCCCGCTTAACTCGCTGCCCTCACTCCCACCCCCACCTCCACCCCACCCCCTCCATTCTCCCTACACCCTCCTGCTGCTCCCTCAACCTCTCATCCACACCCTTCCCTCAAGCACCTCCTTTCCTCCCCTTACCTAACCCTTCCCCCCCCCTCCCTTCCCTTTCTACGCACACACACACACCCGTCTTTCGGCAAACATGGGAAATAACTCAGTGACATCTCCAGCTGGTGTGTGCAGGTGGAAGTAGCAGCGTCAAAGCAAACACCACACCACTCAGATTCTTCTCTCCCTTTGCTCTTCTTCATCACCCAACGCACTGCCTGGACCTCCACTGAGAGAACGCTGCATGAGATCACCGCCCGTTGCCAGTGCACACAATGTCCCATCTCCCACCCACTCCCCCCCCCCCCACCGCCCCGTCCCCCCTTCCTCCCCCCCACGCGCGCGCACACACACACACACACACACACACACACACACACACTCACTCACACATTCACACACATTAAAGAATGTACTGAGGTGGGTTACATACGAGTGAACAACATACACCACTCCCAAATCATAGATTGACATCTTCCTCTGTTTCAAGCATCGATTCCAGTGCATACGGTGTTTTTTTTCTTCTTTTGTTGTTGTTGTTGTTGTTGTTGTGTTGTTGTTTCCTGAGCATTGCCGCGGAGCGACAACCGGCGATTAAGCATATAATATCAAATTAATGGTTCCCAGCTCTCTAGGCTTCTCCACAATACACTGTCGGCTGAATACTTCAGTGAAGCGTCAGATACTAAACAGGCTCTGAAAATGCGTCACTTTAAGAAACAAGTGAATTATGGCTTAACTGGGCACCAATCACCCAGAAAATTCACAGAATTCGTCGAGGTAAGTCACTTAAGACTTAACCACACCTAGAAATAAAAGAGACGGGTGAATTAAATAAAGACGACGCGTAAACACAGCCCTGTCTCTGATTCGGTTTCTTGGTGTTCAAAATCCACTCGCTCTTCGATTTCAAATAAATCTTAAAGAAATTTTTTGAGGACAAGACGTCAAAAAGTAAATTTTGACATTGCCTGAAAAACCGCAATATTGTCGCAAGTCGATGTCGAGAAACAAGATGGCTGACGTACATTTCATATGTCGACCGAACGTTTCCCAAACAACAACACGTCCAATCTGGCAAATACGCCACACTTTCTCCCCGTTTTCCACTCTCCCTACCACCACCACCACCACCACCCCACCACTACACCCTTCTCCCAACTCTTTCCCCCTTTCCCTTACCCCTCCTCCTTTAAACTTTCCTTCTCCTTTCTTCACTTGTACCCGATCACCACAACAAAACTCCCTGAGGCGTTGTCTCCCCTGTTCTTTGATCTTCCATCCAGCAACAATAATAATTTAAAGTTCTTTGCCAGACGGCAGCGATCAAGGCCAAAAGTCACCTCTGACCTCATGCTGGCGTCTGCTGGACATTGGCCTTGAACTTGGTCCGCTCTTTGGCCCACAGTCGTCAGCGGCTAACAACACCCCCCCCCCCCTTCCCCCCCCTCCCCCCCCCCCCCCCCCCCCCCCCCCCCCCCCCCCCCGAGCCGATTATCTCTCAGCTCCCAACAGCTTTGAGTTAATCAATCACGTCGTCACTGCTCTGTTCACGAACTGCTGGGCTCATTACTAGACGGGGGGGGGGGGGGGGGGGGGGGGCGGGCGGGTGAGATCGTTGCACCGGTTGGTTGGCTGGCGGAAAGGTAGCGGTCAATGTGTAGGACACACGGATTCACGTGAGCGCTCTGTCACGTGCATGCAGGCATAAATACATGCAAATAGACTCCGCCTGCAGTATGCTAAGGTGTAAGGAATGACGCGCGTGCACGCGCAACCCCCCCTCCCCTCCCCCTTCACATACACACATACCACACGTCATACATAACTAAAGAAATGGATCGATTGGATTTATACGCATTTAGCCAGCTACTTCGTACGGAAAGGGACCAAACTCGCAATTTTCAAGCCAAACCCCTTCGTGTAAGTGACTTGAATCTGAGAGGGGTTTTTTTTTGTTGTTTTTTTTTTAAAAAGTATTATTCTATCTTCAAACAAAAACAAACAACAAAGAAGGAAGAAAGAAAGAAAGAAAGAAAGAACTCTGGAATATATGCTGTTCTTTTCAAAGTCGTCTTTTTTTCTTTCTTTTTTTTTTCTTTTTCTTTTTTGTTTTTTGTTTTTTGAATGAAAAACATTCCTTTGTTCAATCAACACTATAGAAGTTCTACCTTATTTAAAAAAAAGATTCTTTCCGACAATAAAATATGTCGGCATCTATAGGGGGGGGGGGGGGGGGGGGGGGGGGGGGGGGGGGGGGGATGTGATTTAAAAAATGGGTCAACAGAAAAAAAAACACCCTGTTTGTGGGGGTTTTCATGTTCATTTGTATACCTGCATATGAGTTATACAAGCACACGTTCACAACCATGACCCACAGGTCAGTGACCCTTGAATCATCGGCCTACTTATGCCCGTCATAAAGTTGTATCAATGGCCGAAGACTCTTCAGTCAAAATGCAAATTCAGGGCCTACACTCATCCACCCACCCACCCCCTCCGCCACCTCCGCCCTGTCCCCTCCACACACACACACACACACAACACACAAACACGCCCACACACACACAACACACCACACACACACACAACATCCCGTATTTTACGCCCCACATCAAACTGGGCGGGGAGAGTGTGAGAGTGAGGGGGGTGGGGGTGGGGGTGGGGACTGATGGTATTCCGTCAATCAACCCCCCTCCCTCCCTTTTCTCCTTCGTTTTGTTTCTTTCTTTTTTTTTTTTTTTTTCTTTTTTTTTTTTTTCCAACTACCCTCCGCCTTGTACAGGTTTTGCTATCAGGGTAAAGCCGGTTTGTCTGCGCAAAGTATCTAACATACTTGTTCATGCGTGATCAAAATGGGGGAGAAGCAGGGGAAAGGAGGTTGGGGGGGGGGGGGGGGGGGGGGGGGGGGGGGACGGGAGGGGAGGGGGCCGCTGGAAGGGGAGAAGACGGAAGGTTAGTGGTGGTGGGATGGGGGATGGAAATGAAAGAGACAGGTCGGGTGGGTGGAGGGGGAAGCGGGTGGGGGGGGGGAGAGTCCGTATGTCCCGGAAGAGGTACAAGTGGTGTTAGCGTTAAAAGCTTGTTTGTGTGTGTGTGTGTGTGTGTGTGTGTGTGTGTGTGTGTCCACTTATCTTCGAATGTGAAAAAAGCTCTTGCCAAGCGTCATTCGACCCTTGCAACGTTCTTTGATGTTCATAGAGCCTACGATTCAGTATGGCATTCTAAATTGTTGTACAAAGCACATGAAGTAGGAATACGAGGTCGTTTTTTTTTTTCCAATTTCTGAAAGCTTTCTTATCGGACAGAACTATTCAAGTGAATGTACATTGGAGCTTTATCAACTTCTAGACTATTAACATGGGTGTTCCCCAAGAAGTTGTAATCGCTCCAACACTTTTCTTGCTAATGCTTTACGATATTAAACAGGTTTAATACAAAAGGTGCCACATTAGCTCTGTATGCAGATGATATTGCTCTGTGGAGAAATGTAAACTGCAATTTTTTCCAAACAACAAACCAAAAAAAAGAAAAACCATTGAACAGTATCAGGAAATAGTTGACAATATTTTTTCATTACATGAAATCAAATGGGTTCGGTTTATCTGCTCACAAAACGGTTTTTGTTTGTCTTTACAAAGAAAACAATTGCGTTTGAAGGCAGAGAAGCTGTCTCTATAAGGGTTGATAATAATTTAATATACCCAAGAAAAACAAGTTAAGTTTCTCGGTGTAATCTTCCACATAAACTTTTTTGGAGTAAACATATCAATTACCTTGTAGAAAAGGCTAGGGAAAAAATTGATTTATTACGTGTTCTTTCTGCTATACCTCTGATTAACTGGGGATCTAATCTCGTCTGTGTCGCCTCAGGCTAGTTCGTTTAATTCTGTCGTATGGCCAAGAAGTTTTGTTTTTTTAACAGCTGGAAAGACAGATTTACACAAGCTAACCAGTATTGAACTCATTAGCCTTTAAAATTGCATTAGGACTTCCCGAAGGGCTTCAATTGATTTGACGTACTGGAGGCTGGTGTGTTACCCTTAAATGAACACAGGCTAAGTTGCGCCTGTAATTTTACAGTGAGAGCTAGAACCATCCCAATTCAGTAATGACTGAACTGGATGGAAGTACGTATATTTCAAGAGAGATCCGTAAACAAATCGGTATACATGTCCCTAGGTGATTATGTTTCCCCATTATTTCAGAACTGTAACCTGTCTCTTGATGGTATTGCCGAGGTTCCATGTTGTTCATACCCTTCGTGGTTGTCAGAGCAGGCTGAAATCATCTGCACTTACGGAGATCTTAATAAAAAAGATAATCCTCTGTTACTATCATCCTATGCCAAAGACTTGATAGATAGGAAATACGATTCCTATCTACACATTTTCACGGATGGTTCTGTTTTAGATTCTTCCGATATTGGGGCTTCCTTTGTAATACCAGCGCTTAGCATTAGAAAGAAATTCCATATTACAAAAGGATGTTCTGTATTTACAGCAGAGTTATTTGCCATTTTGAAAGCACTAGATTTTATACTTGACATGCCTGTTATACATAGTCAAATACTTATACTATCGGACTCAAAATCAGCGCTTACGGCTCTACATTGTCAATCAAAATCTAGTCGTTCAGACTTGGTGTGTGAGATCTTATTTCTCATTCATCAGCTAATAACCCGGGGTATCGATGTAACTTTGTTATGGGTTCCAGGGCACTCCAGTTTACGTGGCAATGACTTAGCTGACTTTTATGCAAAGGAAGCTGCAAGAAAGAAATCTGATGTTTTGAATTGTGATATCCTTCTTTCTTCATCTGAAGCTATCCACATTCTGACAAGTTCAATCTGGAACATAAGACAGAGTCAGTACCTTGAGGATTCAGCTCGGAAGCACAGATGGGATATGACTAAACAACAAGCAAATGTTGTAATCCTCCAGGGCCAGTCCCAAATCGTAACGTTGTACATAGGCTGCGGGTTAATGGTTGGTTATGTAGGTATTTAAAAACCGGCACCTGCTTGTGCATGTGGTCAGACTCTCGATATCACTCATTTTTTATTTGACTGTACTAGTACAAAAAATCATTTTCAGTCTCTTCATGATAAGATGAAGTCCTTCAAGCTTCCGCTGACTATGTCGAGTGTTTTCAATCCCAGTTATGAGAACGGTTGGAGTCTGGCAATGTTGGCTGTTTATCTTATTAAATCTCATCCACTTGGAAGATATTTTTAACTCTTCCACCCCCACTCCCTCCTTACTGCCTCCCTTCCCCCTTAACATTTTTTTTTTTTTTTTTTTTTTTCCAATTTGCGAATTTTTGAAATGTTAAAATCTTATTCTAGGCATATACCATATCAGTATGGTTCGGCGTCTAATTTGCACGTAGAGCAAGGCTTTTTCATTTTCCCCACCCACTCTCTTCCTCCCTCTTCTCCCTTCCCCAATCCATATACACCCATAAGCTGTTCGACTCTTACGAGTAATATGTCAGCCAGTTCCATACTTTGATGATCCTTGATTACCATGTATTGGATATACATGTAGTCACACAGAATTGGTGTTTCTGAATACCAGTATATATGGGCTCTTAGTGTGTGTGCGTGTGTGTGTGTGTGCGCGCGCGCGGTGTGTGTATGTGTGTGTGTGTGTGTGTGTGTGTGTGTGTGTGTGTGTGTGTGTGTGTGCATATGTTTGTGTATGTAGAAATTATTTCGTCTATAGGCATATTGCTTTGATGTTTGGATGAACGAACGAACGAACGAACGAAGTTTAACGATGTTAGGCTGTAAAGCCCATTAAGCAAATCGACGCGATGTACAACAACAAAACGCGACTCGATTTCGATTTCATTGACATGGAAACCACAGCAATGTCCTTTTCTTTCACTTTACATGACGAAATCGAGAACGAGAAAATGTCACTGGTATTCACTGTCAGTTCTGTAGACGACGGTCACCCCAGGTAAAACTGGATCAGTCCGTGGACAGCGTGCAGCCGCCATAGAGCACATGCTTAGGTCTCTGCATGCTTCGTGTTGCCGATGAGTCTTCCTTTCCGAAGGCAGGCCAATTTAACACATTCCTCCGATGACATGTGTCCTCCTTCCTGCTGGTCAAACCAGAATAAGCAATCGTCTTCCGAACACGGACTGCAGGAATATTCTAGAACGACGTCGTCTGATTCACACAGCAGCACACCCACGTCATCCGTTTGATGGAACACGACCTTCCGAAATGCTTTGATTTCCGTGCGGATCTCGGAATCGTCTCTGCACCTGTCGCTCTGTAAGAGTAACGACATAACCCTTAACCATTCCCGAGTCAAAAACCAGCGACAATTTGTCTATAGCTTGCTCCAGACTTGTGTCGATGTCCGACGGGTGGATTTCTGGGCCCCTGCTGTTACACTTCTACAGACCGGAATGCAAACACCGAAGGGTATCCTGAATATGCGACGTGTCATCATCATCTCGAATCGGCTTGATGTGTTCCTCCTGTGCTGTGCACTATGTTCATCCAATTCGGTGTTAGGTACGGCCAGTTCATTCGCGACACAAGTGGGTACCGAGACCAGCACCAACCTGTTCATGTCGTCTGTTCTGCTGCTTCGATCTCCCTTGATCCCGTCGCACCTGGCTTGGGGGGGGGGGGGGGGGGGGTGCAAAGGGGTAGAAGATTGTATATAATGGGCAGAATTAATTTTTTTATTAATTTTTTTTTCTGTGTGTGTGGTGGTGTGTGTGAGCGTGGGTGTGTATGTGCGTGCGCGCGTGTATGTGTGCGTGTAAGCGTGTATTTGTGAGAGTGAATGCATGTGTGTACGAGTGCTCGAGTATGAGTTTCTGTGTGTGTGTGGGGGGGGGGGGGGGGGGGCGCGCGGGTGTGTGTGCGCGTGTGTGTGTGGGCGTGTGTATGTCTGTGTGTGTGAGTGTGTAAGTTTGAGTGTATGTGAGGGTATGGGTGTGTTCGTATTGAGATGTGTGTGTTTGTGTATTTATGTAAGTGCGTGTGTTTGTGCGTGTGTATGTGTGTGAGTATGCGCGCGCGCGGCGCGTGTGTGTGTGTGTGTGTGTGTGTGCGCGCGCGCGCGCACGTATTTTTGTGTGTTAATTATGCTTCTTTGCTTTGAATGAAAAACGTTCATATTCTGTTCATTGTCACGGTCGCTAAGTCGGACGGCCCTACCACCCTTACCCACGCCTATCACACACTAGGTCAGACAACACAGCACACTAACACAGTTTTACAATCACGCACGCTTCTTTATTTCACACACACTCCATGGCGCCACCACTCACGCACATCCACAACTGCACACAAGTATCCCAATTCCCGCTGACTCGCCCTACTCTACGATAATGACCTGGAAGACCCTAACCTAACACACCAGCTGCGGTATATCACTGTGACCTGGGGACACAGCGATAGCCCGCACACGTGGTGACTAACTACTAGGGACAAGGATTTACCAAAGGGACTCTAATCTCTTAACGACTGCTACCACCCACACCTCTCCCCAGGACTCACCCTTCCCTTTTAACCCGGGACCACTACCAAACTGGTCGCTGCGTCCCTAAGGGAGGCAACGACAAGTACCCTACACTGTGCCGGCCACTACGTCCTAAAAGGAGGCAGTAGCTAACACCCCTAACCCTACTGCCTAACGCTACACCCCTTCTACCACAAACATGGGACAACCCATCCCGGCCCGGAAAGCTCCAGTCCTCGGCGCTGTACGTGGCCCCTCACAGGCTGACATCTCCCCGGAAGACTCTGCACCCCGGCGCTGACCGTGGCTTCCCGCAGTCCGACTCCTCCCCGCGATGGGCACGACACCCAACGCACACACGCCAGACGCCCTCTCGACGGGTCCGGGGCTCGTAGGACGCCTCCTCCTCTGAAGGCCCCGCCGGACACCAAGGGTGAAAAAAGGCCTGGTGCAGCGCCCTCTCACAGGACGCCTAAACAGGGACGAGGAACCAGTGCCGGAGAACTCCCGGAAGAGCACCGGTAGCCGGAGGAGAGCTGCCCCACAGAAGGCAGACGGCCTGGGTGGTCTCCCTCTCCCGGGGAAATAACAGGTACTGGAAAGCGCCGCTCACCTGCCGGCACGCGGCAGTAGACTGCGGTGATCTGGCCCCAGCCTCAGGATGGAGCAGGACACCTGCTGACACAACTGGACATACAGACGATCAACCACACCAGTTCTGCAACTGGCTGACAGTGGCTGCAACAAGGACGACACCGACTCAGCACAGGCCAAGGGCACCCAAACCCGACGAGGACCTGGCACTAACTATATGACTCGAAGTCACTCTTCAAAAACTACCGGCGCTGCCGCCGCACCTACAAGGAGTACGTCCACTCCGACGAACACCAGGGACCGAAGTGAAGCTACCCCAACGCATTCCGCCCTGGTCGGAATCAAGCGAACTCTACTCACCACACAAAACAACGATTGGTCAGAGCAGTGTATTCCTCCGCAGAGCTGACACACCTGACCAACGGACTAGTTGTTGCTCGTGCAACAACACGACAATTTACCACAACAACTCAGAGACTTGACAACACAACAACAGCCGATATCCTGCCCCGCCTTCTCTGGTATAGAACCACATTAACAAAAGGGTAACAATCGGGAACGAAACCAACTTCCTCCTACCACTCCCTCAATAAATGAAGACTGGAAGGCAAAAATACTGTATGTCCTACTTCACCTGCCCCCCCCCCCCCCCCCCTACCTAGCCTAACCTTACTACCTAGCCCCGAGGAACTTAGCCTAACCCCAACTAACAAAACCCCAGTCTTACCCCCCCCCCCCCCCCCGCGCGCGGCGCGCACACACACACACACACACACACACACACACACACATATATATGCACACATACATGCACGCTCGCACGCATACGCGCACACGCTCTCTACCTTGAACCACCACTACTCTTAAACACGTGGACGTACTAGTTTAGTACCGCCGATCGGTGACATTCATAATGTTTTCTTAAATGTCAGTACAACCTTGAGTTAATCTGACAATAAATTGGTTTCAGTCAGTCAGTCAGTGTGTGTGTGTGTGTGTGTGTGTGTGTGTGTGTGTGTGTGTGTGTGTGTGTGGGGATATGCTTTTACTTACATCTGTAAACAGGTGTGTCTATGTAATCATGCATTTCAGGTCATGTGTGTGTACTTGTGTGTGCGTATTTGAGTGAGTGTGTGTGTGTGTGTGTGTGTGTGTGTGTGTGTGTGTGTGGTGCTTTTACGTGTTGTGTGTGTGTGTGTGTTTGTGTGTGTGTGTGTGTGTGTGAGAGAGAGAGAGAGAGAGAGAGAGAGAGAGAGAGAGAGCATTGTGCGTGCGCGCGCGCTGCATCTGTGTGTGTATGTGTGTGTGTGTGTGTGTGTGTGTGTGTGTGTGCGTGTGGTGGCGCGCGCAGCATCTGTGTGTGTGTGTGTGTGTGTGTGTGTGTGTGTGCGTGTGTGGTGTGTGCTAGTTTGGCGCGGCGTTTAACTAAATACACCCTCTCTCTTCTTTCACCAAAACAAATACAGGCGGACGGAAAGCAACTACAGAAACTTTGAAAAAATGAAAACATGCGCACACACCAGTCGTACACCGTAGAAATGAAAAGCACACAAGTCTCTCCCTACCCGCTCCCTCTTCTCTCCCCCCCCCCCCCCTCCCCCCTGCCCCCTTCCCACACACCCTCCCCTCCCCCCGTCTCCCCACACAACTCTGTAAAAACGTTCTTTTGGTCCATAGACACGGTCGACTGAAAGGAAGTAGATTAACAAAAAAAAAAAAAAAAACTACTACTGTAAAACAGGGTAAGAGGGTGTGGATGTGGGGGGAATGAAGATATCGGAGAGTAGCGTCCCTTCTTTCAACTGAAGAGCTGTCTATTGACGCCAACACACAGGAAACCTGTAGGGGGTCGGGTGGGCGCCTGGCCGGAGAGGGAAAGGGGAGGGGAGGGGGAGAGGTTGAGGACGGCGGTAGAAGGGAGGGAGGGAGGGAGGGACGGGACTGAAGGGATGGAGTGGGGGTGAGAGGGAGAGAGGGAAGGGAGAGGTGGAAATGGAAAATAGAGCAGAAACTGCTGACGGAGCAATGTCAAAGTTCACTGGTTTCCTCCTCCCCTACCTCCCCCCCCTTCCCCCCCCCCCCCTCCAACTCCACCCCCTCCTCCACCCGCCAAGCAGGTAGTCTTTACAACCGCATCTACTTGTTCGTTTGTTTGTTTGTTTGTTTGTTCGTTTGTCAGAAATTCAGCGAGATTGCACACACACACACACACACACACACACACACACACACACACACACACACACACACACACACACACAACTCCTTCTGCACCGAACTGAACTAAATTTGAGGCCAAGAAAACCTGGAATATTCCCCAAAGCTTGCTTTGCTGCGGATCTGTGATACGGAACCGGATGTAAGGTTGGGGCCAGGATCCGCTACGGGGCTGGATTACAAGGCTTTTAAGGTGGGGTGCTGGTAAATGTTTTAGGCCGGGGTCCAGGGGCCGCCTAGGCCCCGGTGGGGTCTAGGGGCAAAGCCCCGGTGGGGGGACCGGGGGGGGGGGGGGGGGGCAAAGCCCCCCGGCCGAAAATTGGTTTTTGACATTTTAAAAGCTGCTTCGTGGCATCTCCTGTGAGCTGGGGAGACATTATTAACAGCGTTTTATCAAGCCGAGGGGGGTGCTGTAGTACCAACGCACCCCCCCCCCCCCCCCCCGGATCCGGCCCTGCGCTAAACACTACTACGCCTGAACTCTTGAACGGATATTAAGGACGCTTGGTGATAGGGACGGAGCGTGGCTGAATCACTTAGCCATGACAGTTTTGGCGTGGACCTGGAGGAAAGGACGAATTGTCTGAAGGACTAAGCTATGACAGTTTTACCAGCCGCCGTGGCGAAGTGGTTAGCGTCGCGGACTCCCGGCTGGGAGGTCGTGGGTTCGAATCCCATCAGAGTCATGTGGGTTTTTCTGCCCCGACCGGCTCCTACCCAGAGTTGAGTTTGCTGCGGACTCAGTTGGGAAGACTGGGACCACACAGTCGAGTTTCATCCACTTAATGGATGCGTTTCTGAGAGTGTTGCTCAAATTTCCTGACCAACACTGCAGGTGCCTGTATCTCTCGGGCCTGGTTGACGCCGGGATATATTATGAAAGGAAGCGTAGAGTACAGCCCTGTCATGTAGTCTCAGACCGAAATGGAAATCCGTAGCATCATCTTAATCATCCTCATTCTCATTAATCAGCATTAAAAAAATGTCTCAAAATTCTGTGGCCCTTCATGCCCTGCTCTCATGGTGACCTCAATTTCGATGTCCTCTCCACGTCTGTGGCCTTGGTTTGGTTCCGTCGGGGTCACCGGTATCGGCGGATCCATGGGGGCTGTCGTTGGACGGACGTGGTGGCGCCCTCCGGAGGGAGAGCTCACTCACGCCGGCTCCGCGACTAAGCAATTATTGTCGTCAGTAGGGGGCTTAGTAGGTGGGTCCTGCGCATGTTAGATCAGAACAGGAACCACTGAACACCACCGAAGTGACTCTGCAGCAGTGCAGTGTCTCCTCCGGTGGGTTGCCTCTTGACGACTTGACATTGACTGCTCCCTGTGGATTGCCGGTGCCGGGGCTGCGGCGGGACCGACCGGGCTGTGGATGTGGACGGGGTGTCGGAATGAGCGGCGTGGGTGCACTGCCTCTGAGGTGGCGTAGAGGTTGGGACAGCAAAAAAAAAAAAAAAAAAAAAGCTATGACAGCTTTGGCGCGGACCTGGAAGAAAGGACAAAATATCTGAAGGACTGAGCCATGTTAGTTCGGCGTGGAGCTAGAGGAGAGGACTGAATGTTTCTGAAGGACTGAGCCATGACAGTTTGACGTGGACCTGGAGAAAAGGACTGAATGTTTCTGAAGGACTGAGCCATGACAGTTTGACGTGGACCTGGAGAAAAGGACTGAATGTTTCTGAAGGACTGAGCCATGACAGTTTGGCGTGGACCTGGAGAAAAGGACTGGATGTTTCTGAAGGACTGAGCCATGACAGTCTGGCGTGGACCTGACTGAAAAGAAGGAATGTGGCAAAAGTCTATGTCATGATAGTTTGGCGCGAACCTGGAGGAATGGACGGAACGTGGATGGAGGACTAAGCCATGACAGTTTGCATGAATACGGTTGAAAGGACGGCCTGAAGGTCCGTTTCGCTGTGCCAGGGGCCAGCTTTGAAAGCATGTCTTGATTATAAATAAGTCAAACACACACACACACACACACAACACACACACACACGCGCGCACGCACGAAAGCAGGCACGCACTCACTCACGCACTTGTACACACACGCGCGCGCCCGCACACACACACACACACACACACACACACACACACACACACACGCGCCGAGCGCGCGCGCGCACGCACACACACACATATAACACACATATTCTGTCCGTCACTGGCAAATCCCCCTACCCCCCCCCCCCCCCCCCCCCCGCACACGCTACCTCCCGTGCCCCCTTTCCCCTTTCTCCTTCCCCTATACACACTCCCAGTGACGGCTATAAAACCTGGAGCAATTCAGTGATGGCTATGGTGACAATCAGTCTCCTTCCACGCCCCCCCCCTCCCCCCCCCCCCCCTCCCCCCACCCGCTGCGCTGTCGGCTTCCTCGCACCTGAACTTTGAACGAAAATCAAACAACACACACACACGCACGCGCGCGTGCGCCCACCCACACACACACACACACACACACACACACACACACACGTCTGTCAAAATAAAGGTCAGCTTGTCGGGGAAGAAACAGATAGACACCACGGAGAAACAAACAAACAACAGAACCAAGCCAAAACAAACAAACAATAGACACCAAGGCAAAACAAACAAACAATAGACACCAAGGCAAAACAAACAAACAATAGACACCAAGGCAAAACAAACAAACAACAGACACCAAGGCAAAACAAACAAACAACAGACACCAAGGCAAAACAAACAAACAACAGATACCAAGGCAAACAAACAAACAATAGAACCAAGGCAAAACAAACAAACACAGATACCAAGGCAAACAACAACAACAGATACCAAGGCAAAACAAACAACAGATACCAAGGCAAAACAAACAACAGATACCAAGGCAAAAAAACAAACAATAGAACCAAGGCAAAACAAATAGACAAGGCAAAACAAACAACAGATACCAAGGCAAAACAAACAACAATAGATACCAAGGCAAAACAAACAACATAGATACCAAGGCAAAACAAACAAACAATAGATACCAAGGCAAAAAACAACAATAGACCAAGGCAAAACAAACAACAATAGATACCAAGGCAAAACAAACAAACAATAGATACCAAGGCAAAACAAACAAACAATAGATGCCAAGGCAAACAAACAAACAATAGATACCAAGGCAAACAAACAAACAATAGATGCCAAGGCAAAACAAACAAACAATAGATGCCAAGGCAAAACAAACAAACAATAGAGACCAAGGCAAAACAAACAATAGAGACCAAGGCAAAAGAAACAAACAATAGAGACCAAGGCAAAACAAACAAACAATAGATACCAAGGCAAAACAAACAAACAATAGATGCCAAGGCTAAACAAACGAACAATAGATACCAAGGCTAAAGAAAAAAAACAATAGAGACCAAGGCAAAACAAACAATAGATACCAAGGCAAAACAAACAACTAGATACCAAAGCAAAACAAACACTAGATACCAAGGCAAAACAAACACTAGATAGCAAGGCAAAACAATACTAGATACCAAGGCAAAACAAACACTAGATAGCAAGGCAAAACAAGTACATAGATACCAAAGCAAAACAAACACTAGATACCAAGGCAAAAACAAACAATAGATACCAAGGCAAAACAAACAATAGAGACCAAGGCAAAACAAACATAGATACCAAGGCAAAACAAACACATAGATGACCAAGGCAAAACAAACAATAGAGACCAAGGCAAAAACAAAAAATAGATAGCAAGGCAAAAAACAAACAATAGATGACCAAGGCAAAACAAACAATAGAGCCAAGGCAAAACAAACAATAGATACCAAGGCAAAACAAAAAACAATAGAGACCAAGGCAAAAACAAACAAACAATAGATGACCAAGGCAAAAACAAACAAATAGAGACCAAGGCAAAACAAACAAACAATAGATGCCAAAAGGGCAAAGCAAACACAATAGAGACCAAGGCAAAACAAACAAACAATAGATACCAAGGCAAAACAAACAATAGATGCCAAGGCAAAACAAACAAACACATAGATACCAAGGCAAAACAAACAATAGATGCCAAGGCAAAACAAACAAACAATAGATGCCAAGGCAAAACAAACAAACAATAGATACCAAGGCAAAACAAAAACAAACAACAGATACCAAGGCAAAACAAAACAAACAACATAGATGCCAAGGCAAACACAACCACAAACAAATAGATGCCAAGGCAAAACAAACAAACAATAGAGATGCCAAGGCAAAACAAAACAATAGAGCCAAGGCAAAACAAACAAACATAGATCCAAGGCAAAACAAAACAAAAACACTAGATAGCCAAAGCAAAACAAACAAAACATAGACCCAAGGCACAATACAAACAAAAACAACTAGATACCAAGGCAAAAACAAACACTAGATTACCAAGGCAAAACAAACACTAGATACCAAGGCAAAACAAACAAACACTAGATCCAAGGCAAAACAAACAATAGAGACCAAGGCAAAAACAAACACTAGATACGCAAGGCAAAACAAACAATAGATAGCAAGGCAAAACAAACACTAGATCAGCAAGGCAAAACAAACACTAGATAGCAAGGCAAAAAAACAACATAGAGACCAAGGCAAAACAACAACAATGGGATGCCAAGGCAAAACAAACAATAGAGCCAAGGCAAAACAAACAATAGAGACCAAGGCAAACAACATAGAGCAAGGCAAAACAAACAATAGATAGCAAGGCAAAACAAACAAATAGAGACCAAGGCAAAACAAACAATGGAGACCAAGGCAAAACAAACAAACATAGTAGACCAAGGCAAAACAAACAACTAGAACCAAGGCAAAACAAACGAACAATAGATGTCAAAGCAAAGCAAACACTAGATACCAAGGCAAAACAAACAAACACTAGATACCAAGGCTTAACAAACAAACAACTGGATACCAAGGCAAAACAAACAAACACTAGATACCAAAGCGAAACAAACAATAGATACCAAGGCAAAACAAACACTAGATAGCAAGGCAAAACAAACAAACACTAGATACCAAGGCAAAACAAACAAACACTAGATAGCAAGGCAAAACAAACACTAGATAGCAAGGCGCAAAACAAACAATAAATACCAAGGCTTAACAAACAAACACTAGATAACCAAGGCAAGACCAGTTGGGACAAGACAAGACTTGACAAAACAAGTTCAACTAGCATGAGGCAAAAGACGATGCGGAGGAAAAATAAGCGTCAGGAAGATGAAACCAGAAAGAAGATGAAAAACCAGACACGATCACAAGACAAAAGAAGAGAGAAGACACAAAACAAGATCAGAAAGGGAAAACAAGATACAGGAAGATACCATAAGCTCAGAAAGGCGAAACAAGACAGGTAAAGAAAGAAAAAAAAATTCAAGATCAGGGAGAAAAAAAAAACAAAACAAAAAACAAGACATGGAAAGACAGAAGGATGAAACAACAAAAGCTGAAGACATGGAAAGACAGAAGGATGAAACAAAAAAGACAGGAGACAGAAGATGAACAACAAAGCTGAAGACATGGAAAGACAGAAGGATGAAACAACAAAAGCTGAAGACATGGAAAGACAGAAGGATGAACAACAAAACTGAAGACATGAAGACAGAATGAAACAAGCTGAAGACATGGAAAGACAGAAGGATGAAACAACAAAAGCTGAGGAAGATAAAAGAAGACATGGAAAGACAAGAACAGACAACATCAGAAAGAGGGTGAGAATTATGCAAAGACAAGACAAAATCAGACAGAAAAAGAAAAGAAAAAAAGTCATGGGATGCAAAACAAAACAAAACAAAACAAAACAAAACAAAAATCGGGAAGGAAAACAAGACATGGAAGGACCAGAAACAGAGATCAGGAAGACAAAACAAGACACGAAGAGCAAAACAAGATCGCAAGGGGAAAGCAAGACATGGAAAAAAAAAAAAAAAATGACAAGATCAAGGAGGTAAAGAATGTCGGTTGTTTCCCTCCCGGGTACTGTAATAAATGCCTGTCTTTGGGTGCTGTAATAAATGTCTGTCTTTGGGTGCTGTAGTAAATGTCTGTCTTTGGGTGCTGTCTGTGTAATAAATGTCTGTCTTTGGGTGCTGTAGTAAATGTCTGTCTTTGGGTGCTGTAATAAATGTCTGTCTTTGGGTGCTGTAATAAATGTCTGTCTTTGGGTGCTGTAAGTAAATGTCTGTCTTTGGGTGCTGTAATAAATGTCTCTCTTTGGTGCTGTAATAAATGTCTGTCTGTGGCTGCTGTATAAATCTTCTGGGCTGCTTAATAATGTCTGTCTTTGGGTGCTGTAATAAATGTCTGTCTTTGGGTGCTGTAATAAATGTCTCTCTTTGGGTGCTGTAATAAATGTCTGTCTGTGGCTGCTGTAATAAATGTCTGTCTGTGGCTGCTGTAATAAATGTCTGTCTTTGGGTGCTGTAATAAACGTCTGTCTTTGGGTGCTGTAATAAATTAACCTGGAAGAGATGAGAAGAAGCTAGATACAGGGACAAGGACGGGGGAAAATAACAAAGAAGAACAAGCAAATCTTAAACAGATACAGATAAACACGTTATATATGAGAGAAAGGCTCAACAAGGGAGATGTGGTACTACGCAGAGTCACAGCCATGTCACAGTATCAACGAAAGAAGCTCAAGAGGGATACAGAACTTGCTTTTTGATCCTGCGTCGCCATAAAAAATTAGCCTCCATTTCATCGTCTAGACCTGGATCGTGTCGACCTACGTTTTGGTCTGACGCCGTCGATGATTAGCTCTGAACTACTCGATTGTGATGAATCTGATAGAACTACCGTTCCTAAAAACTTATACTTAAGCGGCTGACACACGAGCCTCCCCGCCCGTACGCTTCGGAAGTACCGGTCGAAGCCGATCCCAAACGGTAGCGTCTGTCATAGTAAACGTACATCTCAAACGGACTTCGGCATCCAGTTAAACCCGACCGTTCGAGATATACCGTGGTCTATTCGAAACGGATAGTTAGTATCCTCCAACCAATCAACGCTCAGCATTGAGCCAACACCCATGACACAAGGAAAAATGGCGTCGTCCAGCAAGGCGGCCAGACTGTCCGATTCGGAGACCAAACATTTGATTGAATCGTACCAAGGCCATGATGTGCTTTGGAATGTCAACTAAAAATTATAAGAATCTAAATATTCGAGAAAAAGCTTCGTATTCAATTGCACAGTCCTTTGAAGCGGCATGTGGGATCAGACTCGAAGGTTTTAAAACTATCGTGAAGCACTCCGTCCGTTCGACACTGACTGGTCGGACCGCACAGGTTCAAACGTTTCGTCTCAACTGTACGGACGAAAAGGCTCGTGTGTCAGCAGCTTTAACAAAGAATCGATCGATGGCTTCCCTCCAATGAGACATTTCTAGATTTAAAAATGAGGAGCATGGGGTTCGTTACCAGCATGGCAGCCGAGCTTGCGTGATAACCCGCGCATGCGCGTCTCATATATCCCGTAGCTCCGAGAAGCTACGAGAAATGGAATTAATGCGTTCATTTTCATCTAGTTACGTTTCATCTTTCCACAAAGCTTCGCTAAAAATCCGTTCCGTAGTTTGTGCGTCACCTTGTATGGGGAAAAAATATCAACGAACGTCAGCGTAAACATAACTTCCTTACAGAGATAATCATTGAAGCGTTAACGGGACAGGATACGTTAAGTATGCGTACAAGGAAGTATTCAGTGTAAAAACATGAGACGAGTGCTTCTTCATGTTGTCCGCAGAGAAAGAAGGAAGCTGAACCATGCGTCAGGGACCTGTACAAACGAGGTATGATCTGTTAAATTCTGTGAAGAAAAAAAAATATCATCTGTGGAAATTTGACGAGTACGTACGTATGACCTGGTCAAATTTGCCAGAGAGGTATGATTTGTTAAGATCTGAGGAGGTATAACCTGTGGAAATCTGTGAATAGGTATGATTTGTTGACATCTGTGAAAGAAATAAGCTCTGTTGAAATCTGTAAAGGAGGTATGACCTGTTAAAATCTGTGCAGGAGGTGTGATCTGTTAAAATCAGGGAAGGAGGTATGATCTGTTGAAATCTGTGAAGGAAGTATGATTTGAAAAATATCTCCGAAAGAGTTATGATCTGTTGGAATTTGTGAAGGTGCTATAATCTGTTAAGGTTGTGTGTGTTTAAATGATAATGTTATTGTGCGCACTGTGTTGATAAAAAAAATGGGTGGATTTTTATGACGGCCTCCTAGATCTTTTCTCTCTCTCTCTCTCTCTCTCTCTCTCTCTCTCTCTCTCTCTCGGGGGGAGTGAACGGAGGTTTTGCGCAAGCAGGTCGTATTTCCCATCTTCCGTGGTGTTTGACGTAGAAGTGAGGATTGCGGCGGTGTGCCAGTGTGGTGCTTTGTAGGTGGATGAGTGGAGGACCATGCCATTGGCTCCTTTAGTTTTTAGGGCCGTTTGTGGCTGCTTCGAGCCGATATTTCAGGCCTTTATGTTGAAGCGGGCCAGGGCAAAAAGCAGCTTCGCGCATCGCCATGTTGACACCGCGCTGTCGAGTGGACGGTGTCACCCTGGGCCTGCTCCTCACCCTGATGTTTTGGGGCGGGCTGTTGCTGAGATGTGGCGACGTGGAGCAGAACCCCGGACCTCTGAGATCAGACAGTAAGCAGCCCAGGACCTCCAGCAGCAGTGGACGCAGGACCAGCGCGGGGAAGACTGGTGGTGCAGCAGGCAGCGGGCAGTCGGCCTCCTTCCCTGTTCCTTCTCAGGATCCCCCTACTCTGGTGGACGTGATGGCCAGACTGGACTCCATGGACAGCAACATGAACAGTAAGTTGGACAATGTGGAGCACAGTGTTAACGAACTCAGAGACCAGTTTGCGGACCTCCAGGGAGAGTTGGGGGGACTGAGGGAGGAGTTGGATTATCTCCACCAAAAGAACCAGGAGCTGATGAAAACTAATGCTGATCTTCTGGATAAAATTGATGCGCTTGAAAAAAAGACTGGCGATTTAGAAGGGAGATCGAAACGCAACAATTTAATCCTCCATGGTTTAAAAAGACGTGCGGACGAAACGACTGAAGACTGTGAGAACACTGTTAAAGAGTTGATTACTGACCAGTTAGAAATAGCAAAAGATATAGAATTTGACCGTGTCCATCGCCTGAATGGTAAACCCGACTCCCCTGTAATAGTCCGATGTTGCTTTTATAAGGATAAAGTTCGAATTCTGAAGGAAAAAAGAAAACTTAAAGGGAGTGATGTATTTATTGGAGAGGACTTTCCGTCAAGTGTTCGTGACATAAGACGAAAGTTGACACCACATTTGAAAGCTGCCAGAAGTAAAGGACAGAGGTGTGTCATGGTCTATGACCATCTCATTATTGATGGGCAGAAGTTTTATCTGGATGGTAATGATAAACTGCAAAATTCAAAATAATGTTCTGGCCGGCCCATTTCTTCTCGTAAAAACCCTGCACACGATCCTGATACAAATGGGAGGGGGTATAAAGTTAAACTGTCACCGGAACAATGTTTATTTGTCGATGTCGCACGTGAGAACTTGTCCGGTCAGAGTGACAGCCTTGAGTTGCCAGAGGTGTGTGAGCACGTGCAGTTCGGATCGACGTCACACAGTCAAGGGGGGAGCGCATCTGTGTGTGATGAATACGAGTTTTGTGACACATTACCAGAAATGTCAGTAGCACGTTCTCCCTTTCAAGCGTCGCCTGCAACTGTAAATAAACGCCCCTTCTCCTTTCTGTTATGGAACGTTAACGGATTATCATCTAAAATCAAGGATCGGGACTTTGTATCATATATTTGTAAATTTGATTTCGTGTGCTTGGTGGAAACTTTTTGGGAGAGTTTTGATAACGACTTATTTTCTGATTACACAGCCTTCTTTAAGCCTGCCTTTAAACTGTCCAAACAGGGGAGACGATCAGGAGGGGTTGTTTGTTTGTTAAAGAGTACATTTGCCCCATTTATACAAATAATTAATGTGAAATTTGTAAACGCTTGTGTGTTTTTGATTGATAAGCAACTGTTTGGCACTACAAAAGATATAATCTATTTTTGTACCTATGTTCCTCCAGAAGGATCACCTTTTTATTCATACTTTGATCTTGAAAATGGAATACTTTTGTTGGAAGAAAGTTTACAGGATTGTCTAATGGAACGGGATGCGCATATTATCTTATGTGGTGACTTAAACAGTAGGATAGCTAAATTTTCTCAGATTCATTTTTCAGACCCTGCCATAGATATACAATATAAAAGTCACTCACTTGATTATGGTCGATGTTCAGAAGACTGTCATATAAATAGTTATGGAAAAGCATTATTAAACATGTGCACTGCTTTGAGTTTGAATATTTTAAACGGAGTGTGTAATGGTGACCTTGAAGGTCACTACACATACATTTCTGAAACAGGTAGTAGTGTGACTGATTATTTTATTTTGTCGAATGATCTGTTCTCTGTCGTATGTGATTTCTGTGAACTTTGTGTTGCTGAACGTATTGACTCTGACCACATGCCTGTTGTATTTTCTGTTGTTTTTCCTAACGTAAATATGGTTGAAGATAACACTGTTAACAATCAGGTCATTGAAAAGTTTGTGTGGAACAGTGATAATAGCCAATTATTTCAAGATAATTTGTTGTCAGAAACTGCTAGTATAAGATTTAACATAGCTATGACTTTGATTGATGTTGACATAAACAGAGCGCTGGATGAGTTTAATGAATGTATGAGAGGATGTGCGGAATGTATGAAAAAACATATTTATGTTAATAAAACTGATAAAAAGGATGACTGGTTCGACCAGGAATGTAAAGCAAGTAAAAGAAATGTTCGAAAATTGCTACGTCATTATAACAGACGTCCAACAGACAATACAGCCTGCTCCGAATATACAATAGCAAGACGTGAATATAAAAACTTGTTGAAAAGAAAAGAAAAGCTCTTTAATAAGGTGCTGTTGGATAGACTTGAGAGTTCCATACGTAATCAAAGAGAGTTCTGGGATAATGTACATAAACTGTCCTTTAAAAGAAAACAACCAAGAAATAGCATTAATGTTGAGACCTGGTTTAATCATTTTAAATCATTATTAGAAAAAGAAACATTGGATTGTAATACGAACGAAAGCTTAGGCGAGCATGATGATGTTGATGGTTTCATGAATCGTCCAATTTCGGTGGAAGAAGTGTTATACGCTTTCAGAAAGTTGAAAAGTCGCAAAGCAGCTGGACCTGATGGTATTATTAGTGAATTATACAAGAATTCTTGTGATTACGTGCTCCAGTTCTTCTTAAAATTATTTAACACACTGTTTGATAAGGGTATCTTTCCTCGAGATTGGAGTGAATCTATAGTTTTACCATTGTTTAAGAAAGGTGATGTGAATAATCCCAACAATTACAGAGGTATATCCCTTAGTGATATTAGTAGTAAATTATATAGTACAATTATTAATGTTAGATTGCAGGAATGGGTAAGTGAACATAATATCACAGGTGAGCATCAAGCTGGTTTTAAAAAGGGATATTCAACTATAGATCACATGTTTACTTTGTTAGCCTTGATACAAAAACAATTTTCATTTAATCGTAAACTGTATGTAGCATTCATAGATTTTGAGAAGGCATTTGATTCTATAAATAGAAATTTGCTTTGGCCAATCTTGATAAAAAATGGTGTAAGAGGTAAATTGTACAAGTGTATTAGGAGCATGTATGATAACGTTAAATGTAGGGTTAGGTGTGGCTCTCAACTGACTGAATATATTAACTGTACTGCTGGTGTTAAGCAGGGTGATGTGTGCAGCCCTATATTATTTTCATTGTTTATAAATGAACTGGCCCTAGAAGTATTGAATAATGGTAGACATGGTGCCATGTTTTCTTATGATGCATTTGAGTTGTTTATTCTTTTACTGGCAGATGATATTGTTCTATTGTCTGAAACCATCATTGGCCTTCAGACCCAGCTTAATAACTTAAGAAATTCAGCACTGGCACTTCAGTTGAACGTTAATATAGAAAAAAGTAACATCATAGTGTTTCGGAAAGGTGGTTTTTTGGGTGCGAGAGAAAAATGGACTTATAATGGTGTTTTAATGCCGGTAGTAAACGTGTATAAATACTTAGGGATTTTGTTTTCCACTCGTTTAAGCTTTACTGCTGCTTGCAAGGATCTTGCTAGTAGAGCAAAGAGGGGTCTGCTTGGCATCATGAAAAAGTTATCGTCAATCAATAACAATTCGTTGACATTATTTGTTAAAATATTTGATTGTCATGTGCAACCTGCTGTACAGTATGGCTCGGAACTGTGGGGACTCAACAGAGCTGCTTTATTTTCTGAATCTGTGCACTTATTTGCTTTAAAGAAATTTTTGGGTGTAAGCATGTGTACACCCAATGATTTAGTTTATGGTGAAACCAATAGATATCCCTTATATTTAAATTCTGCTGTTCAGTGTATTCGTTATTGGTTTAATTTGCTTCAAATGGATGAGTGTCGCTTAC
>CM065746.1:30817331-30829831 GCA_033310375.1 Conus canariensis | reverse complement strand
GAGGTAACCTTCCAGCATTAAGTTGTAAAAATCTAAATCGCTCTGGTAAACAAGTAACATAGGAATTGATACATCTAGACAGATAGATATTGAACATCTACCCAAATTTCTGTATACCATTTAGCTTCGGATTCTGTTTGGAGAGAGAGAGAGAGAGAGAGAGAGAGAAGAGAGAGAGAGAGAGAGAGAATCAGAGAGACAGAGACAGAGACAGAGAGAGACAGAGAGAGAGGGAGGGGGGGGGGGGGGGGGGGAGGAAAGAGGAACAGAAAGGCAGACGGAGGCGAGAACGAGAAGGAGACAGTGAGACAGACAGACAGAGATAGACAGACAAGCAGGCAGGCAGACAGAGACACAGAGAGACAGACAGAGTGGGAAGAACAGAGAGTGATGACGTGAAAGAGACAGAAAAAGGGAACCGTTGGGGGGGAGGGGGGAGGAGACTGAGACAGAGAGATCGAGTCAGAGCAAGACAGACAGACAGACAGACAGACAGAGACAGAGAGATTCAAAGACAGACAGAAATAGACAGACAGATAGACAGACGGAACAGGAGAGAGAACGAGAGAAAGGCAGAGACAAGAGAGCGACAGAGAGCGACAGAGACAGAGAAATGAACTAAGAGAATACCTCGTGTCACCAGCTATCAAACTTTGAATTGAGCGAACCCTTCCTGTTTTTCTCCCCCTACCCTGCCTCCCCTTCCCCCCTCCCTCCCTCCCCCCCCCCCCCCCCCTCGCCCCCCACTCCTCATATACCAACCTTTCCACAAATGGAGTACGTCGAGTACCTCTCTTTGTCACGACAAACTCATCCATCCCCTCTTTGTTACTACAATCATCGTTTACGTACGTCCCCCCGCCTGCTTTACCACCCCCCCCCCCCCTCCGCCACCCCCTCCCCACCTCCTACGACCTCCCCTCCCCCCCCCCCCCCCCCTCTCCCCCTGCACGTGTTTTTGAATCATCCTCCGGGTTATTTCGCCTGTTTGAACTACGCCATAATATAGCGTCGCAAATTTCCGCCAGCCAAACCCTAGTCAGCTATGACGTTTGCTGGAGAGTGATCGAGTTTGAAGGCGGAAGGCCATTAACTTTAGACTCTTCCATTGCTATTGAGGGGGCTAGATACTATCTGGGGTAAAACACCTGTTTGATTTCGCCATTCAATCTGCCTTTTTGCTCGTGTGTTTCTGAAAGGATTCAGGATTCAGACTAATGGTCTTTCGAGGTGTGTTCACGTACCGTGGCTTTTTGTTGTTGTTGTTGTTGTATAACTGACGAAACTTTTCTTTTGACTGCGTCTGTCATTCAGAGAGTGCCTCTTTCCACTCCATTGATTTGCTTAGGCGGTACTGCTTTTCGCTACAGATATTGATCGTATAATACTACTTTCCACTACGTATACTGTTCATATAACGCTACTTTTCACCGCATGTATTGTTCGTATAACACTGCTTTTCACCACATGTATTGTTCATATAACACTGCTTTTCATCACATGTCTTGTTCATACAACACTAATTTTCACCGCATGTCTTGTTCATATAACACTACTTTTCACTACGTGTCTTGTTCACGTAACACTACTTTTCACCGCATGTCTTGTTCATAAAACACTACTTTTCACTACAGGTCTTGTTCATATAACACTACTTTTCACCACATGTCTTGTTCATATAACACTACTTTCACTACAAGTATTGTTCATATAACACTGATTTTCACCACATGTATTGTTCATAGAGCACTACTTTTCACCGCATGTATTGTTCATATGGCACTACTTTTCACTATATGCATTGTTCATATAACACTAATTTTCACCACATGTATTGTTCATAGAGCACTACTTTTCACCGCATGTATTGTTCATAGAGCACTACTTTTCACCGCATGTATTGTTCATATAACACTACTTTTCACCGCATGTATTGTTCATAGAGCACTACTTTTCGCCGCATGTATTGTTCATATAACATTACTTCTTTTCACCACATGTATCGTTCATATAACACTACTTTTCACCACCTGTATTGTTCATATAGAATACTTTTCACCGCATGTATTGTTCATATAGCACTACTTTTCACCGCTTGTGTTGTTCAATTAGCACTACTTTTCACCACATATATATCTCGTATAGCACTACTTTTCACTGCTTGTATTGTTCACATAGCGCTCCTTTTCACTTCGTGTATCTTTCACATAGCACTACTTTTCACCACATCTCTTGTTCAGACAGTACTACGTTTTGTGACTTGTTTGCTACCCAGTACGATTTTCAGTGCGTTACTTGTCGTGCTGTGCTGTTTCAGGACACTATGCCGCGGCTACGCCACAGCAGACAGACTGTGCAGCTCTTTCTTCACCGTTAGAGCGTTTCAATTCTTGCAAAGCAAGGCGTGACAGCCGATAAGGATATTGAAGATAATAGATTGCACTACGCTCGCTTGCATCTTTAATAACAGTTTATGCGGGCAAGAGATTTTGCAGCACAAAGAACATAATTATGTATCAGTGACACAGTTCAATGTTTCATATCGTCGAGCTTTTCAAGCGCCCCCTAAACTCTCACTCAGTCGCACCGCAACATGCCAACCACACTAGGGCCCATAAATTCAGTACAGCTCCCGTCAAACCTAATTCCACCCACCTTGGCTTAAGGCTGTGTCAGACCAGCTGACATAGGCTGGAACACCAAGGCTACATCAAAATGTTGTTATGCTCTGCATAGTTATGCGGGGATTGTCTTCAGTCGTGACAAGCTCCTAGCATAACATTATCAGTCTCCGAAATCCCCCGAAGTCGGAGTGTGGCTGCCCATGTGGCAGGGTAATCAAAAACGGTCACACACGTAATGTTCTCATCCCCAGCTGATGCATTTGTACCATAGTGTTCAAGTACTTCGGCTGTTCGGATGATCGCTGGAGTCTTTTAGCCAGGGTACGACAACAACAACAACAACAACAACAACAACAACAACACAAACTTAATTCGTTTGACTTTCAGAAGAGCTTACCAAACGCACTGAGAGTTAGCTTCCACAAAATGTGAGAGAAAGCCTCTCTCGGGCAGACGAACGTGAAATTTGTGTGACAGGATATATTACTTCGCTTCCTGACCAAAGCCAGACAGACGCTGCGCTAGTCGGGAATCTTTCTGACTGTTGCAGCATCGTCAGTCCCGCAGACTGAATGCAGTTACCCCCCAAATCACAGGAAAATCTCAACTAGGCCTTCCAAACAAGGTCTGAGCAACGCGCTGGGCTCATGCGTAAGTCAGACATCTGCTGAGTAGGAAGCCCTCTTCCTAAATTCTCTCACCCTATTCATTGATTCATTTATCAACCAGCTTGAAATCATGCGCAGTGTGGTCTCGAAACTTACTAGATGTGGTGTAGCATATATGGACTAGTCTGCACCTTGATGAAACTGAAAAGTGAAACACACTAATACTGATACTGATGTAGATACTTACATGAATACTGACACTAATACTGATTCTGATATAAATCCAAATAGCTCTTCCAAATTTTGTCCTTGCTATTCTATTTCTACTGTGTTGCAAGAGAGAGAGAGAGAGAGAGAGAGAGAGAGAGAGAGGGGTCCGGGAAGGGGGGCGGGGGGGGAGAGAGAATTCCTTGCCCCGACGAGCGGCTTCGTGGTTTGCTGGATATGCCTTTCGGGTGTATGTGTGTCGTTGTTTGAAGTCGTTGGTTTGAAGAGAGGAACACGTGAACACCTGATGTCGTCTGCTAGATGTGTGTGTGTGTGTGTGTGTGTGTGTGTGTGTGTGTGTGTGTGTGTGTGTGTGCGTGCGTGCGTGTGTGCGTATGCGTGTGTGTGCGTGTGTGAGTGTATGTGTAAGTGTGCATATGTAAGAGTGTGTGAGTGTATGTGTGAGTGCGTGTGTGTATGAGTGTGTGTGCATGTGCACGCGCACGCGCGTACACGCATGTGTATGTATGTGGGGGGGGGGGGGGGGGGGGGGGGGGGATAAGGAAGATTTCCAGACATTTTTATTTGGCGTTTTGCATTTTTCACGTCTTATTTAAAAAAAACTAAATATGTGAAGTAAGTACTTCGTTCTACACCAGCTGTTCAAAATATGTGAAGTAAGTTTTTCCTGCTGTACCAGCTGTTACTTCCACTGGCAGAAATAATCTTGCTTTGTTTGAGACAGGCCTGTCTTCAAAATTCTATCATAACAAAAGCGCAGCTACAAGCTTAAGGCTGACATTGGCTCTGAGATTCATATCTTTCCCTGACAGGTTCCATGACAACTGGCAGACATGACATAAATTCTGTCTGAAAAATAGCGTACTTTTGGATACATTTTGCTCGTACTTAAAACAATGATTTATTTGCTTAAAGAATACACACACGAAAACTATTCATGAAGAAACAGGAACGAAAGCAGCAGTCCTCCAAAGGGAAGAAAACAGTACGCAAAATCACAATTCCACTCGTCAGATTTCAAGTTTTCGGCCACGTGGCCTTTTTCAAGAGAAGAGAAGAGAGAGAGAGAAAAAAAAAAACAACAACTACGTAATGTCCATCTTTGACAACTGGACAGATCAAAGAAGTGACGTCATAAACATATTGCGTAAGGCCTGACATCATTATGTGTGATGTCATTATCAAGAAATAGGGAGAGAAAAAAAATAATCCTGAGGAACTAGATCAGAGGCACAATAACAGGATGGGAACTAATCAAATGTACCTCAATCGTGGCACTTTCCTGCTATCCAATTCCACTCAGCAATGTGTGTGTGTGTGTGTGTGTGTATGTGTGTGTGTGTGTGTGTGTGCGTGCGCGTTGCGTGCGTGCGTGCGTGTGTGTGTGTGTGTGTGTGTGTGTGTGTGTGTGTGTGTGTGTAGTCTTAACGTAACCAATGTACTTCAAAAACACAACAATATACGCTTCATAAATCACAATGACATTGAAATCATATGACCATGTGAATACAGTCCTGTCTATGACTACCAATGGCATACCATAACTGTCGGCTGAAAAAGATATGAATTTTCTTGCAAATCATCAATGTTGTTCATAGGTAAATTTTCAGCACATTGCATCAGCATGAACATCAGGGTTAGGCCTACCTTTAAGAGAATTTGAAACAGGATATATAATTTTGAGCAACAGTGTTAGCACGGTCAATATCAAAACGAGGACTTGACAATAGACAAATTCAACTGCTCCTCTTTCAGGTCCACAGGCACAATCTGGCTGATTTGCTTAGTGACGGTTGAATACGTCCATTTGTGTGTGTGTGTGTGTGTGTGTGTGTGTGTGTGTGTGTGTGTGTGTGTTCCAATCACTATCCCCGAGGCAAAGGCAAAGTAAAAGCGCCTAGGTACAACAGGTTCTCGAGCAAACAAGTTACGTTTAATCGCACTCGAGGCATAACAGGTTTCAATATATTCCGGTAAAGACTTTCATAGTCCTGTGTTAGCACGAGTACACGATGTTTCAGTTTTGTATTTTTTTTTAGGAATAAGTACTCAACAGATCTATGCCTACAACAGGGGTTCCTTTGTCGAACTAGTTCAGGAAGAAGTACTTCCAAGCGCTGAAAGCACATACTATGCAGATTAATTATACTGAAATGAAAGATGACTTAAAAGATAGCTGCATGTCTGCTTCTTCTTCCCTAATGCAAGTTTCTTCTTTCTTTATGTGTGCAAAACCCGGATTCCTTCCTAGATCATCTCATGAATCTGACTGAATATCAGAACAGCTATCCCACAATGACGTCAGCATGATCAGAATGTGGCAATGTACAGTATATGTACATAATTGCCCAGCCCTCACGATTATCTGTAACTTTTCCAGCAAGGAAGCAAAACAGAAACGGAGAGAATTCTACTTTTAATCTGCCCCATTGACAGTTGCTTTGAAGTGTAATAGCAAGGTTCTTATAGGCTCTTAGGATGGCTGTGTATGGCTGTTTAGTACTCCCACTGCGACACGGGGCTGGGCTCTTTGGTATTTGGGGAGACGAGACGCATCTCTCTCTCTCTCTCTCTCTCTCTCTCTCTCTCTCTCTCTCTCTCTCTCTCTCTGTTCAAATTTGTGTATGTTCGGTGCATGGGGAATCATGATACTTGTTGTGTAGATTGCCTAGTTGCATCGCTGTTTAATTCTTCTAATCTGTTCTAACTTCTTTCCTGTCTTTTATTATAAAATCAAGATTTTCAACAAATTTTCCCATATGATATTTAGCATTTATCTTTCTCTCTTACGTATCAATGTTGATTATGCAATCCGCCGATGTGTTTATTGTTGTGAAATTTTCTGTCACTGGGCACATCATAAGCATTTGCTTGTTGTTGCTTCAGTTCAGTAATTTGTTTATGTACACATCTGTTCAATAAATAAATGCTTATATTATAAAAAAAAAAAGGTTCTTAGGTTTGTTTTGGAAGTGAGTTGAGCCAAACAACAGTGACCCGTGGTCAAATAGTTTGACCGTTTGCCTGCGGATCTGACGGTAGTGAGTTCAAACCACTTTGAAGTCGGATTTCTTCGGTTTGAAAACCCTCTCTGTCTGCCCAGTACTACATGGGTACCTGATTCGGTTCAGGGTAGGTTAAAGGCGGTGGAAGGAGAGAGATGAGCTCCGTCTTCCATCGTGCCGTGCCCTAAACACGTGAACCTAAGCAGTTCACTGCCTTTACGGACAGTTCGCTACGGGAGCATCTTAACGCCAAATTTAAAAGGTTAAATCGGATAGCGATTTCATTTGAAGTTTAGTAGCTCTGTTCAGTTAACACCTCATTACGTTTAACATTCCAACGTTCTACGTAAAAACAATTATTTCATCTAAATCCGAGTGACGTGTTTCTGTGCAAGTAGCAGGATTGTTAAGCGGCAGTCACATGCTTGTTTCATCTGCGACCGATAGAATATTAGATGTGACTTTGTTTGCGGTATCATTAAGAATAAGAATAAAAAGGACCTAATTTCAAACCTTACGAGACACCTGTAGAAATCCTGTTTAATTGGATTTACCTATCTACTGCTTGAGTACGGTTCGAAATATAATCAGAAAAAAAAACGGTCCGTTAAGCCAAACAAGAGCATATGCTCTGGATATATCAGAATACATTGCTCGTGTTGTGATGCCATTATCTATTCAAGAACATACATCATTATAAGTACATGCTCAATGGTTGATTGTGGAATCTCCAGGAGAAAATGCAGATTGATAGGAAGACATGATTTCATTAGATGACAGAACTTAGTGAATTGCTAAAGAACGCACCTGTCTAAATTTTTTTTTTTTTTTTTTTTTTTTAAAGTGTCGACACAATTGTGCGATGAGTAACTATTTCTGTTGATGTTTGTAGCCGGCCGTTTTGTCCGACCCGGCCGTTTTGTCCAACCTCGGACAAAACGGTCGGGTCGGACAAAACGGCCGGCTAAAACCCGGCTGTTTTGTCCGACTTTCAATTTTTTGTCGGACAAAACGGCCTGGTTGGACAAAACGGCCGGCTCTATGTAAGCGGCCGTTTTGTCCGATATTTCACTGGCGAAGAAGTATAAATTCGTGGCGTTCTGTTTTTTCTTTTTTGTTGTTGTTTTTTTTCTGTCTGTCTACCCCCAAGTAAAGAAATCACGTGGAAAAAAACCCATTCGGCCGTCATGCCCCCAGGTGGCCAGTTTGGCGTCTTTAGCTGACCATTGGCCGTCAGGGGCCATGACTATCGAGTGGGTAGTAGTAGTAGTACTTTAATTTTACGTCTTTTCACAAACTATGTGATATTAGACAAGAAAGGAGAGACAGACAGGCAAATAGAGGGAGATAGATAGAGTTTGTTCATGTTGCGCGTGCGCGCGCGTGCGCCTGTATGTGTGTGTGTGTGTGTGTGTGTGTGTGTGTGTGTGTGTAGGACGGGGTGGGGCTGGGAGTGAGCGGAGGGTGGTGTACGTAACATCAGAAAACAATCAGACAGATAAACGAATAAAGAAACAAACCTACACGCACTATCAGTATCAGATTAAAGCAAATACCTGACTGGACTACAAATCAAGCAAAAAGTAACTTTCAAAGCAAAATCAATATCAGAAAAAATATCTGTCACAGACATGCCTGATAAATGTGGCAGAAATGCCTTGAGAGGCACACATTCGAACAAAACATGATCTCTTGTCAATTTTGTTTCCCCGCATATGCATTTTGTTGCAGAGCTATATTTAGTTCTAAAAGCATCCAGTTTCAATCGATGAAATATTGAAACGAAGTTTCTGTATTGATGCATATCATAAATGTGCAGATTTTGGATGCTTTTGAAATGATCAATACTAAAAAGAGGATTTAATTGTGTCTGAACATGAGTAACAGCTTTGTTCTGCCCATTTCTAAAATATTCCCAAGCTGTTTGTTTTAAAATTTGTTGACTCTCTTTCAAAGTGAACGGTATGGAAATAGTTTGTACCCTCGTTCCATTTTCAGCGCCTTTTTTCGCACATCTGTCAGCAAGTTCATTGCCCGAAATTCCACAGTGGAAGGTGTGAATGAAACGGAAATATCTATAAACCCAGAGAGTGATTATCCAAAAAGAGCAAGAAATATTGCCTCTCTGTGCACTATCAGTTCATACACTACTGATTTGTTTAAGAAAAGTAATATAGATGTTAAGTCTTTGTCAAAAACGTCTCTTATAGATCCCATTCCAACTTGGGAAAGAAAGAGGGCGAAGTTTGATCTTGATTACACTGATACAAAGAAAGCAAATCAGCCTTACATCTTGTCATATTTAACGAAGATGCAAATGCAAGATAGATATTCTAACCATCTTAAGGTGTACACAGATGGATCATTGACGAGTAACAAAGAGGCCGGATCAGCATTTGTTATTCCATCGCTGAAAGTAGAAAAAGCATATTTCGTTGGAAAATATCGCTCCATATTCGTAGCTGAAATGATAGCGATACTGATGGCGTTGACATTTCTAATTGATTTACCACAGTCAATTTTTCAAGTGTTGTTTTGTGTAGATTCGCTGTCAGTGTTACAATCGATTAAGTTTTTTAATTCAAATTCAGATAACTTCATTTTGAAGGAAATTCAACATTTAATCCACGTCTTGATATGTAAAGGAACAGATATATATATATATCGAGTGGGTCTTATTCTCGTGATTTCTTTACTTGGCTGCAGGAGAGAGAGAGAGAGGGAGGGGAGAGAGAGAGAGAGAGAGAGAGAGAGAGAGAGAGAGAGACAGACAGACAGACAGACAGACAGACAGAGAGACAGGTGGCACATCACGATACAACATTTGAGGTGACTGTGTCAAACCGTTGGAGTCTTGGGACAAACACTTGACGCACCCTCAATTTTGAGAGTCTGACGTTGTCTGTGACCTTTACCTTGACCTTAATTGCTTTGTCATATTTGGAGAGCAATAAACCAAACAACCTTCATACCAAGTTTCAGCTTCCTGTGTTGACCGCTGCCGGAGATATGGCTAAAAATAGATTTCGGTTTTGAAGGTCACACGTCAAGGTCATAACCTTGACCTTAAAAATTTGGAAAAGGTGTATTTAAGCCACCCCTCCTGTTTTCTTGCTTCTTTGTATATTTGCAGTATTGCCTTTTTCAGTGTAGATAGGGCTGTCTTTCATCTACCTTTTGAGCTAAAAGTTGTTCTTGAATGATAATTCAAAACCTCGATTTATTTGACATAACCCCCCCCCCCCCCCCCCCCCCGACTCCCCCCCCCCCCCCCCCCCCCACACACACACACACACACATACACCCATATAGAGCTGACCCACTTCACTGACAGTCATGATAATAGCACTGTGTAATGATCGATTTCCGCCTAAAAAAAACATGTTGGGATTTATCCTTCCTGATCGACAAAATGTGGGTGACGTCACCCTTTACTTGAATGTAGGTGGGATAAAACATTACGCTAAGTGCAACATGAGCAAGTCTAAGTACAAATTGTAGCATGAACTAGGCGCAGCAATAACAAGCGCATCACCGAGCGGCTGCAACGCCGCACGGCAGATATGTTCTTTGCCCGTTTCGCCCCCCCCCCCCCTCCCCCCCCGCCTTCCTTTACCCTCATATCTTAGCCCCACCTTTCTCTCTCTCTCTCTCCGCACCGAGTAGCTGACACGCACTGACAGTCATTCAATAACTGTCTTTGACTTTCATACTGCTACATCACAACTGAAAGTACTTTCCTCACTTTTGGACACACACACACACACGCACGCACGCACGCACGCACGCACGCACGCATGCACACACACACACACACACACACACACACACACACACACACACACACACACACACACACATACTTACGTGCACAGTGCATACACACACACACACACACACACACACACACACACACACACACACTGAGTAGTTGACACACACTGACATTCATAAGTCACATGAAGTTATAGATTCTCTCTCTCTCTCTCTCTCTCTCTCTCTCTCCTCTGTCTCTGTCTGTCTGTCTGTCTGTCTCTCTATCTCACACACACACACGCACACACACACACACACACACACACACACACACACACACACACACACACACACACACACACACACATCTTGTTCGAATCTCTTGCCATTCATGTGCCACACCACCACACAAAGTTTGACGCGACTCCGACTTTCCGTTCTGAGGATATCCTTGGGACAGACAGAAAAAAAAGGCCTTGACCTTGAATATTGTTGTTCGGATCTCTTGCCATTCATGTGGTACACCACCACACAAAATTTGAAGAGACTACGACCTTGATCGGTTTACAATGTTTGGATGCACCATAAGCCAAATCACCTCCATGCTAAGTTTCAACATCCTATGTTTTCCAGTGCTCGAGATATGGCTAAAAATAGGTTTTCAGTTTTCAAAGTCATTCGCCAAGGTCATGACCTTGACATATTTGTTTGGAATATCTTCCAACTAAGGTGGCACAACATCACATAAAATTTGAATTGCTTCTGTCTACCCGTTCAGAATACATGATTGCAACAAAAATTTCCCCACCCTCAAATTTTTAGGGTCCAGCTATCTCTACGACCTTGACCTTGACCCTGATTGGCCTACAAAGATAATACTTCAAGGTCATGACCTTCTTGTTCGGATCTCTTGCCATTCTTGTGCCACACCACCACACAAAGTTTGACGCGACTCCGACTTTCCGTTCGGAAGATATCCTTGCGACAGACAGAAAAAACAAACAAACAAAAAAAAGAAAAAGAAAAAAAAAAACAAACAAACCAGAACGCGACGAATTTATACTTCTTTGCCAGTGGAACTGGGCAACGAACAATTGAAAAATATATCGGACAAAACGGCCGCTTACATAGAGCCGGCCGTTTTGTCCAACCAGGCCGTTTTGTCCGACAAAAAATTGAAAGTCGGACAAAACAGCCGGGTTTTAGCCGGCCGTTTTGTCCGACCCGGCTGTTTTGTCCAACCTCGGACAAAACGGCCGGGTCGGACAAAAAGGCCGGCTACAATGTTTTCTCTACGTACAGGACTTACATGTGCGATCTTCAACCATTGTGGAAGCTGAGTTTCATTTTTCACAGATCTGCTTAAGAGTATGGTCGAGGATTGTTAAAGAACTGGTAATGGGGCAAGTAACGATGTGTTATGAAGAGAGTCGTAGCCGACCGCTTCATTTTCTCTCTAGATTAAAAATGACTTTCTTTACAAGGACAGGTGGTCACATAAGACCGTATGGCGAAAGCTTGGCTGTGTCTGGAGTGGCACTGTCTTCATCTGTCCGTGGGCAGGGGTGGTTGGGTCTGTGGGGTGTGCTCGGCAGCTGGAGGGTGGTGTCTTTTGCCAGTGGGCTCTGCAGTCATGAAATACGGTTTGGTACACCCATGGGGATGCTATTTTAAGGCTGTTATGAGTTGCATCCTGTAGTCTGATTTACCTCTGTTCAGGAGCAGTTATTGTCCCTTGATATCTTAATGGAGTGTCCTGTGCGTGCCTGTACCCATCGTCAACACAGCGCAGGCCTCCAAGGGTGGTACAGGACTGCTCTAAAAGGCAGGGTGAAGACAGTGCTTCTCTGGGTCCTCCCCAGCACCTTCGGGTGTTTCTTTTTCTTCAAGAATGACTTTCTTTACAAGGAGAGGTGGTCAACACAAATTTCCCCCAAAGTTCTAGATCGGAAAAAGGGTACATCATCTTTGGTTTTCAGGTTGGATTGAGAAATGAAGATGTTCTTGAAAACATCGGCTTTTTCTCTATCCGTGTGATGAAGGGCACCGTTGTACAGGATCGGGAAATTTTCGTCTAAGTCAATACTTTTTTTCTTTTAGTTTCAACCATTTATTTTTACCAACGTTAAATGAATGTGAAACTTTGTTTTCTAGTTCTGCGATATGTTCTTGTTGTCTTTGCTCTTCCCATAATGTAATCTAATTTACGAAACTGTCGGAATTCTAGCCAGAATCCTGGAATCCTGTGCCTGGAGTAGCTATGAATTTCCTTGCGTTAT
>CM065746.1:30804831-30807331 GCA_033310375.1 Conus canariensis | reverse complement strand
GTACAACAGGCTTTTGAAACAAGCGACTTTGGTACAATGGGCTTCGAAGGAACATGATACACTCTGATTTCATACATCAGACTTTGATGAAATCGATTAATGAATAAATAAAATAAAGCAAATAAATTGATACACACATTCATACATGCATATATATAAATATCTGTATACATGCATACATATATACATACATGCACATACATACAAACATACATACATACATACACACATGTATACATACACACAAATAGTAAATGAATAAATATCTAGATAAAGAAATAAAGCCCCTCCAAATGTTGCAATAACCTCAAGACATTATTTGATCATGCTCTCCTGGGGCAACAACAACAACAACAAAAAGATGAGTACTGCTTTTGAAACTAGTTCAATATTTTGGCTTTTGAATGAAAAACAATGATGAGAAGAAGAAGAAGAAGAGGAACAACAACAACAACAACAGCAACAACAACAACAACGACAACAACTAAAGCAACAAGAACAAGGACAAGAACATGAGCGACAAAAACAAGGAAAAGGACACAAAGAACAAGAAGAACAAGAACAAAAACAAGAAGAACTGTCTTTGGGGAAAGTGACATTCTACCTAGACTAACCCACAATAGGCCGAATGACACTATTATCTAAAAGTTCCTGGGGTATGGCTTATTATCTAAAAGTACCTGGGGTATGACATTCACGTAGGGAAGGTAATTTCCCCTGTAGTCCCAACCAGTGTCGATTAGACTGGCACAGCCAGCGCAGACGGAGTGTCGGGTCTCTTTCTCTCTCTTCTTAAGTGGCCCTGTACAGGAGTTTCTCTGTCAGTGCTGAGGGGGAAAGTGTTGAGGTGTGGTTGGGGATCCACCCACACCTGTCTGTGTTGTTTGAGGTACCGGTTGACAAAAGTGTTGTCTGTGTCACACCTGGATTTTATGGCAAGGCAAGATAGGGAAAGTTTTTTTTTGTTCTTCTGATTTCAGGTTGGTGAACTGACGATACTGGAGTGTGTGTGTGTGTGTGTGTGTGTGTGTGTGTGTGTGTGTGTGTGTGTGTGAGAGAGAGAGAGAGAGAGAGAGAGAGAGAGAGAGAGAGAGAATGTTTTTTTCTCCATATGTAAGTGTGTGCGAGTATGTGTTTGTGCGCCGGAAGGGGAGATGGGGGGGGGGGGGGGGCTTTCTGTGCGTGTGTATGTCTGTGAATATATGTGTGTTTCTCTGTCTCTGTCTGTGCATGTGTATATTTGTGTGTTTATCTGTGTGTGTATTTGTGAATATATATATATATATATTATATATATATATATTTGGGTGCGTGTGTGTGTATGCATATATCCACACACATACATATACACATATGTACATACGTGTGTCTTTGTCTGTGTCTCTGTGAATGTATCTGTGTTTCCCACTGTGTTTCCCACTGTATGTTTGTCAGTACGTTCGTACGTGCGAGCGGAGGGTGTAGGTTGAGAGAGGGGCTTTTATACGTGAGCATGTAAGAGATATGTGTTCCTCTGACTATGTGTGTGTGTGTGTGTGTGTTGTGTGTGTGTTGTGTGTGTGTGTGGTGTGTGTGTGTGTGTGTGTGAGTGTGTGCGTGCGTGCGTGTTGTGTGGTGTGTGCGTGTGTGTGTATGTGTGTGTGTGTGTGTGTGAAAACATGTATATTTCTATAAGTGTATATATGTGTCTGTGTGTATGTGTAATGGTTTTTCAAACATCTCTCTCTCTCTCTCTCTCTCTCTCCTCTCTCTTCTCTCTCTCTCTCTCTCTCTCTCTCAAAATGTATCCATGAAAATGGATTATGTGTGTGCATATGTGTGTAAAGTAGAGATATATCTGTTGGCACGCGCGCGCGCACACGCGCGCGCTTGTGTGTGTGTGTGTGTGTGTGTGTGTGTGTGTGTGTGTGTGTGTGTGTGTGTGTGTTTTACAACACTATGTTAATTTGACAGTAAATGGTTTCAGTCAGTCAGTCAGTCAGTCAGTCAGCGTGTGTTGTGTGTCAGTGTGTGTGGTGTGTGTGTGTGTGTGTGTGTGTGTGTGTGTGTGTGTGTCGATGTGTCTGTGTGAATAGATAGATAAGTAGATAGACACGCGCGCGCGCGCGCGCGCGCGGCGCGTGTGTGTGTGTGTGTGTGTGTGAATAAACCGGTTCGGGAGTTGACATTTATCATGTCATGTTACATACTGCATGGGTAGCGCTGTCTCTGTCTGTCTTGTCCGTTTGACTCTCTCTCTCTCTCCTCTCTCTCTCTCTCTCTCTCTCCGGCTGTCTGTCTGTCTGTCTGTCAGTGCCTGTCTGTCAGTGTCAGTCTGTCTCTCTGTTTGTACTCACTCGAGCGCGCGCGAGAGCGCGTTTGTGTACATGTCTTCCCTCCCCCTCTCTTTCTGTCTCTGTCTGCCTGTCTGTCTGTCTCTTCAGAGAGAGAGAGAGAGAGAGAGAGAGAGAGTCAAACGGACCGACAGACAGAGACAGCGCTACCCATGCAGTACGTAACA